>JAVKLA010000049.1:54373-95944 GCA_034782735.1 Sagittarius serpentarius | reverse complement strand
CCCCCCCCCCCCCCCCCCCCCCCCCCCCCCCCCCCCCCCCCAAGAGACAGCTAACAAGAAACATCAGGGCATCAAACACCCTCTGCCATTTAATGGCTTTAGGATAACACTGTGCCATCTCCCCGTGCTCTCACGGAGCCTCTTGGTGTTGGTCTTGTGGCAAGAACTGCACTGGTCCAGAAGAAGCAGGATCTGCTGCTGCAATTGGTGTTTTCTGCGGCTCAATCCCCATATGTCCATGCTGAGAACAGGCAGCATCATTCTGTCAGTGGGATCAGGAACAGGGTTTCTGCTGATCCCTTACAGCCAGAAGCCAAATGCTCCAGTGCAGTGGTTGCAGCAGCGTTCAGCATGGGAGCCGCTAAACCTTTCAGATCGGAGTATAATGCTCTGCACCAAGTGTCCACGTAGCTTGCAGCTGCGCTGCATACAGCTGTCCTGCCACCAAAGCATCACAGTTATTTCAAGAGTTTACTCCGAGCGAACTCCAGTGCAGTAGTCAGGGCGCCCTGCATGCCCTTGGCATTTCCACTGCCCTTAGCGACGACAGGAGAACCTCCTGCCTTCCCCTCCATCTGGGTACAGACAGCCACGGCCCAGTCAGCAGCAGAGAACATGGGGAGGCAATTCTGGGGAAGAGACACAGGACAAAGTAATTTGGACTGTGGAACACTCTGCAGTCTGGATAAAGAAAGGTAACAACATCCTCTCCTCACTCAGCCTGGGCCCTCACTAACTGAGGCAGTCATGGCTGCAGGGACTGCAAAGGCTGAGCTTAAATGTCAATGCTGTGTCCTGCCCCTGGGCAAACACGGCCTGGAAGATCCAGGGATATTTGTGCCCAGCAGAGACTGAAAGCATACCTGGTCCCAGTATGGTCATCTTAGGTCCTACCCCTGCATGATTAACCAACAACACTGGGCAGAATCCCAGGAAAAGCTTCAACTGGGACCTGCTGAGCAATGGGTCCAGTCCCCCTTTGCAGGCAGACTCCTCCTGTCTCTACCAGGGTTCTGCTTACCTTGGACACCTGACAGGCACAGAGCACCTCACCAGAAGCCTGAGGGCTGAGCAGCAGGACTGATGTGCCAGGAGACTTGTCACACAGCTGATTCACTACCTTCATTAGGATCTAGGAGAGGCAGGGAGGAGAGGGGTCAGGCTACAGCAAAGGAGACTGGCATGCAGAAGAAAGCATGCCCAGGAGCTCCCTCTTACTCTGTGCAGCACCTGAGGTACCGCTGGGCCAACAAGTAATGCAGATTACTCACAGAGAGGGAGTCAGCTGGGACAGTATCAATGATGACAGGTCCGTTGCAATGTTTTGCTAGCACGCTTTGTGCCTTCTCTTCAGCCTGGAGGAGTAAACACAGAACGTGACGGGCTACAGGTGGCACAGCATGGGCTGGATGGGGTTATATGCATGTAACATACATACACAGGGAATGGAAGTGCTGCTCTATGGGATAGAGGGGAAATGTATGCTACCAGAAGTCAAAGTAAGACTGGCAGACTGAAGTCTCTGCACGGAGACCTGTACAACCATCCTTCCTCAAAAGCAAGCAGAGATGAACTCCTTTCAAAAGTGGAATAGTCAGTGACCTGTTCGGTCCTCAGCCTCTCTCCTGGACCTACACATCATCCCATGTCTCAGGAAGGCTCCTGTGGCAAGATGCTCCTACTTTAATAAAAGGATAATTCTTACTGAAGACACTAAGTCACCAATAAGCATTTCCAAAGGTCTTTTAATGTAAATTGGCAGAACACAAATGCGGTGGGAAGCCACAGCAATATCCGTATGGCTGGGAAAAAAGCTCTGTCCTGCCACTGTCTTCCTGCAGAACCTTACCTTCTAAAGCCAACTGTCAGGGCCATCTCATCTTCTTCATGTATAAAAAGGGAGGTGAAGCCTACTTCCCTGTTGGTGTTTGCCAAAAGTGCCGATATGAGGCTTTCCATCTTCGCAGGCAGAGAGACATGGGGATTTTGCAGGTGCAAAAACCCCAGTCAGTTCACAATTCACTGCCCTTTAAAATGATGGCCCTGGTTGATGCTGGTGAAATCAACCCAACAGAGGGCTTGTGTTGCACTGTGTGTGACTGTACCTGCTTTCTCCTGCCTTGTAATGGGACTCCAGTGACTGAGTGACTGTGAAGTGTGACAGACACCAGGTCCACTAGTGTATGCCACACAGTGCTAATAGCAGGCTGCAAGTCAGTGTGCTGCTGCCACAGTACCTTCTGCATCTCCAGTTTCCTGATGGCCGTGTTGGCTGTTCGCTGTAGTGCTTTGAGGCTGGTCTGTAGTTCTTTTCTTTGCCACTGGGGCACTGCAGTGCTAGCCACCACCTGCACGACAATTTACTGTGTAAGGACACTAAACTGTACCCAGACATGAACTGATAGTTCTCTGGGAGGTCAGGCTGGAGCCTGGCATCTTCCCAGACCCTCCTATACCCCTGTGTGATCAGGCCATCCAGTCACTGCGGTATGTAGCTTTCTTTCCAGCTGGGCATCTGTCAGAGACCAAAAGAGTGAATGTCTCAAACACTGTGGTGGGGCAAGTTCTGCTTAATGACCAACTGCACAACACCGAACCCTGCCCAGCAGCTAATGGCAGGTGAGAGGCCCATTAGCAACCAGCAGCAGGGTAGGGAGGGAGGGCTGGAGGGTTCGCAGCTCCTTGCTCTGATCTGTTGAGCCGGGCAGCTCACCAGCAAAGAAGGGTTTATGCCTGCAGGGAGGGAGAAGTTTCTCCACAAACGACCCCCCAGCCCACCAACCTATTTCCCGAAGGTTCTGGAAGCACAGACCATGCATGACACCTGATTAGCCTAATGAGTTTGAGTGCCTGCCTGAAGGAGGGGCAAAGAGATTATAAAAGGGCACAAACTGGAGGCTCAGGTGGTATGGGCGGGACCTCTCAGGTGGCTGGACCAACGCTGGACGCGGGAC
The DNA here is from genome assembly GCA_034782735.1 of Sagittarius serpentarius. NCBI lineage: Eukaryota > Metazoa > Chordata > Aves > Accipitriformes > Sagittariidae > Sagittarius > Sagittarius serpentarius. The sequence goes on along the minus strand of JAVKLA010000049.1, from coordinate 92,990 downwards.
TGGTGAAATCTTTTCTCTTTCTTTCCCTCTCTCCCCTCCTCTTTTCTTTCCATAATCCCTACACCTTATCCTTTTAGACATTAAACCGCTGACCAAGTCTGGGACTAGGACTGGATTTAGCCGCCCCTAGACTCCTCTCTGAGAGGAGCTTAGAACGCAAGGGGGTCCGCTCCGAACCTCGTGACTCAGCAGGAGGGCTCTCATCATCCTCTGCCCTGAACCAATCCCCAGAAAAGCAAGGCTTGTAGGACATCTTTGATAACCACACGTTATCGTGCCAACTCCTGTTGTAAGAAATCACGCCACCTAATGTTAACCCTTTTGAGCTGAAGTTGCTTTTGCCATGAATAAAATGTTGAACTGATCGTTTGGTGTCGCTTCACCTTAATTTAGCCTGAGGGAATTTCGAACTCTCCACAACCACTCCCTGGTCTGTCCGGGTTGGGACAGCATCTGCATCCAAAGCCTGGGGAAAAACCTTTTTCACTGCTTTACCCTCCCCATCACTGCCTTCTCTCACATTCCCTCTGGCAACACATCATCTGCAACAGGGGCACCTAGACACTGGAAGAAATCTTTGTGATCAAAGAGGCAACAGCAGATAGCAGCTTACCCTTGGTATTGACCATGGTAAGATGTGAACCTGGTAGGGAAGAAGTCATGTACCTCAAGTGTACAGAGCCCATGCTAGGATCTTTATGTACAGGAGTGTAATCCTTACTTTGGTCAGCTGGCCCACTTCTTTGGAGAGGTTCTGCATCTCAGGAATAGAGGTGCTCCTCTGCTGCATTCGTAAGGAGAGAGAGTCCACTTCCATAGCCAAGCACTGGCCTACTTCCCGGGCCTGCAGAGACAGAAAAAATGAGCAGGGGCGGACAAAGTGGGGAGACAGCAGGGTCATAAATGCTGAAAGTGCTGCTCAGGATCCAGTGACAAGACACCTACAGAGGCTTTAAGAACACCTGTACCCAAGAGACTCTGAAATAGAACGCTCCTCTCTAGATTTGCGACCAACGCTAGATGGTCACGCCCAGGGGACGAAGCTATCGTGCATTTATGTTTCTTCAGTATCTCGCACCAAATCATCAGGATTTCAGTGAGGGAGCCCCATTTACTTCTTAGTGCTCTTTTTTCATTAGCAAATGCAATCTTGAAACTACTGACTGAAGAAACAAAAGAAACACGAAAACTACAGAAACTTCATCAGCTGTTCAAGCATATTTTCTGATCTTGGTGTATTTCTTATTGCCTTCCCCAACACCAATGCTACCATTAACAAAAAAAGCTAATACAAGCTTTGTTCACCAGTGACAATCCTTATGGTTTGGAGCATTTCCTCCCTGCCAGATCTTTGTGCCCATGATGGTCCTGTGAGACTTTAGACCAGGACAGCAGAGAGTATATAAGAAAAGCTGCGGACAGTGAGGACTGCTCTGCCTAGCTAGGATACACATCCCTTGTTTCAAGTCACTCCCTCATGCCTGCAGTCTCCCTTGTCTGATTAATACATGCACACAGCTTCTCTCGGGGGCTCTCCAGGTCAGTACTTCCAGCGAGGCATGCGGACGTGCCCTGCAGCTTTTCATTCCCCTGCACGTAGAGAAGCCTTGCTAGGGACACAGATGCACAGGGGACAGCCAGCCAAAAAGCAACAGATTTATAGGGTGGGCTTTGCCTTTACTCTTCCCACTTCCACTGACAGTGAGTTACTCCGACTGCAGCCTTAAAGGAAGCGGGCAAGCTTGTGGGGCCCCTGACACTTCCAGATATTCAAAGGACAGAGCGATCTCATGGACGCAATAGTAGGTTTCTTACTTTTTATACAGACCCAGCCAGACCAGAACCACAGTTTAGCAGGAAAAAGACTAAAGAAAAGAAGCAAAAAGGCTGTAAGAATGAGGCCAGAGCCCTGTAATCATAAAGTCCAAATCCAACTGTGAGAGGCAGGGGGTGAGCAGGAGGTGAAACCAAAGCACAAAGCATCACACCTTTAAATATCTATCTGGGTATTGAAATTTATAGTCCAGAGGCTTCCTGATACTTTGTGCCAAGTTCTTATCTTGGAAAAGGGGGTCTGAAGGAAAAAAATGAAGGTCAAGGAGACAGGAGACTAGGACAGGGGAAGTGGAGGTGAATAGTGAGGTACAGCAGCAGAGCTGAGTCCAGGAGTGAAGGAGGAAGCCAGATCAGGCACAGCACGGAGGCTCCAGCCAAAGCACGGGAAACTAATTGTCTGTGCAGGAACCTACAAAGCTGGGTCCCTCCGGCATTGCCTTGACACTGCAGAAATCTCAGTTCCCCCTTTCTTACCTGTTTGGCTTGTCTCCCTGTCACTGCAATGACACGGCTAATCCCTTTAACAAGCTGACGCTCACTGATGATGGCCAGATCTTCCATAGCTCCTGTTTGTAGAAGGTGCCTGCAAAGTCAGCAAAGAACAGGAAAGAGAACAAGCTGCTCTCTGGGAACAGAAATTGGGAAGTCTGCTTTCCTTTTAGACAAGTCTGAAGTCCAGCAGCCCCTCCCCAATCCCAACAGTTTCAATCCTTTCCCATCCCTAAAATCCTGATAGCACCCTGTCAGGCAAGAGAGAGCAGAGTTGAAGCTTCTCCAGAGGAATCTCTGTGCTACATGCCCAGCAGGCTACTGTCAAATGGTGCGTAACAGCCAAGTCCTGCTTTGCTTTCCTCTCCTTTCCTTCAGCAGTGCAATGAATTGGGATTTTTCTCTTCTACTCAGCTGCTACTGAACCTTGTAGAAAGTAATTTTTTCCTCCAACTCCACCACTCTTGTCAGGCCAGCTCACAGATTGGCCAGTAGACTCCAGTCACAGGATAGTCGTGCAGTGACAGGGCACTGACAACCTCCCCTTTCCTTCTTGGCTATTCAACATCAGATATGAAAACAACTACAGTGTCTCAGGTTCTGTTACCACAAGTAATCATTTCAGACAGCTTCACAAGAATTGATCATCTCCACTCCCATGCAGTTTCTTGTCCCACTACTCCCACAAGAATGATTTCATGACTAGAAATTGCTCATTTTCAGCTGTATCTGCTCAAAGGCCAATTTGTTCCTGGGTTTCTTTTGTGTCGGCACTGTCCTAAGATTGATTAACTCTTCTTCTATTCTCATTACTGCTAAAAGCAGAAGGCGGCAAAGATAATTAAGTAAAATAATCAGAGCAGCCTCAAGATCTCACAACTGTCTCAGAGTCTCCTGCTGGGTCCCCAGCCCTCCTGCAACCCCAGAGCCAAAGCACCGTAACTCTAGTGTGACAGGCCACACACCCCTTTCCCACACTCTGCTGGTGCCCTGTGGCTTTCAGGTTGGTTTCAGACTATGAAGCAAGGAAAAATGCTTTGCATTTCACTAAAGTTTTCTCACCCTGGGACTTCCAAAGTGTCCTAACCAGCCCATCCTCTCCTCACAAGATCTTTCAGGTGAGGAAACTTGGTTGCACAGGGACAGGGAGTGGAGCTTGCAAGAATGTCTCTACCTCAGCCACCAGTGCCCACAAACACACCTTCTGACTGCAAGCAAAAGTCACTTACGTCCCACAGCAGAGCTCCACAGAGGTCTGCATGGCAGCCTCGGAGTCGCAGGTCAGCACACTCTCCACAGGGACCCCCAGGGACACTATCCTCACTGGATCTGGATACCCCTGACAGAGGAGACAGGGATCAGCAGCTAACAACATGGTCCTTCAGGGGCACTTACAGACTAACTACACAGCTTCGGGTGTCTGCCTCATTCTTCCCCTATTCTAGAGTAGCCCCAGAGTCAGGGGCAGCACTGCTTCTCCCCCACAAACAGCCACTACGGGAAGAAAGAAACAACTGGGTGACACTGCAAGGTTTTTGTCCAAAGAAATGAGCAGAAAGCCTAATCATCACCAGCCTCCATGTTTTACAACAGTGTCCTGAGATCTCATCTCTGTCCTATTTTCCTTCCTGAGTTTTAGAAGTCAATTCCCTTGCAGAAACCTGTTGCGTCAACGTGTCCTGTGGCCCAGATGATCCTTGCGGAAGGATAACACTTATCAAGATGTGCGTTACTACCCTGTCATACCTCATCCACTGCACGAAGTCCTCGAACTCTTCTTGCCAGCGTGAGGGGGACCTCAGCCATATGCACCACCTCATTTCGTTTGATCACATCCTGGACCACTTGCTCCACTTGCTGCAGCTGCTCCACAGTCACAGGGCCCTGAGGAATTAAATCAGCCACCTTCAAGAGAAGCGTTCTGAGAGGTATGGGACAAAGGAGGGAGAACTAGGGCAGGGCCCCCAGGCAGCTCAGCTTGGGCACACCACTTTCCCCATGTCTCATATTCCCTACTTGTAAAAGGGAATTGTGAGCACCACAACCCTCCCACCCCCTCCTCCCAAGAAGGGTAAGGATTTTTGATCCAAGAGCATCAACCAAACTCTTCAAGAGAGATGCTGCAATGAGTGACAGACTACCAGGGCCAGTGCTCAGCCTGACCCAGCAGCTTTCAGTTCCCAACCACTCTCACCTGGATGACCAGCACAGACATCAGATATGTGCCACAGCCAAGCTGGTGAATCTCTCAAAGACCCCTTTATACTACTCAGGTCAGTCCCACGACCACTGGCCTTGCTAAGTCCTTTCCCTTCTGACCCCCATTCCTCCCCTCAGGAAGCCCTGCTTAGAGTTAGCTCAGTGCAAAGCAGAGCCAGTCACATCCTGAGGGCCAAGTTCCATTGCTGGGATAAAACATAACCTGTCTCTAAAGGAGTGAGTATGGTGAGAGGAGAAAAATCCCTGGAGAGAAGGCCAGTACTGGGACATTGGTATTGCTGAGAACAAGAACACAAAATCCAGAGTCACCTTGGTATCAAAGTCGAAGCGCAGCCGCTCTGCTGTCACGTGGGACCCTCGTTGCTCTGTGTTGTCACCCAGCACATGGCGGAGCGCAAAGTTCAGCAGGTGGGTAGCAGTGTGGTTCGTCATGCAGGCCAGCCGCTGGGCCTGAAAGCACAGACAAGTTGGCAGAGAGTGCTGGTTCTCCACAGCTCAGGGGAGCAGGGGATGGCATGAAGAGATAAGGGAAAGGCTGCATGTGAGGAAAAACAATGGCTAGTACAGCTGTCACATTAGTTTTTGTCACAGGGCAGATCTAACTTCTTTTCCTGATGGGATCACATCTGTAAGACAGCAAATGGTAGGCTGGATACTTCTGGACAGACCAATGGCTCACAGAATATTACAGAGTCTCTTGTGAGGTCTCCGTCCCACTGCACATCACGATGAAGAGAATACAAGCAATAAAAGGGACAAGGCTCTGCTGTGCCCAGGTTACTCAGGACATCACAAAACTCTCAAAGCAAGGCTGGGAAAAGGTTAAGAACACTGAGTTATCACCTCATCCACAAAGAGCTGCACTTGGTCACCGGCACACAGGGTTTCCACAGCAGTGACCTCATGGATCACGTAACCACCGCAGTGACGAACTGACTCTACAGGGAAGAGTACGTCCTGAGCAAAGGGACAGAAAGATGAGTTAGGACACAGGGAAAATCCAAATACCTGTGCTAGGTGCCTGCACAGGGGAACACAACCCCCACTGATCCCTAAAAGACAGGGGTGGGGTCGGAAAAGCAGGGAAAAGCTTACTGCAAACGTAACCAGAGTGCCTCAGACCTTCCTTGCGCCCAGCCACTTGCTGCACAACATGTTGAGGCTGTCAGGTTGCAGTGGAGGGGCAGCAACAACCCTCACGCTGACAAATTTTCCTAACAAGGATGCTTGTCCATAAGAAAACGGACAGCAGCTGCCAAGGCACCTGTCTCAGGCATCTAAGGTGCCATTTCTGCCTCACTGGGCTGGCACGAGAAACTTGATCCCCGCTTCAGCTTGGGGAGAAATGCTGAGCAAGGCACTATCACATTCTGCAAGGCTAAGAAGGCAGCATCAATGCCCAGGGTGATTCTCAAGAGCTGGAATGTGGGAAGGTGAAAAAGCTGCACCCCATGTAACTTCCTAGGAGAGGGTCAAAGCTCTCCCTCAGGCAAGGTTGAAGGAACATACTGCAGAAGTGGAGGTCCTCCCTGACGGTTTTGGGAAGGATAAGAGTTTTTGCACTGGGTCTCAAGTTGGGCACTGCTTGCAGTCATCCAGGACTGGCCAAAGACAAGTTACTCAGCTCATGGACTCTCTGATCATCGATTGCCTTCTTTTTCCATTATAATCCTAGCTGGTGAGAGTACAGCACATTGAAGGGAGACCCAAAAAGACTTTACATTCTTCCCCAGCAAAATGAAATCACAAGGGGCTGAAAGAGACAACCAGAGCAGCAAGTACACCTCTCTGAAGTTACTGCTGCTTCTCCCTCATCCCACCAACCCTGATGCAAGCCAAGGGAACTGTCAAGAGTCAGCAGCTTGCAAATTAACACAGTAAAACAGCCCATCACTTGGGGAATTCTGCCTGGCCTCAGTAACCATGGCAGCCTTGGGTTCAGGCAGCAAAGGGTCTTACCTGCTGTCCTAAACGTATCATGTAGCCTTGGTCAGAGGCTTGCCCGCCCTGCTCTGCATAGAAGTTAGTCCTGTCCAAGATGACACCACAGCGTTGCCCTGCCTCAACCTCCTTCTGGAGAGACTGATCTCTGTACAGCATCAGGACAGTGGCCTGGCATGGGCTGAACTCTGTCAGGGGAAGAAGATGGCAGCAATTAGTGCATACACCTTGTCAGGTTGCAACAGAAAAGGAGGGGTCACCTCCCCATGCCAACGCCCAGTCATACTGAAAGCTGGCACTTTCGTTTGCCTTGGTAGTAGAGCAATAGCTATTGGCAGTTCCAAATAACAGATACTTTGTCCTTTCTGAGCCACCCCTCACTCACCTAGTGACAGACCTGCTAAGTAGCAAGTAAGCAGGCAGGGATGCCCAATCTGGTTCCACATGTCCTGACAGAACAATACATGGCACAGACAACTGCATACCTTGCTACACTGCAAGCTTGACAAACCTGCCTGCCTTCTCTGAAGAACTTACAGACTTGGTGGACAATGAATGACAGGGATGTCGCCTTCCCTGATGCAGCAAGCTTCTAACATGCTCTCCTGTAGGCTTCTTGAAGCCAAATTTGGGCAATATGGACTGGACAGGTGGACCACAAGGTGGATGTATAACTGGCTGGGCAGCTGGCCCCACAGAGAATTGCTCAGTAGTTCAATGTTCAACTGATATTCAGTTACTAGTAGAGCTACTTGGTGGCTGATATTAGGGCCAACACCATTTAACATCTTCATTAATGACAGTCCATGACAAGATAGGATGTACCCATATCCCGCTTGTGTATGGCAACGAATTGGTAGGGACTGGTTGATAAATTGAAGAGCAGGGCTGCTCTTCAGAGGCTTCTCAGCAGGCTACAGAAATGGACTGACAGAAACCTTGGGGTCCTCAGGAGCAAGCTGAACACAAGTCAGCAGCATGCCCTTGCAGCAAGGAAGACTGCCTGCCTGCTGGGCTGTATGAACAGAAACATAGCCAGCAGGTCAAAGAAAGTGGTTATTCACTCCTATTTAGCACTTGTGAGACTAAATCTAGAGTACAGGAAATTCTGGTTATACCTGAAGAAAGAACTTTTCACACTAAGAGTGATAAAGAACAGGGAACAGAGAGACTGTGGGATCGCTGTCCTTAAAGATACTGAAAACTTAAATGGACAAGGCTCTGAGCAACCTGAGCCAACTGTGAAGCTGATGTTACGTTGATCAAGAGATTGGACATCCAAAGAACGCCTCCAACCTAAATTATTCCATGATTCAGAGACTGAGGTAGGACAGTTCTAGCTTGGATATTTCAGCCAATGTGACTGCTGGGCTTTTTTCCTCCATTTTTGCTCTTGCTGTAGCATATATAGTTTGAATTGCCTCACTTTCTGCTTCATGTGGGTTGCCATTAACACACTGGGTAAGAAGGAGCTCGCTGTACACAGCTATCTCTAATTGTTTGTGACAGCCACACCACCTCTTACTCTCTGTGGTTTAGCTTTACGCTTTCCCTAGAGCATCAGCAACCTCAGTTACCCTAAGTGATAAAAAAGCCTGCACTGGCATCTAGTGGTCCCCCAAAGAAACAGCAAGTGCACGACTTTAGACAACTACCTTAACCCTTTGCATAATTATTCTTCATTCTCCCTAGCACTCACACCCAGAAGCCTAATTGTTGGGCACAGATTCCTCTCTAGCAGAAATCAACAGTTCCTGCTTCACCACTGCACAGTAATACCAGCCCAGAGCCATCCTGGGGACACAGCAACAGCAATACGAAAAGCATCTACTTTTGGATGAGGTACAGCAGCAGAGAAAAGATGCAGCAGCAAGGCAGACAGGTTTGAACCACAAAGTACATGTTCTGCATACATGACGTTAGGCAGTAAAAGCAGTCTTGTGAGGGATTCCAGCGCCCTCAGGCAGAGCTTGCCTTACAGACAGGACCTGGCCGCTTACCGTACTGCCCGTGCTGCCCAAGTGTGTAGGCATACTTTGGAGAGTCATCAGTAGCAGGCACATTGTGGCTCTGCAGCTGAGCCAGTGAGTGCACATCAAGGCATGTGTTTGTGTCCTCCAGCTGTCCTGCTTGTGGGCCAGCAGCCTTCCGCTACAGCAGAGCAAAGGGACAGTTAGATGGGAGATACCTGGGGGAACTCAAACTGACAACTGGAGGTATAAGGCTAGGAACAACTTCTTCCACCTTCCTGGAAAAGGCTTGTTTAGATCCAGGCTGATGGAGGTTACTGCTAAACCAACCCCATTCCTTCAAACCCCGCAAGCACTCAATACCACCCTGTGCTAGCCTTGAGGCAAGCTATGAGCAACAGCTAACACAACCCTCCTGGCACAGCTTGCTGTGTAGCTGTGAAACTTCCAGGTCACCAAAGCTCAGGAGAGCAAGACCTTGAATCGATTACCGCACAGGGGCGCAGCGCAAGTCTTCCAGCACTACAGAGACCAAGGAGGTTTTGTAAACTCTTCATAAATCACTTGCTTTTTGGGCTAAGGTGGCTCTGCTTTGTTTGAGGAGTCAGGACTACAAGACTGACAGCGGACACTCCTAACCTATATAATTCTATGATAACCTTCATGCCAAGCAACACTCAGCATCATAAAACACTTCTACTGATCTGAAGAGAATCACCAGCTAATACTTCTCAGTCTCACACCCACAAACAAAGGCATTGCGACTCCAGTGCTGTTTCAGACCCACTTCCCCTTCAAGGAAAAGGCATGTGGCCCTGTAGTGTATCTGAAGAGCCTCAGCAGTGAAAGGAATTCTGCCTCCATGCTCACAAGAGAAGGCAGGCCCTGAATTATTCTGACAAAGTGAGTCTCTCTTACCTTCGCATCTGCCAGAGCAAGTTTGTTAAAAGCAGCTGAATCCAAACTGATTCCCTTTTCTTCAAGCATCAAGTCAATCAGATCCAGAGGGAATCCCAGATTCCCATAAAGAGACCAGGCTACTTCAGCTGTAGGACAAAAAGAAGGATATGAACTCTGTGAACATAGAAAGCAAAGGCATCTCAAGATTTGCTTGGATGGGACCAACCTAGTGTGTGCCTTGGTAACTGGATTCACCTGTGTTGTGTGTAACTGCACTGGTAATGGGGACAGGAAGAGAAGCCATGCAGTGGTTCTCGTACATGACTCAGTATTAATGATGCTCCACAGCCCCATCTTTAGTAAAATTCAGTGCAGGCCACTTAGACAGGCAGCTGCACTGTTTGGGTCCTGAGCTCCTTCTTTCAGCTGTGTCTTGTAAGGACCTAGTTAATCAGTCAATAAAGCAGCAAGGGAATGTTTCTAACTTGCCCGGTGCCTAGCTTGTTGTGAGAACAACTGCAATCTGCTCCTCTGCCCAGAGCTAGGTCACTGAAAACGTGGGGGAGGCAGACAACCACCAGTTTTGACTGCAGTGCTTGTGAGGACCTGGATCAAACCATCTTTAAGTGCAGCTTGTCAGAGGAGGGCCACTCACCTGGGAAATTTGTGGAGGGTTCCATCTGCTGCACTGTCCGCTCAATGATGCGCCTCCCACGCTCGAGGGAAGACATAAAAGCTGCCTCATTCTCATTGATGACATCCATGATCTGCCCAATGATCAGAGGAAGGGTTAGCCATAACACCTCAGGGAGTTCCCCAGCTCAGCCCTGCTACAGTCAGCTCAAAGCAAATCAAGCAGGTGTTTAACAGGGGTACCGTGTCTGCTTGAACCAGCCTTTTTGTTCTGTAAGTATCCATCACAAAATTGCTCCAATGCATTACTAAACAGTGCCAAGGTCATTGTGCCTCCTATCACCATTCCTGTCAAGGAAATATTGACCATCCACCTGGGGAAGGCTGGAGGCTGACAAATGTTCCCTGTCAGACGTTCATGTCTGTAACTCAATTAAAACTGCATGGCTAGAACAGCCAGAGAAATTGCTCATCACAGGTGCCATCAGCAGAAGCAAGCCGGGACTAGCTTTAAATCACCAATCCACTTTGGTCAAAGGGTACCCAGGCTAGGACAGGCTGTACTTGCACTCAACAAAAGAACTACCCTAGTTTTTTTAGGGCAACAGCTGCCTTATGCCAGGACAAGCAGTCCCTGGTAAGATCTAGTAGAGCTCCCGCAAGGAAATCTGCCACAGATACCTCTCATGCCCAGGATACAAGCATGTTCCCAGCACATCTCCGCCCACCTATGAGAATGTGGTTATGGAGGAGGCTATGCAAACTCCTCCAGCTAAATCCTAAGGAAGGGCTGACTTCTGCCCCTGAGAGCAGTGCCTCACAAAGATAATGAGAGACAGGGTTTCTCTCCAGGGGATTCCACATTGCTCACCTGGTCTGCATTCTTCTTCAGCTCTGGATAGGCATCTCCCTGCAGAGCGAGCCTCAATTAGTGATAACATCCTCAGCATTTTCCTCAGGGGATCTCACAGCATGCCACAAGCATTATAGAGGTTTCTCAGGCAGGTGAGTGTGAAGGGAGGCCCAGCACACAGGTCCAGGGTCAGCAGCACAGGGGAAGAATCACGCACGCACTTACAGTGGCCTTCTCCTGGCTATCTCCCTGGGACCCACCTCTGCTAGCCCCTACACATCTCTTGGCAAACACATCCATTCACAGTAGGAAGAAAGCATTGTCTTTTAGGATGCTGTTACTACTCACAGGGACAAATTTCAGATGGCTTTAACCAGATACGACAGCTTGGAAGCCACTGCCCTTGGGAAACAACAATGTGCACTTGCATATGCTTACACACACACTTGTGCTGACTGTAGGTCCCCCTCCCTCCCATCACAAATGATCAGGAGACAAGAGATTTTTTACTGCTGTGATGCATAGCACCAGATACGCCCTCCTGGACCTCCTTTACATCCAAGATTGTCTCGTGACAGCTTACAGGAAAGGGACATGGGGCTGAATAGGACATGCGTGACACACTTTTTCCCCCAAGGCAGCAGTTTTTACTCACCAGCACTTCCACTACAGTAGGCACCAGGGAGGCCAGGAGCCCAGGCGGAGCATGAAGGACTTCGGAGCAAAAGCGGACAGCCCTGCGCAGGATCCGACGCAGCACCAGTCTGAAAGCAGGACAGGATTTGCCAGGCAGCCGTGTGAGCATCCCTGCCCAGCTCCCACATCCAGCACACCCCTCCACAGCTCCCCTGGCCTGATCTACTGACAGAGGCCAGGCTGCTCTCCACACTCTACACCCATCCAAGGATAAGCCTGCAGATGAGAACCTCTTCCAGGCTCTCACCTTCCTGCCCCGCCCCAAGCTCATGCACTCCCTATCTTGGACTTACACCAGAACCTCTCCCCTGGCTATCCATATTCCTTTCTGGACCAGACTCCCCCCACCATATGACATTTCCTTATGTCCTTACTCTGCTCCAGAGAGGCCTGGGTAGACGCCATCAGTGATGCACACGCACAGAGTGCGCACATGATCTGCCACCACACGGTAAGCCATATTCACACGTCCAACATCAGAATCCCCGACCAGGCCTTGGTATCTGGGCCCCCCACAGCCCTAAAAGGGAAAGTAAGGAGATAGATCAGCAGAAATTAATGGCTGCAGAAGGAAAAGTTTCAATGCAAGAGGCAGCGAGCTATACTTGGCATCATGCTTCTCAACTACCTCTGAACGTTGTTCATCTAAGAGGTACTCATTAAATCCTTCCAGAGCATTATATACCAAGACTTCTGTACCTAAGACAAGTCAGCCAATGGCCTGGTACTGTGGAATTTAAAACTTTGGAAGAAAAATGCATCAGCAGTGCTGATATCCCAGTAGATTTCCAACCTTGAATTCTCCCCAGTTTCCCTAGAATGCTGCTCTGGACCTTGCTGGACACACCTCCTGTCTCAAAATACTGCACAGTAACATGTATAGAAGGCTGTACTATGGTACCAGACAAGCAGTCTGCATCCAAGGAACTTTTGCTTAGCTGTGACTGAGCAGAAGCACCATCACCTTGTGAATGGCATCCAAGATGGGAGTGAAGAGATCTGTGTCGTAGTTGGAGCGTTTGTTCTGCAGAACCGTCACCAGCCTTTCCAGGCCCATTCCTGTATCCACGTGGTGCTGCGGCAAGGGAAGCAGATTCCCTTCCACCTCTCTGTCAGCCAGCCAAGAAAAATAAAAGGCAAAAGCAAGGGTCAGTTCAGGGGCAAAGAAAAGGAGCAGGCGAGTCAAAGAGAATGGGAGAGTGATGGGATGGAAATGGCAGGTGACCCAACAAAAGAAAGCTCAGGGACAAGACTAACAGCAGCCTGCCTCGGCACGGTCAGGCAGCCAGGATCCAACCATCAGATAGTCAGGATAGACTGTAACATGGGGAAAAAGGCCTTCCCTGAACAGGGGCCCAAGGCCTTCTCCTCCTTCTGCAGGTTTCTCTGGGCTGCTGCAGACCTCAAGAAACCTCTGGGATGCAGTAGCGAGGGAGAATAGGCAGCAGAGGTTGAAGAAGGACAGGACAAATTAAGCGAAGGGGACCAAGAGCCACACTGGACACATCTCCATAGCTTCCCTCTTACTCTTGTACTGCCACCTCCTGGAAAGCTGTGAGATGTCTGAAAATATACATGAATGATTTGGGAGTCAGACAAGGGGAAAAGGCTCTGGAGCTCAGACCAGATGCCTGGTACCTGCTATACTGCATGAAGACCAGGTTCCAGATCTCCACTACATCGGGGCTGCCCTGGTTCACCAATGCCGCAGCATTTCTGCCACCACCCACGTGGTCATAGTGGATCTCCGTGCAGGGACCACAGGGACCTGTGTCCCCCATCTCCCAGAAGTTGTCCTTCAATGGAAAAGGAAGCACACGACTGGCAGGCACCCTGAAAGGCAGACAGAGGTGGCAGTGCTAGGGCATGCACACAAAGCACATAGTAGCCTAGATCACAGAGAAAGCCAGAAGGGAGGAATCCTTTCTGACTACTACAAACTCAGTAACCAAACACACTGGGATTCCTTTGCTTCTATTCACACAGAATTACTCTCCTTAGCAGGAACAAGCTGGACAAAACCAGACAGGATCCTACTCACTGCCCAGAACGGCTGGCAAAGAGTCTGGCTCCTGCTGATGGAGACGAGCTCTCCGTTGGGTCTGTGGAGCCACCTGCCTCCTTGGAGGGAACTCCAGCAGAGCTAAGACCTGATCACAATGGACAAGGCTGAACACCAACGGTGGCACAGAGCCAGCTGCCTCGGGTTCAAAGCCCACATACAGCCTGGAACAAGCTCCCAAAGCACAGCAGTGCTCTCTGCGACTACTTAATCCTCACACTGAAGCAGCCATTGCTAGCTTTCAGAAAACGTACTTTCCGCAGCTTATAATGGAGAGGAAGCAAAGAATGAGAGATCCTTCACATATTTCATCCAGGCCAGCCAGTCTTAGGCACACAGCCCCCCAGACTGATATCTGAGAAACAGCTTAAAGGAGCACTCAGAGCCCACCTGACTTTTAACAGCCCAAACAAACCAGAAACAAAATGAGTTTAAACCACAACTTTTGGCACCGACATCTGATTTCCATTAGCTAAAGAGCAAATGGGAGACTATGGAGACTGAAATGTCTGCATCTGCTGCTCAGAACCTGTTCTTTAACACACTCACCCCAGGCGGAGCCATACATCCCTGCACTCCTCATCTGCGCTCAGCCCCAGGGAGGAGTCTCCGGCAAAATAGGTGACGTAGAGGCGATCTCTGGGGATCTCGTAGACCTCTGTCAAGAGTTCCCAGGCCATGCTACATGCCTCCTCCTGAGCCGGCAGGGAACACAAGGAAAGTACAGTAATCCAGGATGCACAGTGATGCAGGAAGACTCTTCAGAATGGGAGCCAAACATGGAAGAAGTTAATTTCAGCTGCTCTCTCCCTTTCGAATTTTAAGGTGCATTGCAAAGAGCAGGATCAGAGTCAGGCGAGTGAGACGGCTCACTGCTGCCTGTGGAAAAATGACATTTCTAAATTTTTGGGAGATCCTCAGGATCAGAGCATGGTCTACACCCACATGCTAACCAGCAGAGTTACATGGATTATTTTCTTTCTAAGTAAAAAACGTATTCACTAGCAGAACAACTAGCATCCTTTATCCTTCCTCCCTTTTCAAACTTTCCAGTAACAAGCATTAAATGAACTGGAAACGTCTTTCACCATATTATATGGTCAACACTGGCATTCACACACAGAACTTTGATTTGTATGTGTTGCTCACAGCTTTGAAAGGCTGAGTGCTTTGAGAGTCTGCAGGTCACATTTAGTGATTCAGCACACCAGCTGACTACCTCTGCTCCAGGCCACAGAGCTCCCAAGAAGTAATTTGGAGCTTACTAAAATGCCTTCTGCAGACAGTCCTATGACACTACAGCACAGAACTACAGCACAGCTCTGAAAGAAAGGCCGCATTTCCCCCTGGAGAGGGTTTGCTCCTATCGCCTCACCTTAAAGTAATCCCCAAAGGACCAGTTCCCCAGCATTTCGAAGAATGTGTGATGGTAAGTATCGCGGCCCACATCCTCCAAGTCGTTGTGCTTCCCGCCCGCCCGCACGCACTTCTGGCTGTTCACCACCCGCCGGTGCTGTGCCAGCTCGCTCCGGGGGTGCATCGTGCCCAGGAAAATGGGCTTGAACTAGAAATCAAGGCAGAGAAATATCCACTGTTGCTAGATGCCACCCAGCGCTGGGGGGCTGGGCCTGGGCCTCCAGAAACACAGACGCGGCGCTACGGGAGGCGAGGGGGAGGGCAGGGGGCGGCAAGCCCACGCCGGAGCCCATCCCATCGCAGCAGACCTCCGTGAGAGGGGTCGCCCCCAGACGGGCCGCGCTCCTCCGGAAAGGCGGAGGCCCCGGGAAGCCGGCGGAGGGGACCGCAGGCGGGGAGAGCTGGAGCCCCGGGCCGGACACAGACCGGTGGAGGTGGGGGGAGCACCTGGTTCATGCCCGCGTTGACGAAGAGGAGGCGCGGGTCACCGCGGGGCCGCACGGGGGCCGAGGGCAGGCGGCGGTGGCCATGCCGCTCCTGGAAGAAGCGGAGAAAGGTGGCGCGGACCTGGCCCGCCGGCGGGCAGCCGGCAGCTCCGCGGCGGGGGCTGCAACGCCAGCGCCACGGCACCGCCAGCAGCAGCCGCCGGCCAGCCGCCGCCATAGTGGCCGAGGGCGGAAGGCGTTGCTGCGGCTTCCGGAAGGGGCGGGGAGAAGGCCGGACTCCAGAGGGGCTGATGGGATAGCGGAGGACCACCACAGGGCACGGCTTCTGAGGCGGCCGCCGCAGCCTTCCCCGCTGACTCCTAAGAGCGCATGCGCAGCCTCTCCTGGCGCTCCGGGTTCGATTAGCTGGGGCTGCTGGGCCGTGCGCGGCCGCTACCCCTCTCTTTCCTCTCGCGAGAGCGCCGGCGCCTCCGCAGCGATTGCTCCCGCCTGTCGCGGCGGGCGGGCAGGGCGGACCGTACGCCATGGCGGCGCGCGGGGCTTCGCGCCTGGCCTGGTGCCTCCGCCGGGTCGGGGTCAGCAGCGACTGGCTCCTGCTGGAGGCTGGCACGCAGGTGAGCCGGGCCGGGCTCCCCGTGGGCCCCAGCCCCCCGGAGGGGGCGGGCGAGGCGCGACCGTGGGCGCCGCCGGGGCAGGGGGCCGCTACCGGCGCCGCTTGGCCCGAGCCCCGTCGCGGCCTCCTCCTCCCTGGGCCGCGCGGGGCAGGGGGCGAGCGGCCCTCGATGCGCTTTGTTTCGGGAGCCTCGTTGTTCCTTAGTGCGCTTCCCAGGAGGAAAAAGCCCCCGCCCCGGTTAATGAGCAGCGGTTGATGATTACCGTTCGGAGGAGCCGGCCGTTCCCTCCCCGCAGGGCGGCTCGGCGGGGCGCTGCCCGGCGCTCCCAGGGGCCCAGGCGGCGGGGAGCAGCGGCCAGACCAGAGCTGCCGCCTTTCGGCACCGGTAACGTGCGAGGGAGCGGAGATGCGGGTGTGGGTGCCTGAGTCCGGTTTGCCAAGCCTTCGGCCGTTCGTCTGTTCTAAGACGATCTCGTGTTTAATTAGGAGTTGTTTACGTGACAGAAATGTAAGGGGGGGAACCCTTAGCCTAATTAACAAGGTGATGCTTTGGCGAGGCTAAGAGCACATAATGTATTTGGGTTTTGTGGCTTAAGTTACTCAGGTGTAAACAAGGTCATGTTTTAAATCCACTTCAGTTAACGTTTCGGTACGGTACAGGAATAACCCTTTTTCAGTGATCGCGTCTTTTAATAGAAAAGCCCAAACGGGTCCTTGCATTCTTTCCCTCAAACCCAGCAGGCAAGGACGCGTGTTGAGGTTGGGGCTCTGTAAGAGGCTTGCCGTTCCAGTGGTCGCAGTTGGGCAGCTAGGTATTGTGGGTTCATGCCGTACCTAATTCCTTTGTGCCTACGCATTGCAAAAGATACCCCTCTTAACTCATCTTTTAATGCTAGGTAACTCTTTAAGCAAATGTATAGCTTTATTACTCTCATGTCTTGAATTTGAAGCTAGGAGGTGTGCAGGTACGCGTACGTGCAAGGCCTCGAGTTATATATCTGCAAAACTTACAGCTAGTGCTCTGTTAATTGTGCAGAGAATCTCGTTCAAGATGTTATTGCTCCAATTATCTGCACAGCGCTACAGCCCTTGTCAAGGGGAACGGGGACTGACAGCATCCTCGTACTGTGGGCACACCAGGCCACAGGCTGGTGCGTTAGCGCAAACTGCTTTCACTGTGGATTTAAATGTCGGTGCCAAACTGCACTGCTGAGGCATGGGGATGTGCTGTGATCTGCCAGTACCGTGTGGGCAGCAGCGAACTCCAGCAGGCGAGTGGTAATGTCTCTGTTCTCTGATGCTCAGTAAACTTGATCAAGGGGAATTTTTGTGACTGGCCCTACCTGGTCTTAATTGTATCAGATGTGTGTGACTGAGCATTAATAACAGGAGTCTTTATCCACCTGAGTCTCTGTACCTCTTACTTAAGCAATCCAAGCTGACAGAACACTAATATATATGAAGCATTTAAGAGGCAGGGACCAATGTGGTTAAGTTTGCTTTCATGATCTTAGTTTGCTTTCTTGCATTTAGTTATGACATGGGAGTCCAAGTTCTTACTTTAAACTCAAAGCGAGACCTGCTCAGGTAATGTGTATTGAATGAACTTTTCTTGACTGCAGCATCTTGCCATCTTGTAGGAACTGGAAGATGTGACAGAAGTGAGTTGGGATTGCAGGAGAAAAGAAGGGCAGCCTTCATCTAAGGCATAAAAACTAGAGTACGCTTTTATAATATTCTTCATCTGATTTAACTGTGGGCTTCTGCTAAAAGGTGCTAGTCCTGCCTTTTCTGGCTGTGTGTTCCTGCTGTATTATGTTGGATCCATGCAGTTGTCTAATGATGTGATAAGCTGACTGAAAACTTGTGCAACACACAGATGAATAAGAAAAGCGTGTATGATTATCAGATCTTGCAAAGGAGGCTGTGGAGGGAGGGAGAGCAGAGCCGTGCTTTAAATTGCAGTCTGCAATTAGATTATATTTAAGAAGATACTGTGAAATGGTACGATTAAGTTGTGTCCCTTCTTTCAGAAGATGCTATTAGAGTCTAATCAGACTATTTAGATCACTTTCACCACTGTTTATGAATTGCATGTCCCTCAGTTTCTGAGCCATAAGGTCGATGGTGTGATTTACGAAAATATTGCGCATTTAGGGCACGATTACATGTGCATGTCTTTAGTAGCAATTTTGTGGGCTATTTTTTCCTTTGTCTTTCCTGTTCACAGACAGTTAAACAGACGCAACTAGTGAAAGAAGAGGGTAAGAAGTAATCTTGAGACCCACAAACAATTGTACTGGTTTGAAGCAATGGTGTTTATTTAGGTAATGACTAAGGTGGGACACAGATGTATTGAGAGTGGCTTTGAGCAGCTTTGTTGCTGTGGAAGATTTCCATGAAACCAAGGCTGTAACCTGCCTTAGCACAATCAAATTTTCCTCGATGGGAGAGAAAGAGAATACTTCAGACTTTGTAGATTTCCATTTTCTATCTACACTTGAATTTAAATGCAAAAAAAAAAAAAAATCATCCCAAACTCTTTGGAAATAGCTATAAGATGCTAATCTAGATAGATTTCTGCTGTACTTAAATTGAAATGATATAAACTGAATTTACCATGTTGTTGTTGATTGCAGTTACTAAACTACTTTATTTTTAGGTAACTGTAGGTCGAGGATTAGATCTCACGTACCAGCTGGTGTCAAAAACCTGTCCTTTGATGATCTCTCGTAAGCACTGTGTTTTCCAGCAAAATGCAGAAGGGCAGTGGACTGTCAAGGATAACAAGGTACAGAGATTGATTAAAGACCTTGTACTCTCACATTCACTGAAGAGAATGCCCTGTTTGGGCTCAAACAACGTGTGGGCTATGATATAATATTGTGTAAGTGTGATAGCAGGTCCATGGAAATGTGTCTTGTCTGTTGTGCACTTCCAACAGGAAGCTTCAGTCTGCTGCAATCGGGATGCAAACCATATTGCTTTCTGTATATAGATTTGTCTCTTGGTTTAGCATTTTTCAGACAATTGTAGTCTTGCCAAGGGCACTTTGCAGTCTGTGAACCTGTTTTGCATTGCTTTCTTAAAAGAAAAAATCTTATGAATTTTGGCAGTATTCAAGAGCATAATGTTCTTGTACTGCTAATGAAAGGATAAACTGATACTCCTTATTTTAGTGACACAATTGCTTTAATTATGATCAGCTACAACAGGAATCTATTGTTAGAAAAACCATGCTTCGTGTTACGTTCAGACGAGTTTCTTAAAGTCTCCCTCGGCTGATTAGAATAAAGTGTTGACGTAAGAGTCCTCAGCTAGGTCTTGCTTTGACTTCGGTAATCTGTTTTTTATGACATGATCATCTCTCCACTTTCTCATTTGGGCTGAAAACTGTAAAATCGGTAACTTGCTTTAAACCAGCATTGGTAGAACAAAAATGTTCAACACATTGTGCAGATTTGAATGTTTGGGTCAACAGCTGATTAGTCAGAAAGGAGTGGAGTGGCTACTATTAAAATTACGCTGCTTTTAAACACAACTCTGTTGCAGTACTTGTATAAACATGAAAACTTAGTTGTTGCATGATTGGAAACATCTGTGGTAGATTAACTATTAATGCTTCCTCTGTGTTATCACTGCTACCTGTTTGTCAAGTTGTTCTGTTGAATCTCCTTGAGATATGTCATATGTTGGTTGTTAATCATTCTGCAGTTCATCTTGAGCATAGATCTGTTTTGCTGTTTTTTAAACCTGTTTTTTAAACTAGTGTCTAATTTAAAAACTCCTTTTCTGCTTTGAACATTACCTCTAGAAGAACATTTTCCTTCTTGCTTATGTTCTTCCTGTATTTATACAGAACTGTCTCTTTTTTTGTTTAAGCAGTATGAGCTATGCTTCTTTTTCTTTTCTAGTTGCTTCTTGAATTTCAGGTGACATTAATTGTCAAGAATAATTGCTGCAATATTCTGTGTTCTTGACAATGATCTATTGTAGAGTCTTGTCTTTTTTTTTGGTTATTATTTCTGAAGCTTTTGGGCAGTTTTTTTCCCCCTTAGAGTTCATTCTTTTCCTTCTGCACAAGTGCATATATTAATGTTCTTAGTCCTTGTACACAAAATCTGTAATGCAGGAATAATGCACGGTAGATAATATAATGCAATAACTGTAATAAATGGGACACTAAGCCAATAAATTGGATATTGCAAGTTTTATTTAAAGAGGTGGCTTGTTCTGATTGCAACACTGAAGAGGTTGGATATGTTTACAGTTGCCAGAAATAACTTGCAGAGGACTCTGTAACTGCATATTAAATTTTGCTGATTCTCTCTTCATTTGCAGAGTCTAAATGGAGTCTGGCTTAACAAACAGCGCCTGGATCCCTCAAAAGCCTATCCTATTGTCGAAGGAGACCGTATCCAGTTGGGAGTGCCTTTGGAAAACAAAGAGACTGCTGAATATGAGTATGAAGTAATAAAAGAGGAATGGGAGAAAATCAGACCCTTTTTAGCCCAAAGGAATGACTTGGGGAAAGCTAAGAGTTCAAGAACTAAACGTAAATTTAGTTTGGAGGAATTGGAGACATCTGAATCAGAAGGCCCTTCAAACTCCAGGTCCAAAAGAGACAGAGTGTCCTGTGACAATGAACCTTTGGGTAGATCATGGGGAAGGGTAGAAGAGGCCAAACAGTTAACAGAGAAGATGGATGTCAAGCTGCCTTCTCCTGGGCCAAGTGAGGAGGATAGTGGTCCAACGCGTAGCAGCCCTGTGCACTCCACGAAAGCCATGTCTGTCCCCTGTAAGGACCAGAAAGGCTCTGGTCTTGCGCAGTCATGGACTGCCTTGGAAATGCTGAGGAAAACTCTAGTAGATATAATGAAGTTAAAGGTCAAAGTGCAGGAGAAGCAGACAGCAGTTCTGAATGTGAAGCAGAAGCGCCGGAAGTGTGCTCGGAAGGAGATCCTGGCAATGGAGCAGGAGCTGCGGGAGTTGCAGGACCAGCTGTGCATAGAACAAGAGCATCATCAGCAGCAGGTGGAAGAGCTGGAGAGGACGTTCTCTAAAGAGCAGCAGAAGCTAGAGGTATAAGGGTGGTAATCTTTTTGGCCTGTGTCTTTTCATTTTTATGGAATGCCTAATGTAAGACATTGATCCAAAGTAAGATCTTGAACCATACAGTAACACAAACAATGTTTGTGTGAATTACTCCTGTTAAAATTGTCATGGAAGTATTTCACTTTCAGGCGTGTGTACCGAAAGAAAGTGCAGAGACAAGGGATTAGTGGGGAATTAGGAAAAAAGCACAAAATAATATTTTAAATATTTTTTACAAACAGGTTCATTACAGCAAGACAGTAAAGCATTTCAGTTGGTTAAAAAAAGCATGTTTTTGAATAAAAATCGAAAGTTGCTGCCTGATCTCCTGTAGTTACAGAGGACAAGTTGAAAAGTATTCACCTTAAATGTGAATTTCTTTTGATATATGGCTGAATTAATGCCCAATTTGCATGGCAAATCCATTTCTTTTCCAAGCAAGTGAATTATTGTATGCCTCCCTGGAGGGAGGGGGACTTTTTTTTTTTTTCATACTTTCAAAAAACCCGTTCTTGCAATCTGTAAGTGTCTTCAAGCGTTATCTGTATGTTAACTAGCTTTTTTTAGACCACAAACTGAAGTCTTTCTATTTGAGTTTGCTCAAAATCTGGTTTAAAGGAAGAATTCATCTTGGAGTGAGTTTCGTAATTTATCAATTAATTCCTTTAAAGTCTGCTGCTAAAGGCAAGATACCTGTATCAGAAGTACAGAAAGTCTGGAGTTGTGTGCTTAGGCACAATGGGAAGTTCAGCTGGAGCTGTAAGTATATCTGACCTCTTTGAATGTGCTCAAAGGTAGAGTTGCAGCTTTTTCTCATGTTTGCACTGTTGCTGACCTCTTTGATTCTGTGAACATGCCAGTGCCTTCAAAGCTAGAATAACGCGGAGGTGTTCCAAGTATGTAACTGTAAATGATATATCCATTTTAACTCTTAACACTTCTTGTTGTGCACATGTAACACTAGAGTGGGACATCTCAGGGTTTGCTGAAAACCAACGTAGTTTCTTTAAGCATATCCTCTGAAGAGAGTGTGCAAAGTAGTCATTTTCTGTCCCTTGCTTTCTTCAAGTCTTTTTTTTTTTTTTTCTCCCCCCCCCCCCCCCCCCGCCCCGGGAATAAAGTGGCAACACGGGGAAGAGAATCTGAAGGAGCAGCTGGCCCAGGTCCTGCAAGAGGCAAGTACTTACGAGTCTAGGTTTGGGCTAACTGTGTAACTAAGATATTTAAATCTTTCTTACTGCTGTGACCCCTTGGTAGAAGATGAGGACTTTGCCTTAGGTGCAGATTGGATGATCTTCATCTACAGACCAAATTTCTGTCACAAAGTAGAAGACCTCGTTTTGTGGGAGCTGTTATTTGCCAGCAAATATTGTCAGCATATGCACTCAGATTGAAGGCATTAAGTAGCTGCCGTGATTTTTTTTTTTTTTTTTTTTTAAATTTGAATTTAGTCCTTGGGCTGGTGGGCTTTTTTGTGAGGTCTGTCTGCTGGGTATATGTTTTGGGGAAGTTGTTTTGGCAATTTTAACCAGATGGAAAAAAATTTAACTTTTCACTAGGAATGTTTGTGAAAGAGATTGCCACGCACTTAGGTTTCCTAGGCTTTTTCCAAAAGGCCTTTCCTTTTGGAAAGCTAATCTGAAAACAGCTTCAGGTAACCCTGCATACAGTGACAGGTTTTTGTGATCCTTATGTGTCAAATACCCCTTGATACTCAAATGTCTCAGATGCACTCAAAATGGTGACTGTAAAACCTAACTGAAATGAAAGAGTAACCTGGGAGAGGGAATGAGAAGTGCCATGACATCAGGAAGATCATAAATAACTGGCACTGCATTCCAATTTTAAGTTAAGGCTAAATTGCCTTAACACCCCAATTCATACAGACATGTGTTGCTCTTTTAGGAGGAGATTAGGAGAAATGAGTATGCTAAACCTCATCGTTATGGCCATGTATATTTAATAGGATAGCTTATAATGGCACTCTTATAATTTCTGGGATGGTATTGTTATAGCATCATGCTTTGATGGAAGAACTGAACCGTAGTAAAAAAGATTTTGAGGAGATAATTCGAGCCAAGAATAAAGAACTGGAAGAAACCAAGGTAAGGAATAACTGAATTTTCAGTTTTATTCATAAGTGAAACATCATATGCTGCAGCAGAGGAAATGGTTTATTTAACATTTGTCTTGACTCTACTTTGCCTCCCATAGTGAAAAACTCCTGTATTTTGAGGTGACAGCTGACTTTAGTTTCCAGGTTTGGGGGTAGATACACCTTGCCCTGTTCATAAATTAGTGTTGGAACAGTTGTTACAGTTGTTACTAGATCTTTCTCAATCATAAAGAAGCCCAGTGCACCTGAACTGTTTTGTGCAGGAGAAGTGGGCCCATTCCACTCTTTCTTTAAAACAAACAAACAAAAAAACAACCTGCAAGCATGTTTGAAAAATGAGGTGTTTCATTTTCAGTTAAGAGTGCATTCAAGTAAAACTGCAGTGTTCCAGCAGTCCTACAAGGGAGTGTAGGGTTGAAACAACATGGAATTTGAATAATGAATGAGATAAGCCACATTTCTTCCTGCCCTTGACACAAGGTGATGAGTGGAAAATAATTAAGGAGAACCTTTTCTGTGTCTTACTCTTGGAAATTATCACATTATCCACCTCTGGCTGTTTGCTTTTGGGGTTTTTTTATGTCATCTTTGCAACTCTGTTGCTGTTTCAAGTATAGCTTCAATTGGAAGAACTTATGTGTTATTTTTAGAAGATAGAGCAGGTACCTAGGAGCCTGAGTTAACTCCAAACAAACAAAAAAATTATTGGGCAGTTAAATGCAAGTAAATGTTTAAAATTCTTATGCTTCCTTTTTTTCATAGTTGAGGTATTTTGTCTGTTGAGTATTTTGCTCTTTATATAAAACATCAAAAGAACTCTTCTGTTGACTTAAGCCAAGCTTATGCCAGGAAGAGGTTGAAAGAGATTCTGAAGAGATTGATCCAGCTGGTAGTTTCTTTAGGCTGAAGGGAATTTTGGTAACAGCTACTGTTGTTGCTTTTAAGTTCTCTACAGTGGGTGGGAATACGCTCAATACTGCAGTGACTACAAAGAGGAGAGAGGTTACAGATCTGTGTATATAATAGACACAAACTTGACATGGGGAGACTTGCAGCTGTGAAATTTTCTATCTGTACTACCTTCCTCTGCACACACACTTCCTGCCAATATTGTATTGAGTAAAACCTTGTTCTTTGTTGATATGTGACCGTATGTACTTTTCTGCTAGGAGGAGAAGGAAAAGGTGAGAGCCCAAAAAGAAGAGGTGTTGAATCAGATGAATGACGTGTTAGAGAATGAGTTGCAGTGCACAATCTGTTCTGAGCACTTTATCGAGGTATGTTTAAACCAGTATGGGTTTGCCAGTAAAGAGACTTGAGAAGCTTTCCCTAGCTCTATTAAAGCAATATTCAAGCTTGTTTCTTTACTTTGCTAGTTTAACAGTCTCAACAGACCCACAGTGAGTTGTGGGTAAGGTTTGGTCCAGAAATCCATTCTGTCTGCCCTAACTCTTCTCCTGGGCAGCAAGTTCAGCTTTAATGTCTCCGCCTGCATAGAGATGAGTGCTTAATCCTATGATGCGTATAGTCTTGCAGCAGTTTTAGGTGTTTTTGAACTGGTGCTCTGAGCTGCTGCTGACAGCCTGCCTGGGGAAGAATGATTCTGTAGTGGACCTTGCTTTAAGTTGACTAGGGTTGGATTGCTTCAAATTTACATATAAGAAGAAGTTAGTAAAGGAAGGGATGTGCAGTGTTCAGTCAAGTCCTGAACTGTTTATATTGTTCAGATAAACACTGAGAAATTGGCCTGCTTTCATTTGATTCTAGAAGCAATAGGCTATGCTTGAAATGTAGACTGTTATTTCTGTTTGTGTTTTGCTAGAACTTCAGTTTCGTTACATTGATTTCTACTACAGGAAACCTGATGTGTTAGCCTTGTTATAATGACTTAAGAGCTAGCTGAAATTTTAGTTTCTGGTTTCTCAGTAATTTAAGATGCTATTCTGCAGTAGCTGAGTGTTTCCATAATTTATATCCTTTTAAAATTGGGAAAACTTATAATAGAATTATTTCTTTTTGTCTATGTTTCTGACTTGCTATGATCTACAGTTAATCCATTAACCAGCTTGTAAAATTTGTCTGCACTCTGGCATGGGAGAGTTTTTGTGTGTAACCCTTACAAAGGCTAAAGAAAAGGGGCTTTGGGCTTCTCCCTGCCCCTTCCCTTATAGGAAGTGTTCATCTCATGTTTTCCTGACTTCAGTATTTTTTTTCTTGACAATGCTTGTGTAGGCATGCTCTGATAAGTAACCTTCTGTCAAATTCCACAGGCAGTCACTCTGAACTGTGCGCACAGCTTCTGCTCCTACTGTATCAATGAGTGGACAAAGCGTAAAGTGGAGTGCCCTATCTGTAGGCAGGAGATCAAATCAAAGACACGCTCTCTGGTGCTGGATAACTGCATTGACAGGATGGTAGAAAAACTGGATGTGGAAATGAAAGAGCGTCGCCTGACCCTTATCAGAGAGCGGAAAGGTGAGAGGTGGGTGGATGTGGCATGATGAGTACAATCTCTCATTCCATTTATTTTGTACAACTGTGGCACCTATATACCAAGGAGGTGCTCGGGGAACGCAGCAGAAACACTAGAAAATTAATTCTGAGATATGTTGTGTAACTAGTTTTACTGCACAGTAAAATAAAATTAGTAAAAAGTTTGGAAAAAGACTTCGGTATGAATTCCACAGTCAAGTGGGACAGCTTAAGTATGCTAAAGGTTAAGCTGTTTCAAAGAGATCACTAAATAAAAGTAAAATTATATAGAATGGGCCTTGAAAAATTTACCAGGCATCTTTTGATTAAATTATTGACTACATCATTGCAAAAATGCAGCAGAGCAGTGCCTGATGAGAAGCTCTGAATTCTCTTCTGTGTGCTACATTTGTATAGGAAATCTCTGAAAGGAATGTTGGTGTGTGTCACGTAAGTGTATGGCTGAACTGGCAATCGCTCTGCCATGTTAATTTTTGTGGAATTAAAGCCACTGTGGCTTAAACGCATAGCCTCTTGCCTAGTTGCAGCTAAAAGACTGTGCATGACAGCGATGGCTTTAAGTAAAACTCCAGTACGGGGTATTCCTATTCTGCTTGTCTCTTCCAAGTTTGTTTCTAGAGCACTTGACACTGGTATCTAGGTGCTGAAATGTAGAAATCTTTTCCTGCTACCCCTTAACAAATTTCTGTTGCTGTTTTCTCTTAAGTAACTGTCTTGTTTTCCCCTCATAGAAGTGAGTGCATGATCCTTCATTTTGCAATATGTCAAGCCTTTTACCTAATGAAAGGTGCTTTTGAAACATTTCAGATTCTCCATGGTGACGCAGAATGACATCGCTAAGCAGTGTTGGTTCAGACCTGAAATTATAACCTATTTAACCAGCTCAGTCCAGTTCCCTCAGGAAATGCTACACTGCTCAAAGGCTGTCCAGCTTGGCTTTGCGAATTGCTTTCACCCCTGCAGAACTGACTCTGCTTTTGTGTAATAGGCACATCTGCAGAGTACGCCATAGCACTATTGAAGTGTCTCATCAGGTAGCTCATGGTGATTAGATGAAGTGGTGCCTTCATTGGAGCCCACTTCATTTCTGTATGGTAAACCAGTGGTCTTCATGCTTGTTTGAACAAAAAGGAAATAAGCTCATAGCCTACCTTCATATATGATAGATGCTTGTAATTATATAAATGACTATTAGTAGGAAATCATTTAGCTTCACTATGACACACTTCAGGAGGAAGGATAAATTGTTTCTATGCAGTCTTTTTATTCCGTGATGGAAACATTTTGATTGAGATGAAGATAATTTGTGTTTAAATAGACACGATTCCTACGAAGAAACCAGCTGAAAGAGATATAATGATGCAAGTGGCACTTGAGAAGCTCAGTCAGAGCTTCCCAAGAAGCCTTCCAAGAGCCTTAGTAGAATGGACAGCTTCCACTCTTAAATGTATGGAGGTTTTGACGGGGCCGTGAGTGTCCTGAACAACCATTACTTGTTTGAGAGCTCCTTAGTACATTCTGTTCCTTCCCTCTTTCTTACCTGGCAAGGCACTGTAATAGTTAGCCACTTCCATTGCCACCTGTGTGCCAGTGAAGGGATGAAGAATGTCTCCTTCTTATCTGTGCTATCTTAACAGGAAAAGGCATATAGGAAACTTAAGAAAACAAACAAACAAAAAACCCCTTTGTTCTTTTAATGCTGAAAATTGAATAGAAAAAGGCCTATGTCTTGCAGCTTGAAAGACCCATTGCAAACTGACAGTGAGAAGCTATAAGTTTCAAAGAGAACTAGTAATTTAGCATTTGTGGGTACAGTGGTCACTGCTAACTTTTGTATCTGTGTGTTTTGAATGCAGAGAAACAGAAAGTGTTGGTGAAACGAGCCACAGACAATGACAGCGGTGTCATTTCTTCCATCTTCTCCACCTTGTTGATGAGCAGTTGTGACAGTGAGGACTCTGAGGAGGATTCTTACTATAATGAAAGCTACCACATTACCTAAACACTGTTACTGCAGACTCATTTGCCTGTGTGCTGCCCAGAATCAACCTAATGGTGTTTGGTTGACTACTGCTGGATGAGTGGACTGGACATCTGGAAGGGAAGACTCTATGAAGAGGCTGTAGCTGAGAACTAGCAGCATTTGGAAGAAGGACCTTATTTTTTAAATGAATGTACAGAAGCTTGATCTCTAAAACAAAATTGGGATTGTGAGGGAACAAACTGCCGTTACGCTAGATGGTTGACATACAAAACCTAGGCTTCCATGATCGCTTGTGACCTGCTCGGTGTAATGTAATAGTTTGTACGCATCACTGCCCTTAGCGAATGACATGTTTAAATGTGTGCATCAGCTTCCCTTATTTTAGGCAGCAGAGAGAATGGCCCAAGCTATTTGAGAACTTGGCCATCCCCACCAGCAGGCAGGAGCAGTATATCAGGAAAAAGTGCCAACATGGGTTTTCCTCTTGAATTTCACATGGCAGCTAGAGTCATCCCAGGCCTCTGGCAGTAAAGGTAACAAAGGGTGGGTTAGGGACCCTGTCAGCCTTCAGTGCTTAAATGCATTGTTAAGCTGAGCTGCTGGCCATCAGTTTGCTCTGTTGATGTTACTCATTTTCTGTTAGGTAGGGATGGAGAAGATAAAAACTTCCAGAATTCCTTAGCTAGTGCCCTTTTCATGTAGTATGTTTGGTTTGTTCCCTCTTCAGGCTTTTCCATAAAGGGTTTTAGAATTGGGAAGCAGCGCACCCAGAAGTTATTAGCAATGACTTCAGAAACACATATAGTTCTTGTCAGCAGCAGAGAGGAACCTCTGCCTCTTCAGAAGTGCTCCTGTCTGAATTAGTGAAATGTACTGTTGGCAGGGTAGGAAAGCAGCATCTGTAGGCAACCACAAGGCACAGAAGGAAGCATTTAGTTTTATGGTTTACAAAACATTGCTGTTGAGACGTGGGTTGTACTACCCTCACAGCAAATCCCTCATCCCTAAGAGAATGAGCAAGTCTTGCCTCATCTTGTCATTAATTTGTCTATGAAGTTCCATTTTCAGTGATATGCTTTTGACTTTGGTGTTACATGGAAAGGAGTGTTTTACATTGTGAGAAGAGGATGGGGGAAGCCCTTCTCATTTGTAATATTCTTTGGCTATTTGTAGGTACTTTCTTGTTTCTATGTTTATTTTGTTTAAGAAGGAAAATATAAATCCATTTCTGCATTAGTCTTCCTTGGGGCTACCACTGAGATGAATGTCTTTTAGTTGTCTTAAATTTTTTTGAGAAAACACAGACTATCTCATTTCATGTTTTGATTGCTGTAAGCAGTGTGACTATTTTAAAGTTACTTGAAAGGCTTGTGTATTTGGGAATTGGTAAAAGACAACCCAACTCTTCAAACCTGTGGCTACCTTAACAATAATTTAGTAGATAAAATCATACTTCTTACCTTCTTCCAGTAAAGAAAGATACCATTAAAAAGGTGCATGAATGATGATGCTGTCCTAAGAAAGTAGTGCATTCTGACAGGTTTGATTAGTAGGACTTAAACAAGGGAGGTAGGTCTGATCTGTGGGCCAGGCAACTTTCTTAAAATCTTAGTGTAAGGTTTCTTTTTTGAAGGAGTCATTACGTCTTGAGTTTTCCTCTTTTCCTTTTAATGTTAATTTTCTGTGTGTGTTCTAAAAGGTTTCTTTTGTGAACATACGCTCTCTAGGATGTCTGAGAGAAGAGGGTTCCTCAAAACACTTGTGAAATAGGCTGACATTGGAACAGGCATTCCAGGTGAAGAGGAGTAGGAGGAAAATACTCTGGTTACCTAGGACTTGCAAATTCTTCTACTATATATCTCTTCCCTGTTGCTGCGCTTTTTTTGCTCATTTCATTTCACCAGCGTATTTATTTTGTTATGTTGGTGTTTATGCATATTGCAGAGGAGGGTAATGCTTCTAGTAAGAGAGTAGATCTTCGGTGTGATTGCTGAGCCTGTCCTCTTTTCCCTAGAATACGAAGAACGTAAGTGGTATACCAAACCATTTCCACTGTTGCCAGTAGGTGCATAGTGTATAAAGGTTCACGGAGAGAGGTTAAGTAATAATACTGTTCTCTTGCAAAAGCATTTCACTGATGAAAGCAGACCTCTCCTCCCAGTTCACTAAGTTCGTCAGGAAAACTACTATCAGATACAGAGCTGATGACTAGACAGACAGAAGTGTCAGGTGAACTGTTGAGCTTCTGGAAAAGATGTCCATATTTCTAATACTGTGCTCTCCTTTGGTCTAAAGTCTGGATCCTTCTGCTTGATTGTACAGCTGAATGTCTCCTTGGAGATGTCACGCCTGGAACTGTTACCTGCCTTGGGATGGTACTTCCAGTCTCGCATCCAGGATTTAGGTTACAACTCTGAGCTAGTCACAGTTGATGCACAGCAGGCTTGATGCAGATTCAAGACTTGCTGCTTTCTGTTGGAAGATAGCTGTCGTGTAGTGTGATACTCAAATGCTTTCAGAGCAATATATTGTTTATCAGCGTCCATAGGAATAGTAGGGAAGGAGTGCTAATGGATCGTGGAACGGGACCATCACAGAGGGACGGTGCGCTGTTTAACTCCTGCAGTTCTATGGATTCCAAGATCAGTCTGACAGCTGCTTTTCTCTTGTACATGTAATCTACCACATTAGTGCTTGGTGGGCCTTAGCAACAACTGGTATTTACCTTTGCAGAACACATAATGGGCAATTTAATAGTTCAGCCATGCCCTCTGCCCCCCTGCAATTTAAGTGGTTTTTTTCCAAAGAGATGCTCTGACTAGTCAATGTTTTGTTTCCTGCTTATAGTCCTTCTTCCCTCTTGTCAGTCCCTTTTGCCGTAACTTCACGTATTTAGACACGTACCTTACAGCAACTATAGATAATCATAAACTGTGCTTCCCAAATAGTATACTCCTGTCCCTTGGTGCTACTGTGTTTGTTTTGGTTTTTAAGATTAAGCATTTGTGCTTGTGTACTGAGCTGTATGCCCCTGGCTTTCAAGCTTAATTTAAAGTACAAGACAGCTCAATTAGTGTTTGAAATCCTCATGACAAATAATCTATAGACATGTATTAGGCTTTTATTGTGGGAAAAGCTTTATCATCACTGGCCTTACAAAACCTGTTCCGGCTCTGCTGAAGTAACGGAGCTGTAGTTAGTTTCTGGTGAGGTGCCTGGCGGTGAGCAGGCTGTAGGCTTTCCTGGCAGCAGACGGCTTCTTGGGAAGGCCGTGCTGCCTGGGGGAGTGAGGACGTTTCCAGCCAGCACGGCAGGGCCGGCAGCCGGGGCCGGGGCCCGCGGCCACCGCTGCCCTGGGGGAGGGGGCTAGGAGGTAGGTCTCCTTCAGAAGCAGGAGAAAAGCCGTTTTTCTTAGAAGGTGCCACTTCTAAGGCAGTGGCTGAATTGTTTGTGCGTTAACACACTTTATATACGTTTTTATATACACTCTATTTACACAAATTATGTTAGTGTATATATATATATATAACGTTTTACGTAGAATTTCAATATATTTTCACCCCTACCCCACCTCCACCGGGCAGAACTGAGGCCGACGGCTACCTGCTTCCCTAGAGAGCCGGGCCCTGCCTGGGCAGAGCGGGCCGGCCCGGGTCCGGGCCCGGGCCCGGCGGCAGGAGGCGCCCGCTCGCCCGTTACCTCCCGCCCCCCGCGGGCTCGGCCGCCTGAGGAGCTGCTTGGCGGCCCCTGTCACGAACGGCTGCCGACCGCGAGTACCGGGGCGTGGGCGGGGTGGTGGCGGGCAGCGCGCCGGGCGGGAGGCTGAGGTAGGGGAGCGCCCACCGCGGCCCCGGAGGGCCGGGAGGGCGGGGGAACGTTAGAGGCCTGGCCCCGGGGGCGGGGGGAGCCGGGCGCGGGCGCTCCTCGGGCCTTCCCCTCCCGTGAGGCGGCCGGTGCCGCCGCCTTCTCGCTGAGCGGCTGCGGCGCTGAGGGGCCGGCGGGACACGGCGCGGCGGGGCGGGGGGAGCCTGCGGCCGGGCCCTGGCCCCGGCAAGGCGCCGTGTCCAGGGTGGCACATAAGGAACTGGCCCCAGGGCGGTTTGCGAGCGGCCCCCGGTGAGGTGCCGTTGGTGGGTGAAGGGGAGCGGGTGGGGTTAAAGCCCAAAGCGTTGGCGGGATGAAAGCCCGTCGCTGTCTCGAGTGGGACAGGGCCGGAGCGTACCGAGGGCCCGTGTGTGGAAACGGCCTCGGTGCGGGTTTTGCTGCGGAGGCGGCCGAGCGCAGACCGACGGGGAGCGTAAGCGTAAGCTAACAAAAATGCATCGAACGCCTGCGCCTTCAGAGGCGGCCCGAACATCAAAGTGCAGCCTCAGATTTCCCTGCCCTGATTACATGCCCGGTAAGGCAGGCTTTAATTGGACTTACGGTCTCTAAATTAAGGCTGTTGGCTTCTGCAGCACCCTAGTGCAACCAACTAGAAATCCTGCGGTGGCTTAATTTAGGCAGACAAAAAAAACGCCGTAGCCTTTCTCGAACTGTTAAATAATACAGTTGATCTGTTCATTCTTGTTATTGATGTATATAGATACTAAAGTCCTCACAAGAAAATGCAGGGGAGGCAATTAGGGAGCAGGATTTCTTTTTTCCTTGTTTCTGCATAAAAACCATCTTTAGTGGAGGAGTTAATTTACTTGAACTCATTATGAAGCATCTCCAGTGGAAACATTGCGCAGAGCCACATCGCTGTACAGTTTGCAGTTTGTGTATTTTCATGGTTTTCTTCAGCATAAAAGGAAGGTGGCATTTTGTAACAAGGGATAGTGTCTCACATTAGAGTATCGTGAGCACACCGAACTGCGACGAGCATACGTTGTCTTCATGGGGTCCATTTGGCTTGCAGGCTCCTGTGTCACTTCTGCCCCTCCAGTCCCAGAGCGTGGTTGGATCACATCACCAGAAGAGCAATGCCCCAAATCTTGTATTCTCAGGGTGCACATTGATAAACTACGTATGAAAAGCACCGTTACATTTCATGTAATTTTTGCCCACGGAAAATTTTTTTTTTTAAGTTGCTACAAAGTGCAGCTTGCTTGTTATCTGCAAAACAGTGAAAAGACAGACAGCCTCTTTGTGCCGTTCATTTGTGTGCCCCTCTTTCGCCTGGAAGAAATACCTGTTCTGTAGGACATCGTGGCTTTGAAATAGGATACTGCCTGAGATCTTTGTTGTAACATTTGACTTCAAAAGAGACACTACTGGGTTGGAAAGGAAGGCATGCTAGTGTGTTGGTCCTTGAAAATAATGAAATTTGGTAAGAAGCTACTGTTTAACAAAAGACAAGGTTAAGGATAAGTGTAATCAGCTTTGCTCTCCCACCATGTTTTTTCTACCCTGCAGCCCTACACAGAAAGGTCATTCCGTGGAATTACGGCAGCAAACACAAAACAATTTATGTTTTCCCAGTCCTCTGCTTTGCTATTATTATTGAAGTCAGTGGCATGCTATAGTTGAACCATTTTACTCTTACTAGTTGAAATATCTTTAATAACTTTCACTAATTATGTAACAGCTAAATCAAAGCTGCTGATTTTTTAAAATATATCTTTGATCTGTACAAGCTTACTCATCTAAACACAGCCCAAAGTGAAACGTAGTGTTCATGTTCCTACCAACCACTGAGCTAACAGCTATTGAGGTGCGTATGGAGAAAGCGTCTACAGCAGTGCTAAGAAATAAAATGATTCTAACAAGCAGTATTGTAGTGTTAGCTTCTCTCGCATCTTTTCAGACTCCTTACAGTGCCATTTGCTCGTACAGACTCTGTGATCAAAGAATGCTCGCTTGCATTTCTTGGTCCTTTCAGAGGCATGGTTAATTATCTGTGTCTATTCGTAGTCTAAACATTCACCATTAATAACTGTGCTAGTTGCTTCAGGGCAGAGCTTGCCACATTTGTTATCGACAATAAGCAATGAGAATTAATTGTCTCTCATTAATTCAGTGGTGAACAACTTACTTCATACAGGTTTAAAAGCGAGAGACGGCCTCACGATGCAGTGTTGTGTCGTCGTTGAGAGACGCAGGTTGTTCTCACTCTCCTCGTTACTTGTGCACCACAGTCCCCTCGGTTTGCTGGCTCTTGTTGCAAACCACAGCTCCAGTCCTGGAATTGGTACCCGCCAGCCTGCTGCCTGCGCGGAGCTAACAGGGCTCTGCACAGACACAGCAGACCTCCCACATAATTTTTGCTTCCCGAAATGGAGCTGGCGTCTAGATAGTTTGCTGCTTGTCCAGACGCAACTCCGCTTTGTCACGCCCAATTAATGCCTTAATTCTGAATCGCATTGATAGACTTGTGCTCACAGGCAGAACTCATTGCAGGTCTTGTGGTTCAAGTATTTCACAAATTAATATCCGTGAGTAATTTTGCATAAATGAGTAGTGCCATTCAGTTCACGACGGAGGCCCTTCTTCCCTAGGCAAGGCTAGGAAGTGTTTCAAAATAAATACATACACCAGTTACCAGAAAACTCTGCTATGAAATATGACAACTGTTTATAAGACATTGTTGCCAATCAATTACATTTGTCCCCAGGACAATATAGGCTGTTTTTCTTTAATTCTGAAGACTATATGGCTATAACTTGGAAGTAAACAAGCATGAAATCAGCATGGCCACAGCCTGTAATCCTCAGACTTCACCTTTCCATTGGCCAACGGCTAAGAGAACCTTACAAATTTAAGAATATTCCACAGTATGTCTGCCTTAAGGAATCTGATTTAGAGGCTTTATCTCCATAGGTTTTATGATTCATCACCTTTGATAGACAAGGAGAAATATGAAATACGGCCCATGTGCACTGCTGTAACTCCACTGACGTTAGACATCTATCACCAACTACCATTCATATTCTACATCTTAAGTATTTGTATCTCCCATTATTGAACTCCTCACAATCTTTAAATGTGTTTCTCTTCTCAACAACTTAATGGGGTCAGGAAGAACCGTCAGAATTAGGAAAGTGAACAAAAAGGGTGGTCTGCTCTGGGCTTGCAGGCAGACTGTGATAGAGAAACTGAGCGCATCTCTTGTCAATACTCTGCTGGTACCCTGACCCACTGCATCGTGCTTCTTTCCATTTGCACGCTGTTTGTTTGCTAATAAAAACTGATACAGAATGTTCCCACTTGAAGACATCTCAGCTGTCAAAATACCGTACTAAGTGAGCTGCTCTTTAAAATAATTTTATAGACAAGTAGGTGGGCCTTGAGTACTTTCAAGGTAGAGCTGAAGACCGTATTTTACAGCGTTCCTCGAGATGAGCTGTCACAACATGTTGGTATGCAGGCTGGGGGTGAATTAGTTTTGGATCTTTGTATTTTCTTATAAAAGGCTGTGCTGCTCTTATTATCTGCACTACAAATTCCAACAACTGCTTTATGAATTCATCTGCAGTTGAGTTTTATCCTTCAGAGCATCACACTTTATCTAGGGTCTTCATTTATATTCATCAGCGAGGATGAAAATAAAATTTAGCTTTAATTCAAAGGCTAATTTAGATTTTGGTGTATGATTAACATTACACATACAATTACTGCCATCAAAGTCAAGCATATGCATAAATCTTTGCAGGATGGGCCAAAACATTTTTAAGTATCCACTTATTCAATACGTTTTATGTAAAGAATTATTCTTATCTATTATTTATGCAAGGGCCTGAACTAGGTAAATCTTGACACAGCTAAGTCTCTCTCTATGTAAGTAGTCATTTTCTTACTTTTCATCTGGCTTCTACCCTACACGTTGTTATCTAATTCTTCCAGCAGTTGGGTAGGAACACAGTTCACTTAACTGTAAATAGAACGTTACTCTTGTGCGTGAGTGTTTATAGGAGCAGCAGGAGCATTCAGCAAACGATCTCAAAAAACTAAGTTTTCAGGAAAATGTGTAACAACTCCAACAGGTAACAGCACTGACTGTGTAATTTTGTAAAACAAGCCATTAAAAAAAAAATCAATACTGAGTCATAAAAAGCTGTACTAAATTACAAATTATTGCAATACGTACAGGAAAAATACTGATTTTCCCACTAAAATACCGTCATTCAGCTACAGCAAACAAAATTCAACTAGTCCACTTAAGACAGAGTGGAATCACCAAAACTTTAATACTATATTTTTGGCATGCAATATATGCATAATTAAACAGTTGAAAAACATATACAAGTGTAGTATACATAATGTAAATGCAGTCTTGCTGTGGATTGTATCTATGAGTATATTCACAATACCAGTCATAACATTTGCTAGCAAGAAAAATAGTAATTGATTTTTATTAATGGCGCTAATCAGGCAAATGTGAGACAGCTTGCCTTCCCTTCCGACAGGCACGGCCTCCGTTTCATGCTTTTTACTGGCATTAGGGGGCTTTACAATGTTCCAGCAACAGGGCACGCTGGATCCCTCCACAAGAAGCTTTGTGAAGACCAACGTGAGATCAGTCACCACAAAACAGATAAAGAAAGTCAGACAGTGAGCGACCACCCATATGCAGTAGGATAGATTAGCCATCCGGCGGGACACAGGGTCCGCATAGGCTTGCGACACGTGAAGAAACACGAAGAGCACGAGAACTGTCAGCAGTAAGAAACGCAGAGCTTCAATCCAGCCTTTGACTGAGTTTCTGCACTTCAGCAGACAGAGTCCCACTTGGACGCTTGCCATATATATGGCTAGATATCCAAAAAGAGAGAGCAGTCCTTCCCTGTTGGCATTTAAAAAGCCAACCCTAGTATCTCTGCCGTTGCTCCCATGCAAGATAAACATCTTCAGAGAAGTAGTGTTCAGAATAAGCTGATAAAGTACAGCGAGATTTATAGCAACAATCCAAGAATTATTTTTTGGAAATATGGCTAAAAGTAGAGATGCTGCAAGCCTCACAAATGCTAAGGTAAAGAAGAAATTCCAGTGCACTCCATACTCTGAAGTATGTTCGTGATACTCTATAGATTTAACACTAAGCAGTCGTCCAATGCCAAGAAAAATCAATGGCCAAACGGAAAAGAACTGCCTGGCCAGATTGGAAAATGTTGGTTGTGTCATGTAAGACTTTTGTCTAACCTCAGGACAGACAACAGCATTACCAAAAATAAAAGCTCCAACCCCCAAATCCATAACTCCCGTTCCGTAGGTCTCGGCTTTGGCGTATCGTCTTGGGTACTGCGGGAAATCCACCGCTAAAATGCTGATGGATGTCAACACGTTGACATAAACGCGAAACGCAGTTATTGCTGGAATGTATTCTGGATCCAAGTGCATCTTCTGGAAGTCTTTTACCATTTGCCTAAAAGGCACTCTGGTCTCATGTTTTGTTTGGCTATATATTTTAGAAAATATTCCAGCACAGAAGGCTGCAATGATAGGTGGCATGAAAAAGATGACTGGA
Organism: Sagittarius serpentarius; assembly: GCA_034782735.1. NCBI lineage: Eukaryota > Metazoa > Chordata > Aves > Accipitriformes > Sagittariidae > Sagittarius > Sagittarius serpentarius. Next base: position 55,783 of record JAVKLA010000049.1, on the reverse strand, counting down.
GACAAGACTGTGCAGGAGAACAGGAGAGGAGACACTAGCACAAGGAAGTCTAGCAGCAGGCTGTATTTCCTTGAACTTAAAGGTTTCCGGTAGTGCAGGTAATATAAAATCAAGAGGAGTCCTCTGCAGAGCAGGCAGAGTGGGGCTAGAGACAAGCCTAGTGAAATTTCCAGCAAACTAGTTCCATTTAAGTTGCTGATAAAGGCTTCTTTCAGATGTTTTTGTGACATCCTTCTTTCTTCCTCTGAAAATACAAACGTAAACTTGAGTTAGTTGTGTAAAACAGGTCCTAGAACTTTAACAATCTTATGTACCAGTTCATTAAAATATACATTGATTTCAGAAGTCATCTGTTTTTCAGTTACTCTTCAATTTAAAGAATACAGAAGAACAGCCTCAGTGCTGCAAACGCTGGCACCGACACTGGGCTGTGGCCTGGGAAACTGAGCAGAGGCACCGGCGCTTGCAAGGCCCGACCGAGTTCCAGCATTACAAATCCTGCTGCGTTCCGACAAGATTCTTAACGTATTTTTGCTGAAGATCTCTAAATACCAAACACTGTTGAATATTCACATTGTGAGTAATCTTACTGTATGTCCTGCTCCGTAGAATATACTTAGTCCTTATTCTCTATAGCGTAAATGAAACGGGTAAGTAAAAACGTGACCCTGATGCCGTTTCTGCTGCCTGCTCAGCAGAGAGCGTGCAATGAAACCAGCAGCTAAAACCCCCACTTGCAACCGGAGCGCCTTTTTAAAGATAGTCCCAGTCCCACCGTGATCCTACCCAGCCGGGCTCCGCTGCCTCGTGGGACCTGTTTCAAGAGAACACACGTGCCATGTCACAAGCGTTAATTAGCAAGTCAAAATCGCCGTTTTGTTTGTTTAACCCGCCGCGTGGGTAGCAACAAAAGATTTTGGTTAGCTAACCAACCCCCCTCGCCCGCCCGACCTGGAGAGCTTACCGCTTGCGGGAGAGCTTTTGCCTCTCGCGGGAGACCAGCGGGCCCTGCCGCTCCCGGGGGCCCGGCACTGCGGCGGCCGGAGGGGAAGGGGCGCCGGGGGCGGGGAACAACCCCGCAGTTCAGTCGAGGCTGCCGTCCCCGGCAGAGGCCGAGGTGCCGGCGGGGCGAGGAAACAAGCCCCGGAGGACCCCGCTGTAAATCAGTCTCTCGCCCTCAGCGTCCCAGGCCCCTTCCCCGCCGCGGGGCGCGCTGGCTTTAGCGGAGCCCTCCCCCGCCATGTCCCGGGCCGGGCCGCCGCGGCTCCTCAGCGCTTCCCGGCTCGTCCCGCCCGCAGGTAAACGCCGGCCGCGCTCCCCGGCCGCACTTTCGCCAGCGGGAAGCAGCCTGCTCTTCCGCAGCGCCCGATTCACCGCCGGCCGTTGCCGCCGCCGGCAGCGCCCGCCCCC
>JAVKLA010000049.1:0-54273 GCA_034782735.1 Sagittarius serpentarius | reverse complement strand
CGGCCGGAGCGGGCGGCCCGGCCGCCCGCTGCGCCGCCGGCGTGGCCTAGCGACCCGAGGGGGCCTTGCCGGGGTCGGGGAGGGGGAGGGGGCTGTGTGCGCCGGCCCGCTGTCGGGTTGAGGCTGCCCGCGGGGCGCCTGCGGGAACTGGCCCCTCGGTGCCGGCGCGGTCGGTGCGTCACTGTCGCGCGCCGGCGGGCGGGGGAGGACCCGCGGGAGAGGGCGGGGCGGGGGCGCCTCCGAGCGGGGAAACGAAACCGCCGGTGGCGGAGCGGGAGCCGGGCCCGCGTCCCCCGCCCCCTCCTCACCCCGCCGCCGGGCTCCTCGGGAGACGGAGCCGGCCCGAGCAACCCGCCTGCCCCGGCCCCGGCTCCGGCTCCGGCTCCTCCTCTTCCGTGAGTGCCGCCCGGTCCAGCAGAGCGCTGTCCGCAGGCGCGCGGCCGCCGGCAGCTCCCGCGGGCTCCCTGTCGCCTGCCCTCGCCCGGGGGTGGGGGGGGAAACGGGGCAGGGGGGCCTCTGGCACCGGGAGCGGGGCGCTGCGGGGTCCCTGGGCGAGCGAGCCAGCGGACCCTCGGGGCGGCCGGTGCGACGTGAGCGAGAGGCTGGCTGAGGAGCGGCCCGCAGGCTGCCGTGTGACATCGGCGAAGGCAGCGCCCCTAAAGCGGTGGCAGGGCGGTCGGGGGGGAGGGGGGGGGACTGCGCGGGTCGTGGGGTCCCCTGGGGGTTGTGCTCCGAAGGGGCTTTCCCTCACAGCTGCCCGTCTGAACTCGCCGTTAATTTTGCATAGTTTGAAATCTGGCAGGAAAGCAGATGCGCTAGGGGACCCTTCGTAGGGTTAGCAGGGTGGAGATCTTGAGAGGAAGCTAGCAGTGGGGAACGAAGAGTGTCTTAACCTAATAAAAGAATATCTCAGAAGAAACAGAAAATTGCTCTCAGTTTGTCAAGAGATAAGTAAACAAAGAAAAAAAGAAAAACCCTAAATTGACAGAAGAGCAGATTAATATGAGTTGGCTGTAAATGAACTTATGGTGGAAAGGAAAAGATTTCTTAGCCATAGTGCAGTGAAGTTGTGGGATGATTTTGTAGTCAGGGGGATGATGAGAAGCTCAACATGACCCAGCGATGTGCGTTGCAGCCCAGAAAGCCAACCGTATCCTGGGCTGCATAAAAAGAAGTGTGGCCAGCAGGTCAAGGAAGGTAATTCTCCCCCTCTGCTCTGCTCCGGTGAGACCCCACCTGCAGTGCTGCCTTCAGCTCTGGGGCTTCCAGCATAAGAAGGACATGGACCTGATCGAGCGGGTCCAGAGGAGGGCCACAAAGATGATCGGCGGACTGGAGCACCTTTCCTATGAGGAAAGGCTGAGAGAGCTGGGTTGTTCAGCCTGGAGAAGAGAAGGCTCCAGGGAGACCTTATGGCAGCCTTCCAGTACCTAAAGGGGGGCCTACAGGAAAGCTGGAAAAGGACTTTTTACGAGGGCATGTACTGATAGGACAAGGGGTAATGGTTTTAAACTGAAAGAGGGTGGATTTAGATTAGATGTAAGGAAAAAGTTCTTTCCTGAGAGGGTGGTGAGGCATTGGCACAGGTTGCCCAGAGAGGTTGTGGATGCCCCATCCCTGGCAGTGTCCAAGGCCAGGTTGGATGGGGCTTTGAGCAACCAGGTCTAGAGGAAGGTGTCCCTGCCCATGGCAGGGGTTTGGAACTAGATGATCTTTAAGGTTGCTTTCAACCCAAACCATTCTGTGATTCTGTGAATAAAGGAATTGGTCTTAAGCTGCCCTGTATATGTTTTGTGGAAATAAGTTTGATAACAGAGTATTTGAATTGGTGACATAGGGCATCTTTTCTATCCCAGCATTCCTGTGTAGAATAATAAACACCAATAGGTTTTTATTGCCTTTTATCAATAGCAGGGAGGTTTAGCGAGTGCTCTAGGCATCTGTGCCTTTTAATTTTCACCTGCTTTCCTGTTCTTTGGTTCTTGTCCTCTGCAGGCCTTCCCAGCTAGCTTCTGTTAACTCCATCTTAAGTGTTAGTCCTTTCTCTGGGTTTATGCAAAGTTTATCAGCTGCATCCAGAAGCTTGATATCTTGCCAGCGATTCCTGGTGAAAAACACAAACACCCCCAGCTTGAGCACACATTTAGTAAAGTTCTGCTATAGAAGTCATGTAGGAAAGCTCTTTTGTTAATTAACATTTGCAGAGGTGAGGTCAGAGGTGTTCTGAGTCTCTTGTGAGAAATTGGTTCCACCTTGCATGTCCTCTATTAGATTGATCTTATTACCTCATTTTTTTGGTGTGTTTGGATAAATGAATCTGTGATTCAGTAGTAGTAACCAGCTGCCATGTATTTAAATTATCTAAGTGCTGACATCTGGGTTGTTTTCATCTATTAGCATTTAATGGTAAGTAGGTTGTAGAAATGATTTGAAATTCAAGTCATCAGCAATAAGGAAGCTTCTGCCTAGATTTTGTGTTTGTTTAGTTAGACTATTAAAAAAGGTAGGTTCAAAAGAAGCCAAAATTTTACCTAAAGTAAACTTAATTTGAGAAGCGTAATACTGAATAGTCCGTAAGATGATCTATGCCGCCATGCTGCTGTGCCTTACCCTTCAGCATGCAGGATAAAGTTAATTTGCTTAATGTTTACCAAGTGTGGTTATCATCTTTCAGCAAAAATGAAGAGAAGGGCAGAACCTGAATTTAGCAGCCCCCAAAAGAAGCAGAAGAAGAGGATAGAAGACTTGGGATTAACTCTCAGTTCTACTTCAGATGATGAAACTCAATTTAGTAATCATACTACTCAAGGTAAGGTTGGAGATAAGGTATATGCTGCTGTGGGGAATCTAAATAGTTACTAGGAATTGAACCCATGTCTTCTAAATCCTAATTGATAGCCTGAACTTCAAAGGTGTACTCTCTCTTTAGGAGAAAAATGACATTATTTCTGTTCACAACCTTGGGTTGGTGTGAATTTTTTTAAGCTTTTCTAAAATCTCGTGTAAACAGTTTGGTCTGGGAATTTTATGAACTCAGACATAGAAAATAGAACTTGAGGTAGATGACAAGTACATGGTCCAAAGCTGTAAAGATTCTTGTAATATATGAGCAGCATCTGTCTTTTCAGTCTCAGCAGTTATTTCTGTTTTGGAAACTTTCAGTAATGAGGAGTTGTGGGTGTTGTTCTGTAAAGAAACATCATAATCCCTCATTGTTTAAAAAAAAAATAAATAAATAATCAGTAATCTTATCACATTTTTCCAGATAGGAGAAATTGAAATGAATACAAAGGGCAGGTTGATTGGGACTCTTGCATTGTAGCACCATCTCTTTTGCTGGCTCTGTGTGATTTTTGTGAGGAGGGGGCAGTTGTGAGAGCTCACAGGTGTTTGGTTTCAGAAAGAAAAACTGTTTCAGAGTTAACTAAATTAGTTGCCTACTTTTTCTCAAGTCAGGGTGTCCTTTCTCACCTGGAGGCTGGGGTGTACCAAAGATGAGGCAAGTGCCCTGCACATTAGATATCGCTGTTGCAGGGTGCTTTAAACTCCCAGGATGGTACTTCAGGTTGCCTCACAGTCATGCCTTGGGATTTCCTGTGGTCATAAAGTGTTAGTGAGAAAAGGCCTGAATGCGTAGAGTCGTCTTCATCTTGTGAAAATAGAAAGGGATGTGTATGGGAGACGAGTGAGTGAGTTTGGGAGTAGTTATAGTGACAGGATATGGTGTGTGTACCTGTCTGGCAAGATTGGAGGCGAGTGAGGAGGTTAGAGGTGCAGGGTGGGAGAGCTGGGGTAGGGAATACTGTGTGCAGTCAGGACTGAGCTAAAAAATTCAAACTAATATTTTTTAATTTTTTTCCCCTTTTGATTATTGAGTTCATGTATGGGTCAAAATAGGCTGTGAGCCTTAATGTTTAAGAAACAAGTTGATACAGTTAAAGGGCAACATTTTGGATGGGGCTAATTGTTTAGTAGTCTGTTATACCCATTGTGGTATCTGATGAAAGAAAGAAGGTTGGGGGAGAGAAGCGATTTGAGATCTGATAGCTGAGCATGGCCTAGCAAATGTTAAAAGCAAGAAGAGTTGTGAAGGGACTTTCTTGAGATTTATGTAGTGGGTATTGTGTTTGGGGCACGTCATGAACCTCTGGAAAATAAGACATAGCTCAAAAGCAGGCAGCAAAGTTAATTGAAGCTGTGTATTGGAGAAGCAGAAAGCAATAACTGACCCTAAAGCAAAATTCTTTGTGGTCCTGTTCATATCTGAGAAGTCTGTGAAGGAAAGAGAAATGTAGCTTGTGTGGCACACAAGCTAAAATCAATATGGGTATATAATATTGCAAACAAGTTAAATCATAGCCTTCCTTGTCTTGAGCTGGAAGCCTCAAAGATTGATACTGTAAAACTCTAGCATAGTAGTTATGTGGGGACACAAGTCCTGAATCTTAAAAGCTGATAGTTCAGCAACAAGGATTGAGCACACATTGAAAGGGTTTTAACTACAGTTGTATATTTCACTGTGGTGTCTTTCATTTTCACTTCACTTTCTTGTAATGGCCTTTCTTTACTAATTCTCCAGTTGTTTCCTGTTACTTCACTGATGCTCAGTTTTCCATGACAGGAAAATAGAGATCTGGAAGTTGGAAGAGAAATAATCTGTGTTTTTTCTTAAATTAGAAAAATGTAAGATAAATTCAATCCTTCTTTCTAGGCAATTATAATGTCTTTTTTTTAACATTTCTATGGAGCTAAATAATTCCTTTTTAAGTGGTAAACAGAAAAATATTAACTCTGCTAACAACAATTTTCTACATTATCTCAGGGCTACTTATGTAGTTCAACTTCTCCTAGTTGTATGAATTAGCACGGTGTCCTGATTTCAGCTGGGATAGATTTAATTGTCTTCCTAGTAGCTGGTACAGCGCTGTGTTTTGGGTTTAGGATGAGAAGAACATTGAGAACACCCTGATGTTTTCAGTTGTTGCTAAGTAGCACTTAGACTCAGTCAAGGACTCTTCAGCTTCTCCTGCCCAGCCCGCAAGAAGGCTGGAGGGGCACAAGAAAGTTGGGAGGGGACACAGCCAGGACAGCTGACCGAAACTGGCCAGAGGGGTATTCCATACCATGGGATGTCATGCCCAGTATATAAACTGGGGGGAGTTGGCCTGGGTGGGGGCAGGTCACTGCTTGGGAACTAACTGGGCATCAGTCGGCGAGTGGTGAGCAATTGCATTGTGCATCACTTGTTTTGTGTATTCCAATCTTTTTATTATTATTTTCATTTTATTGTTATTATTGTCATTGTTAGTTTCTTCCTTTCTCTTCTATTAAACTGTTCTTAGCTCAACCCATGAGTTTTACCTTTTTTTTGTTTGTTTTTTTTCTGCTTGTTTGTCCCCCCCCCCCGATTCTCTCCCCCATCCCACTGAGTGGGGGGCAAGTGAGTGAGTGGCTGCAGGGTGCTTAGTTGCTGGCTGGGGTTAAACCATGACACAGAGAATGATTTCTAGCACTCAGCCAGCAAGGGAGGCTCAAGAGGCAGAGTGAAGCACATGGCTGTGCTTGCTGTGGATTGCTGCCTCCATAGTCTGTATGGCCTGCCCCACAGCATGAACTTTAGTATGACTGATGTGGTGCTAGGCAAATTTCAGGAAGGAAATTTGTGCTGTTGCTTCATCCTTGTAGTGATATTACCACAGGAGAAGTGGAAGGACTTGGTGGGTTGTAGGGCCTCCCTCGCTACCCACCTGGTGCAGAGCAGGCCATGAGACAAATGATTCCTGCCCAGATCCCAGTTACATCCAGCCCAGAGCAAACAGGTTTGGGCATCTCACAGCTGTAGAGCAGCAGCGAGGACTGTACAGCTCATACAGGCCTAGGTTCTTCCCAGGCAGATCCCAGGGTGGAACTGGGCATAGAGGGAACTTTATTGTTTGGTGCCCATGAAGGCTCTGCTGCATCAGGTTCAGGTGACTTTCAGGTGACAAAAGTTTGAGTGCCTGCTGTGTATGGTGGTACTTATTACCTTGATTGGGCTATTGACTTGATTAACTTCTTCCTCAAACCTTTGTCCCGGTCAGGGTATTTTTAAACTAGGTTGGTGTCTTCTGACGTTACCTTTCACTTGGGTTTGTATGCATCAGTAAACTCTAGAGGTGAAAAACTCTGTAATTTGTTGTAGTGAACTTGCGGATCCTCGCTACTGAGGTGGGTAGTGAAGACAAACTGAAGTTTAATGTGGGGACTAAGGGATTCAACTCTCTCTTCTTTCTGCAGTGTTGGCTATTTGGTAGATGCCTGTGTACTTGATGTGTATTTTTCCTTAAGTTAGGGATGTGTTTACGCCTGTAGTTATGTAGGAAACTGAGGAAAATACAGTATGTTTTATCAAGGTGTCAGTAATTGTCATTATTCTCGGGAGGGGATCTCTGTGGACTTTCTCAGCTCCTTGGAATCGTTGCAAAGGTCAGGCATACCACAGTGTACTATCATGGTCGTGCTGTGCCCTGCTCTGCTGCTGTAATGGGGTTTGCCAGGCCCTTTGGAGGGCCTGGAATCCGTTGGCTCAGAGAGATAGTGTGTCTCTGAGGCAGAGAGGCAGATAACCAGGTGTTGGTTCCATGGCATATTTTGTTACACCTGCGTGCTTCCTGTAGCCCATTTGAGATACTGCAATGTCCTTTCTATGTGTGTGTTGAGAGGATTTAATGACTCATGCTGTATAGTTCTTAATGTGATTACTGAGATGTCTTTCTTCCGTTTTCTTTTTATTTTCATACTCACTTTTCTCACCTTTTTGTTTTGTTTTCAGAGTCTTCTAGTAGCAGCAGTGGGTCTGACAGTGAGAGCGATGAAAAAAGACCAGTCTTCAGCAATGAGTTCAAACAAGACTCTCTTGTGGAGGGTACTTCATCTCGTTACTCAATGTATAACAGTGTCTCCCAAAAGCTCATGGTAGGTCAAAATAGTTTTGGACCAAACTATTAAGACCTGATGAGGGCAAAGTGAAAAGACCAGTCAAGAGATTTTGATTCTGATTCTGATCCTCCCTGTAGCAGAGTTCTCTGTTTCTTTAAGCCAGCTACTGAGCAGCTGGGTGAGGCTGAGAGAGCTTGGTTGAAGGGGATCTGTTAAGAAAGTTGATTCATGTTCAAGGCCTAGGAGCAGGGAGGTGAATGTGAAGGGAAGGATCTCTTTGTCAGGCAGCTTGCTGAGCTTGAAAAGAGAGTCCTACTGTGTGTTATTCTGCAATCTTGAGTTAACAAATGCCTTGTGAGAAAGGCCTTAACAAATTCTGATTGACATTAATTTGTTTGGTCTTGGAGGCTGGCATACCCCTTGTAGAATTATTACTTTAATTATTAAGATACTGCTTTTTCTTTCAAGTAGTGCTGCTCTGCTTTATGTGGGGCCAGAAGTTTCTTGGAAAGTCAGGGAGTCGTGAACAATAGCGACTGTGACAACTAAACTTTGAAGGTGATTGCTAACCCCTTGATTGCACAGTGTTAGTGTGGGGAAGAAAGTACTTTTAGGAAGTTCTAAGAAAATGGTTGACTGTCTCTGTCTCATGGTAGTCCCAAATTCAGCAACTTGTTTCTGAGTTTAAAGGCAATAGTACGCTGTAGAGAAGATGAGTATCTTTCGGTGCAGGCTGTTACACTTATTTCCTGATACGAACTTCGTCACTGTGGTACTGTATCTCATAATCCTGAAAGAACTTTCATTCTTGGTAAGAGAAACAAAATTTTATTTCCAAGGGCAGCAGAGAAGATGAGATGTATAGTTGTATATTACTTGAAATGTGACAGGAAGTTTGGGACTCAAAGGGGGACTGAATTTGGGTCTCCTCTTGTTCTGTGCTGATGCTGTACTCACAGGAGCAAGGCTCAGCAATCTTTCCATGGTGGTAGGCCAGCTTGTACCTGCCTTTGCTAAGTTAGAAGTTCAGTCTTCTGCTAGAAGCTGGGAAGTGCTAGCTGCTACTAGGAGTGGGAACAGGGAGATACTGCCTCTCAAGGAGGTGGAACGCTGCTGACCAGCAGGATCATCCCTCTACATGAAAAAAGAACTTTCAGCTCTTGCTGAATTCAAAACTCAATGGGGTCTAGAGGCTGAGAGTTGCTGCTTGTGCCTCGCTGTAGATAAATCCTGTTGCTGATCATTCAGAATCTGTCCACGTGCATTTTTGGCTCCGGGCTGCAGTTTGCTGATCTAGCACAAGACTATCTTTGATTTGGAGAGTTCTCTCCTGAGCCAGTTAGGATGTGTGCTTTCAGTTGCTGCAATACAGGAGCTTTTACTACTGAATTCAGGAGGCTTTTGTTTGTAAGGCCTCATAAATTTGAATATAAAGGTTGATGTCTAGTTGAATGATGTGGTAGTACTAGGTAAGTAAAAGGAATATAGTCCTTGATTACTAGATGTTCAAAATTCTGTCCTCAGAAAACTGGTGTATAACAGGCTCGGTAGCTGTCACGTTGGTTTTGTGTATTTCAGGATCTGATTCAGAGCCATGTACCTTTGTATAAAACTTGTCAGATGTTCTTGTGTTGTTTCTCATACAGATTGGTAATAAACAATTTTTATGTTGCTTCTCGCAGGAGGGAGTATATGGATAACATTCATTCAAAGTGAAATGTAACCCTTAAGTCTTTTATTTACTTATTGTCTTGTAGATGCGTACTGGAGGGAGTGAAATTGACTGCATTCATGCTTTTTGTTGTTCTCTTGTTGCTAAAATTTATGAAGGGAAAAGCCTGAAAAACTAGCAGTTAATCAACGTACTTCTTTTAACCTAAGAGATGGGAATGTGTTTCAGGAGCAGTGTGTCTTGCATTCCTCCTCTGAGTTTTAGGTGAAGTTTTAACTGATGCTCGAAATGTATGTGAGTGCATGTTCACAACAAAGAATATCATCACAATGTGAATTTTTCCCTGTGCTAGCATCTCTTGTTTTATGAACCTTCCATGCTTACTGAACACTGTGATGAGTGGCTCCACGCTCCTCACTGCTTCTCCCTCTGAGCAGGCGGTTCCCGCATTACTGAACCTTTTGTAATTTGCTGTTGTCTCAAACATCGTTCTTCAGATATATATATATATTTTTTTTTTTTTTTTTTTGTGTCCTGCCTTGGTGAATTGAACTCAGTAGTAAGTCCTGAAAGCCACAACTGAGATTAAAAATGCTCAGTGCCTTCAAGTCACTTCAGGGTGATGTGCGATTTTCCCTGCTGGTCTTTGACCCCAGTAGTAGTACATAAACTCAAGTCCACTTGCCTCAGTGTGCTCCCTTTGCTTTCTTTATAGGCCAAGATGGGCTTCCGGGAAGGAGAAGGTCTGGGAAAATATGGCCAAGGCAGGAAGGATATTGTTGAGGCCTCCAATCAGAAGGGAAGGAGAGGCTTTGGGCTGACCCTCAAAGGATTTGATGGGGAGCTCAATATTGATTGGCAGGATGAGCCAGAGGTAAGTACTTACTATTTTGAATCCCTTTTCTGTTGCTGTGTTCAGGATTTGCTCTCTGGGAATGATGTTTAGTGTTGTCTGATACAACTGGCTACCATTAAGTGGCTCTGCTGGGTAGACCCAGGCCATATTTTATCCCAAGACAGCACAGCAAAACTTGTTTTCTGTCACATGTATTAATGTTATGGCACAAAATTGGTTTCAGATAGATTGTTGCTGTGGTCTGTGATTGAAAATTGTTATCAAGCTGTTTCGAGTTTACCATTTTTATTTTGTATATCATTTTTCATGCCTGTATAGGTGATTTTTTTTTTTTTTAAGTCTTTTCTGGGTGTGTTTAATAGTCCCACATAAAATGCTCAGATGTTCTATTCCTGGGTCTTGTCAAGCTCTTCAACAGGGAAGAACATTGGGAAACAGAAGTAGAAGTTGTCTGGAAAGTAAAGCCCAGTTTTGGTATTATTTGGTGTGAAATAGCTGCTGTGTGCTTGTATTTAAAAAGAAAAAAAACAAACCACAACACTGAATCCTAGGGATCTGGCAGCTGAAGAGCAAGCTAGAAGGTCCCAGCCATTGTTAGTCAAGGGCAGCAATGCTTGTCAAGTCACGTATGGTGTGTCTTACAGTACTTTGCTCTCCATTCTTAGTATTGTTTTCAGCAGTTGAAAATAATATCGGAGGTTATTGCTTGAGAGCCAGGAATTTGAGACCTGTTCGGTAGGCTTATTGGTTTAGGTCTCATTCTCCAGAGTGTTTCTACAGCTCACAGCAGTTAAGTGTTATGTATGATTAACCCTTGTGGATGGTACTACTGTAATAAATATAAGAAGGTTAGTAGATCTTAGTAGCCTCTCTTTATGGAGGAGTAGCATCACTTTGATCTTAACTGCTAAAATAATTCCTTCCCAAGATTATAAAAATTGTTTGAAGCCTTAATTAAGCTGTGGAATGAGGGCGCCTTTCAGAAAGAACTGGGAGAAAGAATATGTAAAGCACCATCAGGAAGTGTGATGGTGTTTTGGCAACTGTCTCTTCTACGGTGTCTCTAAAATGTACCTTGAGAGTTCTAGGCTTTTGCTTTGTCTTGATTATTTATCAGACTCTAATATTAGAGGAAAATGCTGTGGGTTTTTTTTTTGTGGTGGAGGTTTTTTTCTTTTTAATTTTAATTCCAAACAAATAAGACATGTTTTAGACTAGGAGAAAATTACTCTATGGTTGGCCCTAAAGTCATGGCATAACCCCTTATGCTAGGATTGGGAGGCAAATATTAGGGAGCAATTAGTTCTGTTTTGCTAGGAAGAATGTCTTTGGCTCTTTCCATGTCTTGTGTTTGCAGCCCAGTGCCTATGAGGAGGTGGACTGGTGCCTCGAGTGTACCACGGAAATCCCTGATGCCCAGGAACTGAAGGAGTGGATGACTGTGGGGAAGGTAATTTTTTAGATCTTGGTACTTAGCAGCTTAAGACAACACTGGAACTGCATTTCAGGAACTCAGCTTGAAACAATTGCCTTGTCAAAGAGTTCTAGAATCGCCTAGGTTGGAGGGTACCTCTGGAGATGGCTAGTGCAATGTCCTGCTTAAAGCAGGTCCAACTAGATCAAGGTTGCTCAAGGACTTGTTTGGTTGAGTTTTGAGTATCTCCAGGGAAATTTCATAACCTGTTCAGGCATCTGTTTCAGTGTTTCATAACCCAGTTATCAAAAGAAAATTTCTGTACGGCTCATTGACATTTTTTGTGTTGTAGCTTGTGTCCATTGTTTCTTGTCCTATTGCTGTCCATCTTGAGGAGTCAGATCAATCTTCTCTATTTCCTGCCATTAGATTGTAGACAGCAATAGGATCTCCCTTTCTCCATTCTGAACAAACTGTTCTCTCAATCTCTCCTTGTACAGTAGGTGCTTCTGCACCCTTGTCATCTTGGTGGCTCTTTTGCTGGGCTTGCTCCAGTGTGTCTGTCTTGTACTGGGGAGTGCTAAACTGGATGCAGTATTCCACATATGGTCTCAAGATGCTTAACAGGGGAGAATAATTCCTCAGCCTGCCGGCTATACTTTTTCTAATACAGCGTAGTAGGTTGTTGGCAGCCTTCATCATTACTGGTACATGTTGCATTCTGAAATGACTGATACCATGTTTGCTAATAGTTATCTGTGTTCTCGTCCTGCCAGAGGAAGATGGTGATTGAAGATGAAACAGAGTTCTGTAGTGAAGAGCTTTTACGTAATGTCCTGCAGTGCAAGGTGAGTCGTCGTCTTTAGAGAGGAACGGAAGTTTTGGGAAAGGAAGTAAAATAAATAATTTAAGAGGATTGAGTAGTTCAGTGAAGTGAATGGCAAGAGCTCAGAACATCCTCTTTCACCTCCATGCCTCTGGTGTGACCTAGCATCCTGGTTGTTACTGTCTGTTCAGCAACCTGTTCTGCACCTCAGCCTTCAAAAGAGATGAATGAAAACAGTCCCCCTTTCTTAGGCCAACTGAAAAGCTGAAGATTTTAATAAGCTAAGGAAATTAGCTCCTTTTCTTTTTTTGTGTGTTCCATCTTCCCTCCTAGATTTTATCATGCTTTTCTAAATTGCAGTAGAGTGTGAGTGTGTGTGTATGCGTGAGAGAAATACTTCAGGCTGGGAATGCTTTTGAGGTGGCTAACCACATTATCAGGCTCAGGAGCTATCAGTACAGAAGTCTTCAGTGTCACTAGATTTGCTTAAGAACTGAGGTGGCTTAGTGTTGTAGTTTAACCCCAGCCAGCAGTTAAGCACCACGCAGCCGCTCGCTCACTTCCCCCACAGTGGGGTTGGGGAGAGAATCGGAAGGGTAAAAGTAAGAAAACTTCTGGGTTGAGATAAAGACAGTTTAATAAGTAAAGCAAAAGCCATGCATGCAAGCAAAGAAAAACAAAGAATTCATTTACCACTTCCCATCGGCAGGCAGGTGTTCAGCCATCTCCAGGAAAGCGGGGCTCCATCACGCATAGCAGTTACTTGGGAAGACAAAACGCTATCACTCTGACCGTCCCCTCCTTCTTCCCCCAGCTTTATATGCTGAGTATGATGTCATATGGTATGGAATATCCCTTGGGTCACTTGGGGTCAGCTGTCCTGGCTGTGTCCCCTCCCAACTCCTTGTGCACCCCCATCCTACTCGCTGGTGAGGTGGGCTGAGAAGCAGAAAAGGTCTTGACTCTGTGTAAGCACTGCTCAGCAGTAACTAAAACATCTCTGCATTATCAACACTGTTTCCAGCACAAATACAAAACATAGCCCCATACTAGCTACTATGAAGAAAATTAATTCTATCCCAGCCAGAACCAGCATACTTAGAAGAAGAGTGAATATCATTATGTGACAGAAAAACATTCTGTTTTGGTGAACCAAACCCTGCATGCAGTTTGCTGTCTAAGGAGAGAGAAGCGTGAGGGTAGGAAATGCTCATGCCTACCTATCCCTCAAGTCTGTGGCAGCTCCAGCTCAATTTTGTTTCTGTTTGTGCAGAGTGTATTTGATGAGCTGGATGGAGAAGAAATGCGTCGAGCCCGAACAAGGTCTAACCCCTATGAGATGATCCGTGGAGTTTTCTTCCTGAACAGGTTTGCAGAACTTCTGGTAGTGTAGCCCCTTTCCCATTTATGTCCACTTTCAGCCTTGGGAGCCAAGGTTGAAACTTAATAGGTCCCTATTTATGTGTTCACAGGGCTGCAATGAAGATGGCAAATATGGACCATGTCTTTGACTACATGTTTACAAACCCTAAGGACTTCCATGGGGTGAGGGCCTTTATTTAACTTTCAAACAGCAGTACTTTCTCAGAGAATGGAGAAGGTGGGGAGAAAGGAGAATCCTTAGAATGCTAGCTGGGAAAACAGGTGCTTGAAAGAGACTTCTCTGAGTAGTGCAGTTTATGGTGTATCTGGTTTGACTGATGGGAGCTGTTACTGGGTCACTAGAATTTCCTCAGTTTCCTGTTCCAGAGGCCTTTGATAAAGGAGCGAGATGCAGAGCTGCTCTACTTTGCTGATGTGTGTGCTGGTCCTGGAGGCTTCTCTGAGTACGTCTTGTGGAGGCGGAAGTGGCATGCGAAAGGCTTTGGCATGACCTTGAAAGGACCAAATGATTTTAAATTAGAGGACTTCTATTCTGCTTCCAGTGAGCTCTTTGAACCTTATTACGGTATGTAGTGCATGTGTGAGTGTTACCTGATGTTTTTGCTTATGCTGCAGCCTCTGTATCAGGAGTGGGGCTGGTATTGATACCAGCATGGGGATCTAAGAGAATCCTGTTTAGAGGGAACCATTTTGCAAGGCAGAAGGGGGCTGTCATCTGAGAAAAGGGTTGAGATTGGTGAGCTTGCATATCAAGTCACATTTCTGCACGTATTTCCATTCTGCCCTGGGAATGTGTCCCCCATTGTAATAGTTGATACTTGAGTGCTTTAAGATTGCTTGACAATATTTCTCCCACTTCACTGATGTCAGCCTGCAACAGTGAGTGAGATGACTTATCATAGAATGGTTTGGGTTGGAAGGGACCTTAAAGATCGTCTAGTTCCAACCCCCCTGCCATGGGCCGGGACACCTTCCGCTAGACCAGGCTGCTCAAAGCCCCATCCAGCCTGGCCTTGAACACTGCCAGGGATGGGGCGTCCATAGCGTCTCTGGGCAACCTGTTCCAGTGTCTCACCACCCTCATCACAGTGAAGAATTTCTTCCTAATACCTAATCTAAATCTATCCTCTTTCAGTTTAAAACCATTACTCCTTGTCCTATCACTACACTCCTTGTTAAAGAGTCCCTCTCCATCTTCCCTGTAGGCCCCCTTTAAGTACTGGAAAGCTGCTATAAGGTCTCCCTGGAGCCTTCTCTTCTCCAGGCTGAAAAACCTCAGCTCTCTTAGCTTGTCCTCATAGGGGAGGTGCTCCAGCCCACTGGCTTGCCGAAAGAACTATTAGCAGAGCCAGCGATAGAAACCTTACTTGCCTGACTGGCAGTATGCTTCTATGTCAGACCTCCCTAGCTCTGCTTTGGTAATTGACTGTGGGCTCTTAGTAAAGAAAAATAAAACAAATTTGGGCTAGAGGCGGTATCTGAATCACTGTGACTAAATGAGCTGCTTAATCCAAAGAGGTTTAAGCTAACATGTTTTACCTTGCTTTGAGACAGACTAAGCAGGTGTACACAGACAGTTGCTGCATCTCACCTCATGGGTGGTAATTTGTTAAGCTTGCTGATATGTTTGAGTCCTGTCTCTCGTAGCCTCTAGGAACAGGAAGGGAAATACAAGGATTGCTAGTATTCCTGTGTCTTGTTTCAGACTGTATAAAGGAAACTCGAGTGTGACTGTCTTGTAGAGAAGAGGGTTTGCTTTTCCGTTGTTGTGCCTTTTTTTTTTTTCTTCCTCCACCACTCTGACTCTTGTTGACTGCCACTTTTGAAAGCTGACCATGAACTCTTAAGAGAATGGTTAGCACTTCAGGATTAGATCTGTTAAAGAGAAGGTTCATGGCAAGGGCAGCAAGGCAGATAAACACATTGTTCTAACAGTTGCAGCATTTGGATCTTCATAACTCACTGCAAACTGGTGTTCTTATGGAGAGAAGGAGATACTTGGAGAAATGAATAGCCCAATGACTTTGATGCATTTTCTTGATCTCTTTCTGTCTGTTACGCTATAAAGTCTAGAGAGATGTGTACAAACTCTCTTCCAGTGATGGGAAGGAAGTATATTGCCGTGATACTTCTGTTGTGAAAAATGGTAACAAATTCTAGCGTCGCTTCACTTACTGACAGGATGATTGATGAGGGATTTAGTTATCAAAGCGCTATCATGCATCCTGATCTCTGCTGCTTTCTAGTCCTCCAGTTCAGTTAATAGAAGCTGTAGTTGTAGAAGATTTATAGGGACTAACACCAAATAGAATTTCAGGCTTCTTCAAAGTCAGAATTGGTGAGCTCTAGAATACACCTTAGATTAGCTTTCTAAAACACCAACCTGGGGGACAATGTACCTCTCTTGAAAAAAAGCCACGTGGGAAAACTGTACAGACATTCATGCACAAACCCCATTTTCCTTTTTCTACTCCCTTTATAAACTTGTTTGCAAGATTTCCAAATTGTTCTGTTTCCAAGTTACATTGTGTTTGGAAATAGAGTATTGTGTTTCTTTGGAGTGATTTGAATTCTTAGTAGAAGATTGCCAATGCACAACGTAAATAATTTTGCCTTGTCTGTCAAAACATATTAACAGGTGAGTTGTGCAGTGAGATTGAACCTTACATTTTTAGTAGGTTCACCTACGAGTCATTCCTACTTGGATGAGAATATTATGCTGTCGTGTAGTCAGTTCTCATCTTGGGGGAGGGCAATGAATGATTTGTCTTTTGCCGAGTCTGATGTACAACTCATCATTTGGGTATGGTTATTATATGGCTTTGTTTAGCCCTGACCACACAATCTGAATAATTTTCCTAAATTAACAAGCATCTTCGGTGGTGAACAAGGGAGTATATTAATGCTTATTCGCCTATCAAGGTATGTGTAATTACTGACTGTTGATTGAATACAATAGATCACCTGCACATACTGATCTTTTGTCTGCGCTTGCAAACATGTTAGTAGTTATCTCCTCTTTTCCCCTTAGGAGAGGGAGGGATTGATGGAGATGGAGACATCACTCGCCCAGAGAACATTACTGCTTTCCGGAATTTTGTTTTGGACAATACTGATCACAAGGGAGTGCATTTCTTAATGGCTGATGGGGTTGGTCCATTTCTTTTTTTTTCCTGCACTAATGACCAAAACTAATACTTTAGTCTGCATGTAGTAGGATATTTGACATGTGTCCGTGGTTACAATGTGAAATTATTCAAGGCTTGCCATTAAAATTCCTGATGGCAGTGTTCTTAAAGCAACATAAATTATCATGATTCTGTGATTTAACTATACAGAATCCTTTGCTTGACCAACAGATTCGTGGAGTTACTAATCGTATGTTATGTGCTTTTCAGGGTTTCTCAGTGGAGGGTCAGGAGAATCTGCAAGAAATCCTAAGCAAACAGCTCCTGCTTTGCCAGTTCCTTACAGCACTGTCCATTGTCCGGACAGGTATGTCTTATCCATTAATCTTCTTCCTCCTTCTCTAAGGTGTGGGTGGCATTGTGGAAGGATGCTGTACAGTTTTTATTAACATGCCATGAAGTCTGCTCTGCAGTGAGGCTAAGCTGCACAGAATTGAGTGTGTACGCATACATCCCGAGATGGTTGTCACAAAGCTAAGAGAACTGGTGCAGAAAAATAAGATTAGCTATGTCTCTTGCTTTTAATTAAAAGCATGAGGTAAAATGCATTAGTTTAAAGCTTTTACAATGTGTTACATGTTTATCCAGTTCATCCTTCCCTCTAACTTGTGGCTTTTCTCCTTTAAATCTGCCATCTCTGTGATCAGAACAAGGTGATATCTCACAGTGTCTTAGCTGTACCTCATTGTTTCCAAATGCTGAACATTACAACTCTATCTGGTTTTGATGGCTCCCCTCTTCTGCTGAGTTTAGTTAGCGTTTAACACTGATGCAGAAGATAAAAACGCTCATTATGTTATGATTTATCTTGTGCCCCATGTTTAGAAATACCTGAGGCAATGACCTACTTCGCAGTAGTCTCAAATGTGGTATGGTGAAAGGAGCAACTTCCTCTAAGTCTTTTCTGTCTGGGTAGACAATAGCTCTGTAAGACTGACAGCTTTTTGCTTGGTGAAATTGGGAATCTTGTTTGAAGGCAAGGGGCAACGTAGGCTCTTTTCGTTCTAGATGGCCAGTTACTCTGTGTAGGTAACGGGTGTTAGTTTTCTCCTCCAGCTTGAGGTTTCTTGTTGCACATATTAGCTCCTCTTCTATTGAGGCTTTTGCATAGCATGCTGCCATGCCACAGGGCACAGTTTGGGTCTGGAAGGGGAAGATGGGGGGCGGATGGAAGGCTTGCTCGTGAGGTGGCGTGCATACCGATTTGATCCTGGTCAGGGAAATGCTTTCCTTTTTGCTGCAAAGATATGGGGAAGATGGTTCATGGAGCCCCATTGGCCCACCTCACGACACTTTTAGATGCTGTTTAATTGTGCAAAAAGACTCTTACCAGTTCTGCAGAAGAGAAAGTTATTGAGGTGCCTGGTATCTCCTTGTTTCTTTATAATCTGCTGGTTTTGGTGTGCTTCCTCTCTTTTTTTCCAGGTGGACATTTTGTCTGCAAAACCTTTGACTTGTTTACTCCATTCAGTGTGGGACTTGTTTATCTGCTATATTGCTGCTTTGAGCGAGTGTGCATCTTTAAACCTGTGACGAGCCGCCCTGCCAACTCGGAGAGGTGAGATTCTTGAGCATGAGGGACTACTAAAGAAACCCTGTCCTCTAAATACAATGATAGATGGATTTGAGTAAGTCTAGTGGAAGCTCTGTAACCTGCCTCAGTTGGCAACTGTCCTGGAGGAGGAAACATTTTAGATGCTTAGCAAATTATGATGTTTGACAAGGTAAAGATGGTATTTGCCAAATTACCCTTCTGGGGACAAAGCAGTGGAACTGAATATATAACAAATTCTGTTTTGCATGAAAGAACTACAGTTCCCGTGAAGCTCTAGAGCGTATTCTGTTATCGTTGTACCTGTCAAGTTTAGCAGAACTGATTTACTACTTCAGGGAGATCTGTAGGGTTTTTCAATACGGTTGAGTTTCCCAATCTTTCCAGAGTGTAGAAAATGTATAATGACTTTGTGATAGGTGAGATTGCACCTTCCTAAGGATACCCAGGACGAGAGAATTCCTGGGATTTGGGAAACTGTCCTGATAGTGGGAGTGTGTCAGCTGTGTAGAAGAACTGAACCCACATGATCTCTCTGCCTCTCTTTGCAGGTATGTGGTGTGCAAAGGATTAAAGCTAGGGATTGATGACGTGCGGGATTATCTTTTCATGGTGAACATCAGACTCAACCAGCTGCGCAACTCTGATGTGGATGTGAATCTTGTTGTCCCATTGAATGTGATCAAAGGCGACCAGGATTTCTACGATTACGTTGTCCAGTCCAATGAAAAGTGAGTGCCCATGGGCAGCGAGGGCTGCTGGCTGTAGGCAGGTTAACCAACATGGCTTTCAGTTGTAGCTTCTTGCACTCATGGAGGTACTTGTTGATGCTGCTACACTGCTCTGCTTTTGCTCCCTGAGAGGCTTAGCAGAGCAGAGGGACTCTGTAGAGAGAAGTGCTGTATACTGTTAGTGACCATTTGGCCTGTGAGTACTGTGTAGAAGAGAAAGAAGGCTACTGCCTAGGTCTTTCCAATGGTCTTCCTGTCACTTTGAATTTTGTTGGCAATGATCTGTCACTGCTCTGTGGATCAGACTGGCTTCCTCCTGTTGTCCCAGCACACTTCCTTGTTTTGAAAAGTAGAACAATCTTGGTGGTGATTAACATGCTCCCTGACTGAAACTTGTCCTCTCTTTCAGCCACTGCAAAGTTCAGATAAAGGCACTAGCCAAAATTCGTGCCTTTGTTCAGGACACGTGAGTATATTCCTCTGGCTCTTGGTGAGGACTGAATTAACCTACTATAAATGAATTGCTTTGCCCTTTAGTATATTCTTGATTTGAGCTAGTACTTGGGTTGGCCTTTGGAGCCAGGAAAGTGAATTTAGGTAGCTCAGTTTGTGTCTCTGCCTGAGTTATTTGCAGAAACGTGTGGGTGGCTGGAGGAGTCCTGAAAGTTGATGGTCTATTATCACCCTTGTTGAGAAGGCTTCCAGGCATTTCTGAATACTATAAGTGGGCCTGCTTCTTAGCAGCAATGTAAGCAGAAAGTTAACTCACAGCTGGTGTGTTCAGTTCTACAGTAACCATCTGAGTTGGGTGTGGTTCATAGCTCTTCATTTTCCAGGGGCAATTCAAAGCATCAAAGTTACATACCTAGACGTGAATTTCTTGCTTAAAACTAAAGCCATTGCAATGTATGTATAGCTGTTTCCCTGGCATGACTTTTCTGTTCAGGTGTCATTCAGAGATAAAATGTAGTAGAAAGTTGAGTGAGTCTGGTAGTCAGGAATTCTCTAAGAGTTAATCCTAACATTGACACTGTTTTTTTTGTGTGGCCTTCAGCAGGTCTTCATTTATATTTGTAAATAGGCCTATGTACCCAGCTCTTGGAGATTAGCATAAGTTCATGCTAATATGCAACTCCTTGAAAATACTGATGGTCAGTGGTACTTCAATGGGTTGGAGTGGTGGCTGCTAATCAGTAGTGCAGACCACAAAACAAAGCTAAATATGGGGATTGGAGATGGGTGGAGGGTGGGGAGGGAAGGCAGCATCCTTTTTTGTGTAGCCTGTTGAGGAACAGCACATTTGACATTCCCAAGCCAGACACTGAAAGATGCAAGTTTTATAGGGCTGGGATACATAATGCTGCAAGAGCAAGGAGGTTTCACCATCTTAACAGTCTGCTGTCTTTCTGTAGGACACTGATTGAGCCACGACAGGCTGAAATCCGAAAGGAGTGTCTACAGCTATGGGGGGTAAGTAAGCTGGCAAGCAGGGAGGTCATGAAGGTGCCCTTGCTGTGGTGAAACAAGAATAGAGCTGCAGTACAGATAGGACTTTCTAGCTAGAGGTTTAATGCATTGTCTTGTGGAAAAGTCAGAGACTGTTTCAAGCTGTTTATGTAAGCAAACAGGATGTTTCTGATTGGTGGTGTGTATGGCTTAACTGAGCAGGCTTCTTTGCTGCTGTTGAGAATATTTCATCGTACGCAGAGTGAACTCAGCACCTAGTTCCCAAGCAGCAGAGCTCTCCAAAAGGTCTTGTTTTATGAGTCTGCAGTTTCTCTTCCCTGAGCTTTTGACTGCAGTGGGGCCATAGATATGGCAGTCAGTTTCACGGGCTAATTGTGTGTCTTCGGTGAAACAGTATTTCATCAAAACATGCATGAAATCAAAGACTTAGTCTGAAACTTTCTGCAGTTGTCTGTTGTTTCCTGTGAGACGTGGTATGCCTACCTTAAATTTGCAAAGCATGTGAGACCTTTTATTTGCCAGATGACCTCTCCAGCAGCTGGAATCCCAAGAGCAGGAGTTTCAGAGGGCAGGATGTTCTGTCATGTATTGAAACCAGAAAGGTTCCTATGAATGTGCCAAAGAATAACACTTAATATCAACTGTTTGGATTTGTTTTCAGATTCCTGATCAGGCTCGTGTTGCTCCTTCATCTTCAGATCCCAAGTCCAAGTTCTTTGAGCTGATCCAGGTGAGACCTTACCCAGAAGCTTGTTCTGAGTCCTTTCATACAAATAGAACTTTTCCCCATAGGAATTAAGAGATGAAGAAGCTAGTCCTGGATTATTGTTTCATGTAGAAGTTGCATTCACCTACCTGTTGATGTATTGTGTCTAATTTGCCTTTTCCATACTTTGCTCTTTAGGGCACGGACATTGATACCTTCAGTTACAAACCAACTCCTCTGAATTCCAGTACGCTGGAGAAAATTCGCCAAGTGTTAGATTACCGGTGTATGGTGTCTGGAAGTGAGCAGAAGTTCCTCTTGGGGCTAGGGGTAAGTGCTGAAAACAGTCCAGGAGTTTTGCTGGTTCATTTCAATACTACTATTCTGCCTTGCAGTTTCATCCCATCCTTCCTGTCCTCAAAGACCAGAAATGACCCCCATCAGCAGTCCCTGAGACTGCTATCTATGTTACATTTCTTTCTCCTGACTTCACTACTTTTCACGCTAATTAACCCTGTTTTTGTAATCGCAGCCTACACAGAGACCTCTACTCTTGCCAGTGTCTCTAATTATCTTCACTGTCCTTTTAAAGGTGTTCTATTTCTGGTTCTTTGTATGGGTGTGAAAAGTCACTGGCAGATTAAAATCAGTGTTTTTGTTCCTTTGCTGTAGAGATTAAGGTTCTTCCTTAAAACTTCTGACAAAGAAACTGCCTGTGACAGCCTAGGACAAAAAGATTCTCTGAGGGCTGCTCTACAGTTAGTCAGAGGTCTCTCCTCCACCCCTGCCCTCGTGAAGCTTTGGCTGAATCTGACCCTGCCTTCTACACACAGAAATCACAGATCTACACCTGGGATGGTCGCCAGTCAGATCGCTGGACAAAGCTGGATTTGAAAACTGAGCTGCCACGAGATACCCTTCTCTCTGTGGAGATTGTTCATGAGCTGAAAGGAGAGGTAGGAGGCTATTCTCTCCCTTTCCAAGCGGCTGCAAATATAATGAGAAGTTTCACCTATTCTCTGCAAGATACTACAGAATAAGCGTTCCATCTGTGCCAGGTGCAAGTTTTTTTGTATATGATCTTTCGAGAAACTATTTTGGATTAAGTTCCTTCTTTCTGTCCAGTGCTAGAGATATGAGCTTTTAACATTATTTTGAAAACACTTTGGACCTGACGTATTGCTGTTGTTCTACATGCAGCAGCAGATGACATTGTCAATGTGACTTAATGTGTTCTGTGGCTCTTTGGGTACGTAACTGCTCAGTAGTGATTGTAAGCCTTGGGGAAAAGATTCTCATGGTATAGTCACAGTGTAAAGTATTGCTGCCTGGGAGTTTGCCTATCCTCTGGTGCCTCAGATGAAGATGCTGCAGTGCACTGGGCTTTGTGCTGTGGTACCTGATAAGGCGCAGGGAGCTGGTGATGGCAGCTGTGGTCCTGCCTGCTCTCTCCCCTGAGACAGAACTGTGTATTTGAGATACACCAGTTCTTGGAGGATGGCATGTTACTGTACAATGGGCAGCAGGGAACTTATGCGCTTCTAATATCTGGAAAGGTGCTTTCTTGCTAGAAGAGAATGATGTCCTGTCAAAAAATGGGCTATAAATCAAAGCTGAAATAGCAGCAGTCTTGAGTAGTAAATCTCTGTATTGCCTTCCCTAGGGGAAAGCCCAGCGAAAAATCAGTGCCATCCACATCCTTGATGTCTTGGTGTTGAATGGCAATGATGTTAGAAAGCAGCATTTCAACCAGAGGTATGTATGATCTGGAGAAGCTTCTTTCTTGTACATGAGTAGGAGTGACTGGGAAACGGTGTTCACACTAAAAGCAGAATGCTGATCACAGGGAGACAAGTGCACTCAGCTGAAACACTGCTATAAAGACAAACTGTGAATGAGCCCGCTCTGAAGTGAAGTGTGTACAGTCTTTTCGAACTGTACCTTCTCTGTCTATGAGGGCAGGTCTAGCTCCTTCCTTAGTCTGGGGTGAGCCAGGCACAGTCTGGGTAAACTGAGCATCCTGGGAATATGAATGGGTGTAGCTGATAACTGGCTGAGGGAGAAGGAATGAGCCCCTCTGTTTGCTTCCTCAGGGGCATGATGTCTGTACTAGTCCTACTTTCCTGCTGATACATCAAGGTGTTCAGCAGCTCGTGGGCTTGCAGAGGAAGCTATGGAGACCCATTCCTAATGGATAATAGCCAGTATCACTGGGCACTGAATCAGAGGGCAGGGGGAAAAAAGTCTTGCTCAGTACCCATTTGGCTAGCAGTGGAGGCAGTCTGTACGTACTGAAGTGTCTAATCAGTTATTCTGCTGAAACTGTTACCTACCTGCTGTGCCAAAGTTCTCACTACGTTGCTGGGTTCTCCTTCTATTTTCATTCAGGATTCAGCTGGCGGAGAAGTTTGTCAAAGCTGTTTCTAAACCTAGCCGGCCAGATATGAACCCCATCCGGTGAGTGACGACTCCTTCCCTCAGCCTGGCGTGCTTTGGTGTTTGGGGGATGAAGATAAGGAGCTGAAGGAGAGTTAAATTTCAAGCTGAAATTCATAGTTCTGTTATGTTCAATGGAAAGAGGCTAAAAGCCCTTTAAATATATAAGATAAAGGTTGATAGTGGAGAAGTTGTGCCCTCCTTTCACATATCAGTCATGTTTTCATCATAGGTGGATTGGCTGGTGCTGATTTCAAATACATGCTATAGTAGGTCTAACACCCAGTTAGCTTAATCATTGCAAAGACTCTATGTCCTTGTCTGCCCTGAAGGGTCAGCAGAGGTACAGAGATGCTGACTGTTAGTAGATAAACGAAGTGCTCGCCAGCATTTACAATCTCCACGTGGTTAGCCTGAGGAGAAGGCTTTAGTTACAATCCCAAGAAAGTTCCTGACAAAGGACTTTGGCTTTGGTTGCCTCCTGACCTTCCATTGCATTAAATCTGCTATGGTGGAGCATAAGAGCATCGTTGTGCTGGGTATCAGATAGGTATTGTGGACAAAACAGCTTCTGTTTCAGAAGCTAGAAGTGCCATGATACTGTGAGAGAAGCTGGAGGGAAGGGGAAGAGGATGTTCTCCTTGGTGGCTTAATGATAGTGAGTGGGATCTCGATTAAACTCAAGACAAACAGACAGTTGCAGTAACTGGAGGAGCTCAAAAAGTTGGGGAGGGCTGAAGGTGAAGTGAGAAGGAATGCTGTAGAAATGGATTATAGAGGGGTCCTTTGCTCTTGTGAAAAGGTGTTCAAACTGTGCCTGTTGGAGCCTGATGCTTGTAGGAGTGTGTGGGAAATGGGTGGTTGGGGTGTCAGATCAGAGGCAGTGCTTTTGAAACTTTCAGATTGTCTTTCTGTGTCTCAGAACAAGAAAAACAAAAGCAATTTGACGTAACAATAAGACTTATGACTTCACATCATCTTTACTGATTTAAAAAAAAAAAAAGCAAGCTGTTTTTACCTCAGGGTAGCTAATGAGTTTGTGACATCCCTGAGGATAATAATGGTGAAGATCAGGCAGTTTAGTTTTACTGCAAGGCCAGCATGCTGAGGCCAGAATCTGCCTGGGGCTGACGGTGAATTTATCTCATGGGAAAACAAAAGCACCCGACTTTCATTGTTCTTCCTCTTTTGTATACTCAGCCTGAGGTAAAAATGCACAGCTTCCTTAGCAGCGAGGACGCTCATATGCTGTTTACAGCAACCCAGCCATGAGCATGCAGGTGTCAGGTTTTCTCAAGCCAGGAGAAATAAGGCACTGGAGCTTAAGACTGAGGAGAAGGGTCAGCGTCAGTCATGCCTGACCACCTCATGCTGTACAAAATGAACTGTTTGGCTGCTCTGTGTAGCTGGGACAGAAAAAGAGGACAGTTTAAATTTTTTTTTAAATCACATTTTTGTCTTCCCCCCCCACCCCGCCCCGCCCCAGAGTGAAGGAAGTGTACAGATTGGAGGAAATGGAGAAGATATTTGTGAGGTAAGTGACCAGCACAAATGAGAGACTTCAGGGCCCATTGAGGTTATCAGCCACCAGTGTACAGGAGTGGGAGCGATGTGCTGATTGATGCTTGAGGCGTCCTGGAGAAAGAGCTGTTAGAGCTCATACGGCTGCTGGCTGCTGTTTCTGAGATGCTGCTGACTCAGAGCATCATCCTACTGAGTTCTAATGCCATAGATGTGGCCAATATGCTTTACAACAGTAGGAGCAGCAAAGGCACTTAGTTTGTGTGCAGAAGTGTTAGTGGCTTCTCAGTGGCTTGAAAGATTGAGATCATATTTGAAATGGGAACCCCATTTGGATTAAGTGTGGTAGATCATTACAGGTCCTTCATTGCAACACTCAATTTGCTACCTGATCTAGACAGCTCTGCGTGGTTTCTCCAGCCATGTGAGGGAGGCAAGAGACTGACTTCTGCAGGATGTGATCATTTTGTCCTGTTGTGTGGTGCTGTCAGTTTTCACTGTGACAGTCTGGAGAGGGTGTGCAGGTGGCCCATTGTGTGCAAGAGGATAGTGAAGGAAGATACAGGGAATCTCTATCACTGCTTTCTCTCAACATCTAGGTTAGAGATGAAAATCATCAAGAGTTCAGGGGGAATACCCCGGCTATCCTACACTGGCCGAGATGACCGCCACTTTGTGCCCACAGGACTCTACATCGTACGGACTGTTAATGGTAGGAAGAGAGAGTCCCTGCTCTTACTTAACTTTTCTTTGTATCTTCAAGTAAAAAGTATTAACCAGGCTCACTGCTGTTGTAACTTTGTAAAAAAATAATGGGAGTATTCCAATGGCTAGAGATTAACTGTTTGCATGTAATGAGGGTAGCTTGGATTTGGATATTAGGGTACTTATATGATAAGTTTTTCTGTTGTGGGTTGATTAACTATTGTGTGGGTAATTCCACTTATTTACATGACTGATGGCTTTCTTTTTTAATGAGATCATAATTTTTCATCAAGAAGGTATTTTCCAGAGTAATAGTACATGGAAATATGGTATTTGGGATGTCAACTTTTAAATGCAGGCAGAAGGGAGTTGTCTCTGAATAGAGAACAGCTTGGGAAGCAGATCTTCTTGGGGGAGGGAAGGAAAAAGGAGTAAGAGAAGGATCACAAGTATTTTTATAGATTCCTCCTCCATGCTTGCACTATATGTGTATTTCTACTGTGCTTTATTTTCCCCTTTCCATTTTCTGTCTGATCCCTGTGACTCTTCTGCAAGATCCCTGGACAATGGCATACAGCAAAAACTCCAAGAGGAAATTCTTCTTCAACAAAATGACCAAGAAAGCGACATACGACCTCCCGTCTGAATCCATCGCACCGTTTCAGTGAGTACGAGCCAGAGATGAGGCTATGGAAGGATAGCTGTGTGCGAGTTCGTGTGTTTGTGTATGTCGGTATTTGGAAGGGAGTTCAGGTGTGCTGTGGTACGTTCTTGCAGTCGTTTGCAGTGCAAGTGCAGCTGGTTCACCAGCAGGGTGTGCTGCAGAAGCTGGCACCTTCTCAGACTTTTGGGAAACTGCTGATCTGGATTCGTGGATTTGCAATTAATTGCTATGAATAACATACATCTCACAACTTTGTTCCCCTGACTGCATAAGAGTACAAGTTACTGCACCTCCCTGCACACAGGGAAATGGAAATTGAGCCCAGCAACTGTTATTTGCTGTATCTCTGTATTTTAAGATGCTTGGTTAGAAGTTGCTAATTTAAAAACAAATCCCAGTTTGTTTAGCCCAGGCTCTGGAATAAGCTGTAGGTAGCTGGGAGCTGTTTAAAGAGAGAATGAGAAAGAAAAGCAGCAGCTCCTTGGGAAAGGATGGAGTGGCTTGTCATTGGACAGTCATTAACACTGTGGCTGCTGGACCCCATCTGTATCTGTTGAGTACTAGGCTAAGGCCGCTTTTTAAGTACAGCAAATCCTGAGTCAGTGGGTAGAGATGTTCTGCACACTCTGCCTTCAGGTAGTCTCAAGAGATGCCCTCTACCGTCACTACCCAGGACTGTACCTCTGAGTGACAGCTTGATATGAAATAGGCTTCCTGATTTTCTCACTTTGAATCTCCTTACCTACCTTAGAGCAGTGCTCTTAAGAATCCTTAAGCTCTCCTTAACCAGCTAAATGGAAGAACAGGCTTAAAAAGCAGAGGCACACGATGCTTTTTCCCTCCGTGTGTCAGGATGGGGTTAGTTCTGCCTACGTACTCTGAAGTAGGCCAGCGTGAATGGCCGAGGAGGAGTGAGTTTGTGTGGGACTCCAGAAGGGATGTGTTGTGTTGTGGTTAGCGAGTACTAATGTGTCTATAATTAGCCATTGACATGTGCTCTTGTCACTGTGCTAGTACTGCTTTGTTAGAACAGTAGCACCTAAATAAGCTATGAATATTAAGTGTCAGTAATTGTAGAAAACTAAAGGCTGCTGTGTCGGCAGTAATTAGCAGCTCTGTTTTCATTATGGCTTGGACTATGTTGATGCAGTGAGGGAGGGCTGTGCTTGATGGATGGAGTGAGAGATGGCATTGTAGGACCAGAACTCTCAGCAGCCAAGTGGAGCTGAGTTGTTTCACGCGAGGGGAAAGAGGGGATGATCCTAGCTGCTTTTGTACAGTGTGAAGTGCTGTTCATTTGCAAAGCTCCATAGGACAGCTATTACTGATTCTAGTAGGTTTGTGGTAAGTGATTAGATTGCTGCATGCTGCTGCTGGCAGACTTTCTAAATTCTTCATTAAGGCCTTTCCATTGCCTGCAATGACAGTTTCATCCTCTCAAAAACTTGGGGGGAGGTAGGTTTTTCCCTAATGACCTGTCTCCTTCCAGCAAATACTGAACTGAATCTTGAGTGAAGCTAGAATCAACAAGTTTGTTTCCATGGAAATCTTTTAGTCTTGTAGGTTGCTGTACCTTAAGGACTGTAGGGTTTGTAAGGTGAATGAATGCGCTGTTCTTTTTCTAAGGCACCCCTTAGAGTATCTCCGTGTGGCTCCCGCTGCAAGGGCAGCTGTCTCTGTAGTGCACTTTGTGGCTAGGATGACAGTATCTTCCTTCCCTTCCCCTGCCCAACTAATCTTGTTCTCCTCTCTGTCCACAGCATCTGCCATTACAGCCGCCTCTTCTGGGAGTGGGGGGAAGGTGTCAAAGTGCACGACTCTCAGAAAAGGCAAGATCCAGAGAAGCTATCAAAGGAGGATGTCCTGTCTTTCATCCAAGCACACTACCCCTAACCCTGCTCTCTAGAGGGGTGCAGGAGGGGCTGAGCCCAGCTTGGATTCTTCAGGGACTGATGAGACTGGGGAGGCTCCACAACTTCTATCCTGGTCTTCTCCAGAGCTGATTTCCTGGAGGTGACTGAACCAGCGGGTGTTATGCAGAAGGCACAGGATGAGGCTGTACCCTGGCAGTGTATATAAGAGTACGGCCCAGGTAGCGCCTGCTGCCGGAGTACCCATGGTGACTCCCGGAGCCAAGGCCTAATGCCCTTTTGTCCTGACCTACTGCATGCATGAGGCCAAGGGGCTGGCAGCTTTCTTTGCTCCTGTTCAAATGTTCAGCAAGGTTTGTGGAGCTCTGTGTGTGCCAGAACTCTCCAGGCTTGTGCTTCCCTGGGAGTGTGGGAAGGAGCAGAGATGGCTTGGTGGCAGAGCTAGTCAACAGCACGTTGAAGTGGCCCTGCATCATTCTGGCAGCTGTCTCCTCGGCCTTGTCGAAGGCCTACACTACCCAGTGGAGGGTGTTAACTCATTGAGGAATGCTAGCTTTGGGACACAAGTATGTATTCTTGTTGGTGTCTCCCAACACTTCTGCTTATCAAGGCACTTGGCTGGCCACTGGCAGTTCCCATGTGAGGGTATCCTGTTGGACAAAAGCCAACACAGGTGATGAGTAGAGCTCCTAGCACAGATTTGATGTGCTCAGTGCCAGGGATTTCTCAGACCTCTCCAGGTCAGTGACTGATCCTGAGCCAGCAGCCTGGGGTTACATTTGTGATCGTGTCTATGCCTCATGGTACTTCTGAGACCAAGGTGCTTTGATTCTTGGTACTCAACACATGCCCAAATCTTCAGGGAGGAAAGCAGATGTGGGAGGGAAGACAGAGGAAGGTTGGGATGCTGGAGGTCTTTGGAGGAAACAATGGGAATGTCTGACTTCATTTAAAAAAAAAAAACAGGGCTTCAGTGAAAAGAGATCTTGACTTTGACCATGTTGGTTAATCAGAAGAAATCCTGTTCCCTGACTGTGCCCACTGGAAAGGTTACCAGACTTTCCTTTTTAAATGTCAGAGTGGGCTTTGAAACTCGCCATGTCTCATTTGGCCCTGGAACTGCATCTGGGGTGAAGGCACAGAGCTGTGAAACTCTCAGCATGGTATTTGTGTGTCAACAGACTTCTCCATGCACTTCTGTGCTGGGCTCGAAGCTGTCTTCTGTTGCATGTTTTACCTTTACTTCTGGCTTCCATGGCACTTTTGCCAGGTCTTCCACATAAATCAGAAGATAACATACAGTTGACATTTGACCGCTTTTGGCCAAGCGGCAAAATTGCCGGGTTCTTTTTTTTTTTCCTTTTTTTTTTTTTTTGTTCTTGGCTTGTTTTTAAACATAGATTGGCAGTAGGGAGGAAACTTGATTTAGGGGTTGTCTGAACTGTGCCTTAAAGACAGCTATAGTTCTCCTAGAATCTATAGCAGTTGTTTAGATTCTTGTTTCTTTCTCTCCACACCCATATGTACGATTTGAACAAGCTTTATGTAGCAAGACATGGAAATTTTCATTTGTAGGTGCGTGGGTGCCCTGCACCCCACCTGAAGAAGCCAGAACAAGGATGGCATGTTGTAGAAGTCCCACCTCCACCCTCTTAAGGCCCAGCATCATGTGTAGGTTTTGTGCTCATTCTCAGCACGCAGTTGAATGTCATCCTACAAGTAGGCTGTGCTCTCTGAGCTTGGAGCACTTCCATGTCTTCACAAACAAATTGTCTCCATATACCCATGTATTACTTCTCTACAGTTTGGTATAAATGAACTTAGCAGCTGCAACTCCTTGAACCAGAGAAAATTATACGCAGGCTTGATCAGTGCAGAACCACACCCCTGGCTAAAGGAGCAGCACAGAAGTTGGCACGGACTGTTGGGCAACGGAAACTGGAAGAGGCAAAGCTTGGGAGTGGATGGGAGGTTAGCTTACAAATAGGTAGCCCTGAATATTGTGCAGTGGAGCTATTCTATTTCTTCTCGAGCTCTGGCCAAAACTGAAGTGGGTCAGAGCTGGTTTTTCCACATTGGTGATTCTTTGCCCCCAGACACAGGTCTACCAAAGCAGTTGAGGGACTGCATGCTGTTAATGCATCCTCTTGCTGACCTGTAGACCTCCTCTGCTCTCAGAGACTGGTAAAACATGTATGAAAGAAAGGGTGGCCCTTCCCCCCCCAAAGAACAAGAGGCTTATCACTGGCAGTTTTGTTCTGGCAAAGGCACTTCCATGAGGCATGAGGAGGAAATCTTTCCCAGTGGGTAATAAAGAACCTCCCAACTGTGTGGTTTCCAGGCCTGTGTGCAGCTGGCTTTTTAAACCAGTGATTTGAGTTCCAGTGCTTCTCTGGACTGCCTTGAGGCTGCTCCCTTTGCCAGGCTCCTTTGCCAAGCACGGTGTCCTCCACTCAGGGCTTTGGTCTTGTGCAGGCTGGCTGACAGAAGGGCGACTAGAAAGTATACTAGGGTGAGTGTAGGCCTCAGGGTGCAAAAAAAGCCTGGTTAGCCTGCAGGCTAGCTTTTATGAATGGATATTTTCTGTTTACCCAGTTGCCTCCACCTCCTCCTGATTTTAATTTGCTTTTAACTTTGTTTTTGATGCACTGAACCTTGATTCTGAATTCCCCTTCAAGAAGGCAAGCATGAGCCACCATGCTAGTTGCTTCCCTGCTGCAGGGTAAATACAGAGGGATTATGTTGGGAAGGGGGGTAAGGAGGGTCTTGCTGAAGGGAATGTTTATGTACATTAATTGCACAATGTATTATTAGGCTGTGTATCATTTTGTGTTGACTTCTCTGCTTTCATTGTCTCTATTACCAATACAGCCCCTTTAGTTCACAACTGTGCTCGTTTACTTTGCTTCCCACAAAATTCGGGCCAGTAGGATGCGTTAGTGTAGAGACAGAGAAATGCCTTGCACAGTTAAAATTTTCAAGGCAGTCCCCATTTAAAGGCTTTCCTGGCAAGTCAGAGCACACTGAGGGCTACCTAGTCTATGTCACTGCATCAGAATGAGAGGGGACTACAGGGGAGTCTCCAGCACTCCGCTGTAGCATGCTAGGCTGCTTTTCCACTCAAAGGAAGCAAACACAAGTAGATTCCAGGCGACAACAGACCAATAATCCACTGCTGAGACCTCATTGACTGCAGCTATCTTAAACCCAGTCCAGGCTTACTGAGGTGCAATATGTGCCAGCAGGGAGATGGCAAGATGAGAATAAAGCAGTGGCTGAGAGGCACGTTACAAAACAGGAAAAAGAAAAACAGGCAGTTACAAGGTCAAATTACTTTATTTAATGCCCTGCAGAGGCACTTCCATCCCTAGGAGTCAATAGTAAATTGTTGATTGTCAGAGGCACAAAATGGCTACCCAGCTGTGATGCACTGGAGAGGTAGGTAGATCTCAAAGCCCAAGCACCCACATCTCAAGCTGCATTCTACCTGCCTGCAGAAAAAGATACCTACCTCCCATCTGTTTTTGTGGAGGTAGGGTTCCTTTGGTCAAGTAAGTCAGTGTAGAGGAGGAAATACCTTTGTTTAGCTCAGCTCTGGGAACACATGGAGTCTTTAGGTTACAATACCCAAGTTACCCTTTGATTCAAAGAGCTTGGTGTCCCTTCAGCTTATGGCTGAGTCACAGGAACCAAGAAGGTGGCATGTATTCTGAGTGGGCTAGGCAGAGAGCACTTGTCTGCAACCA
The DNA here is from genome assembly GCA_034782735.1 of Sagittarius serpentarius. Lineage (NCBI taxonomy): Eukaryota > Metazoa > Chordata > Aves > Accipitriformes > Sagittariidae > Sagittarius > Sagittarius serpentarius. The sequence continues at coordinate 22,617 of JAVKLA010000049.1, read as the reverse complement.
CAGAGGTCCTCTTCAAAAGGGAGAACATATTGCCTTCTGGCATCAGGCTGGATGGTCTTGACTGCATATTGGGTAGGACAGCACCTTGAGCTCTGCCTGACCCTATTTCCAATCACAGGTGTGCTGTTATTTCTGGTTTGTCTCCTGCCCCCCTCAATTCTCAGAGGAAAAGCTTCCCTACGATGAGGCTTGGAGAGGATAAACAAGAACAGCAATTTGAAATGCTGATCCTCACCCTTGGGGGAGGCACAGTAGTGAGAGGAGGAAGAGCTCCTTGCAGGAGAGTCATTTGGTCAGCAGGGAGAATTCTTGAGTGCAATCACATTGTCCAGCAGGCGTAAATAAGAGCAATCAGCAACCCCATGGCCACAGCAAGGGCAGCGTTCTTGCGATTTTCCTTACGAAGCACACTCAGTTCTTTCTCTGGGAAACAAAACAAAAGCCTCACCTGTGAATGTTCTTTGTGTTGCAGCTACATCTCCTTTCAAAACTGTGCACAATACTACCTTGGCCGCAAACAACTCTTTTGGGATCAGTATGCAAAGCTGCCAATTATAAGATGCGCTGAACAGGAAGTAAACTAGCAGGAACCCTTTCAGCATTTGCTAACTCTCATCCTGTCAATCACAGTAGCTGTGCTTGGGAATACTTCAGTGCCAGACCAGTTCCTGTTTGCAAATGACCTTGTTCTAGGACCCTAGTAAGGACAGAATGGGTCATTAGAATAATTGCTTGTTCCCTAAGAGAATGAAAAAGACAGAGGTTAGAGAGCTATTTCTACTATCTTCTAGACATAACAGCCTGAAATCTTTTCCTAGTGTTTAAATTTATTTAAATACAACTCTGGCCACCTTTGAATGTTACAGAATTTGTGTTTCCTTGTGCTGCAGAACGATGAGTATGGAACAGGTCTGAGCCAGGATATTCTGTTGGGGTCTGCAGCTTTTTAGAGACAGGTCACTTTCTCTGGCCCTGGTTTACAAAAGAAACACAGATGCAGAGAGAGGAAGGAAGTGGCTACCAAAAGTATGGAGTCCTACTGGTGTCTGTTTCTGTTCCATTCCCTTTACCAAAGATGAGAACCCCATTCTCACTAGTTCCCTACCACAAGACTTTGCTGGAGGGTACAGGCAAGAAGTGAGGCCTACAGCATTACACACTGCATGGCCAAACAGCAGTAACTCTTTTGCAAGGCAAGGCTCAGTACAGGCTGTCTCCAGAGCCAGCTGCTGAATTCAGTGGCAGTGACTACAGGTTACTGCCTCTACAGTCTGCACTAGCAGCCTCCACCAGGAATGCCCTGGTGCTGCAGGTTCCCAGACTGGTGCTGGTATCAAAAGGCTTTTAGCTGTTCTTTCTGCCCCCGTTCTTCACATAGTACAAGCATTCGCATGCAACCACAGAGCAAACTGCTTGAATCTGCAAGGCTAGAGGTGGTAGGGGCAGGAGGTCACACAACTCCAAGCACAGCAGTGCCAGCTTAAACTGATGAAGCAATGCCATTATCAGCAACCGCAGTTCATGGCCTCAGGTGTCAGCTGGAATAAGCAGAGATTTAATCAGAGGCCATAGCAGTGATCTAAAAAGACTGCATGCACATGCACTATCATCTGCTCTGTTACAGGAGGAGCAGCCATCACCATTAGGTGAGGCTGTTGCTGCTGCCTGAGCAGCCTGTCAGATTGCTCTTGATGCTAGTAGTGATGGCTGACTGCTGGTAAAAGGGGGGCAGCGATGTGCAGAGCCTTCTGCCATCTCTAGTGGCAGGCCCTTAGGGAACCGCTTTGAATCCATTTAAAATAACTGTTAGTCTTCTGGAAACAGTCCTTTAACATGAGTTAAAATTACACATTTCCTGGCCATACCCCAGCTTTCAACTCTCCAGGCCCAGAAGAACACTTGTGCTTCTTTCTCTTGTGTGAGCCCTGGTGCTTGCACTGCTGCAGAGTGCTGTCAAACAGTTAACACACTGATCAACACCAGGAGCCTGAAGACAAGCAAAGCAGCATCCCTAGGGAATGGAAGTGCTGTCAAAGGTGTGGTAGCTCAGAGAGGCTCTCATTTTAACTGTCTAGAGCAGGACTTGCAGCAAGGAAAGACCCTGGCTCTCTTGAATTGCAGGTAGCACATCAGTGTTCTTGTGTGCTGAACCACCCCAGAAACTGATGTGGTGAGAACCTTCCCCAAGGAAGGTATACTTCACTACACTCCAGACAGTACTTGCCAGCTTGCTAAGCAAACCTATTAAAAAAGAAAAAAAAAAAAAAAAAAAGAGGGAGGGATGTTAAAAGCCGCTCAAGTCAATCTGTTGGCTAAAAGACTGGTAATTTGGGGTATGTGAAAGAGACATCTTTCCCTCCTCATTAGCTGATGCTTATTTTTTTCCCTATGATAGCACAGCTCAAGCAGGAGGATCCAGACTCCTATTATAATATGCTGACTAGATTTCCCTCAGTCTAGCTCCCTTTGGTTGAACCTAAATTCAAACAGAGAAGTCAGAGGTGGCAGGAGCTTGAAGAAGCAGCTAAGCTGCAGCACTGATCCCACGCAGCCCAGAGGGACCATTTTTAATGAAGCTCTTACCATAGTTGTCCGCCTTGGTCATTAGGAAGCTTCTCTCTCTCTCCAGTGACTTTCTGTAATGAGAAGAAGAGTTCATTACCTGCAAGGCACAACACAGCCTATTTCTTTGCTTATATGATGGAAGAGAGATTGTCCCACTGCCAGGGATATCTGCTCACAGAATGAGCCCCTCACCCTTCGCTGCGGAGAGGTGACAGTTTAGAAACCCCCAGCTGCAAAAAAGAAGAGATGCAGCAGTTTTAGATTATTTTTTCTTTCCTGCAAACTGCTTCATATCTCTCCTTTCAGGACAGTGCCAGCGTACGCAAACAGGCTAGAAAGGGGTCTGTGTGTCAGAGAGCCCCCTACTCTGTTCCCCCAGGTGGGGTAGGAAGTTCTCCCACAGCTATGGGATGGGGCAGGGTCCCTACACACTCTCTGCAGGATCCTGCCTCTCCAGCACATCTGGCTCAGTGCTGGAACACTAATTCTTCTCACCAATCGAAGCTGGAATCCCTTTGTCAGAGGTATCTAATTTACACAAACTGGTCAACTCAAGGAAACGAGTTGAATCCAAGCCCAGTAACAATCAGTTAAACAACCTGTTATTAGACTGAAGACTCAGGATAATAACAATAAAGAGTAAGTCAGGCCAACCCAGCCCTTGTCTTACACTGCACAAGATGATTAATTAATACACATTTTAAAATACAAAAGCAAAACAAATTGCCAGAAAGCAGCAGCATTTCCATTATTGCAGTGAGGACATGGTCACTCCTTTCAGACTGTGTGCGTATAAATAAACATGTACTAACAAATTATCTCCTGGTTCAGAGCAGACAGAGAAGGCAGTAAGTGCAACAGAGTTTGTTGTTCCCCTTGGGGCAGAGCAAGAACCTGTAGGAAGAAAGAGATCCAAATCTATGTGTACAGCTAGTTAAGTAAGGGATCCAAGAAAGCAAGCTATGTCAGAGCAGCAGGAGAGGAAAGGGCTCTTAAAAGCAACCGGGGAAAGGCAATGTGGAATGCAGCCAGGAGGAAGTGAGAAGACAGATTTATCAACATGACTGAGCTGCTACTTAGAAACCTGCCTTGTGAAGACAGTCAAGGGAAGAGGCTTTGAGAATGAGACATGAAGAAACCATGACAACTGAACTTCAAAATGGGAAAGCAGAGCTCTCCTTTGTGTACTACTCACTGAATCAATAATTTTGATCATGATACCTTCCTCCAGGGTTTTTCGAATGGTCTGGATTAGGGCAACAGAATCTCTGTTTCCATCTCCACACAAGTCGTAAAATTCAGAAAAGGCCCCAGGAATCCCCCTATTCCTTATGCTTTGCTCTATGCCCTATATTTCAGAGAGAAGTCATACAGATATATTCCACCCCGTCAAGTTACCACAACTGTAGGTTTGGTTGTTGGCCACCTAAGTACCAGATAAAGAATACAGACCCTAAACAGAAGAATAATTTAGGCCTAGAAAAGGACTGTTGAGATGAGCTAGAAATGAGGGACAGGAGGACGCAAGACACTGTCCAAATATGCACGGGGATATAAAACCCTAGTAAAGGGTGGCAGGGGGAGAAGGAGAGAGTGGAAAGGAGGAACAAAGAAGTTAAGCTGAGGCTGCTACTGATACTCAGTGTGTGGAGATGTCACCACGGCTAGGATCATTTCTAACTGGGTTCTGTAGAACAGTACTGTAGAGCAAACACCAGGAACAACAGGGCCACTCTCTGGGCCTACGATTGAGCTTCCCAGCCTTTTTTGCTAGGAGCAGAGCAGTAGGATGCTGGTGACTGGAAGAATGTCCTCATGCAGAGAGATCTGAGAATCAGCTGGGAGATGCAGGATCTCCTGCTTCACACTCTAGAGAAACAGCAGGTTCTGCCTGCGTCTGCTACAAAATCCAGGTCAAAGTATTCACTTGAGTCCCAGCTCTAGAAGCCTACAGTTGCCTTTTCTACATCAGTGACAGATTTCAGGGGAACTGTCCCTCTTCCCTTTCCCATGGAAAGCCAGTATGTCACTGCATCCCCACCTCCAGACGTATCTGCAATACAGGCACAGACAAGAGTAATTTCCCTCAGCCCCTTTTGCAGTTGCATCCCAGCCTGGTTTGGCCCTCAGTAGTAGCTGCTGCACATCTCCCCTGATTGAACTCGGGCAGCTCCAGCAAGGCTCGAGTAGCAGTGTGCAGTGAACCTTTGCCAGACTCACAGAGCTGTGTCCTAGCAGGCCAGGAGCCAGCTCTGCAAATGAACTGGCAAGTTTCGGACACTGCTTGGCAAGTGAGGTTGTTGATAAGATAAAGCTCTCTCCATATATCACTGAACTACTCACCCTGGCAAGTTCCCCAAGTAAGCTCCAAGGCAGGGGAAGAGAGTTTTGTCATGGGGAACCACACATTCCCATCCCTTCAAAAGCCTTTCCTCAGTACTACAGCAGGCTGACAGCTAGCCGAAGTACACAGCCACAGTTGTGAAAGGAGGTGGTCATCAATACCTTCCTTCAGGGCTGAGCTTCTCCCTGCGCAGTTTAAGATCCACCTCCTCCATGCTCTGTCTGCAACGTGCCAGCTTCTCCTCCAGTCCATCAATCTGAAAAACACCACACCAGCCACCGTCATTTCCTCTCCCAGCTGACATGGATCCATCCCCATTCAGATGGGAAGGGTAGCAGCTCAGCCACTCCACCTCCTTCCTCCCCAAATCACGGGAGAAACAGCCCCAGCTCTGTGTAGAGATCACAGCACAGAGAGCCCATTGCCTCCCAGATCAGGCCATATTATACTCCAGGCAACTGTGACATTGTAATCCCAGACAATGCCAAGCCAGCTCTAACGCTCCCACTTGTGTGGCTGGCCAGCACCTTTTTGCTAAGATATGATCCTGTTCCAGTCTGTTCTAGTTTCTTTGCATGTGGCTCCACAAGAAAAGATGTGACCTAAGGCACCTTTATGCAATTAAATAAGGATAAAATGAGAGACTCGCCTTGGCCAAAGCCTGAGGGACAAGGTCTTGATTTAGTGCTGTGAACAGATGCCGTTCATGGGACGCGACTACAAAACACCCTCAGCTGTCTGGTTGGGTAAAGAGGGGACAAAGGGGAAACAGATACCTACCGTCTTTTTTACCCAACTAAATCTACAACAGCAACAGCAGCCTGCCCAGTATGCTCAAGGGAGCATTTACCACCACCTCCACACCTTCGACCTGCACCAAGTTTTGGCAGCAACATGTTCCCATGCAGAAAAACACTGGTCATTCATCTCCTTGTGTCTCCTTGACAGGTTTCCTATAGCCACCCTCCCCCCACGTCTTCTTGTGGACGAAAGTAACTGTGGATATGTAGAAGAGAGTTGATCTCCTTGTGTGCAAACGGATTGCCCAGGAGGGAATCCTACCACGGACAACAGTTCTCCTGGGAATCATTCCTCCTTTCTGTTTGGCAACCAGAGTGTAGACATCTTTAGGAAAACTTTGACTTTCAGGCTTGATTCCAGCAGGGAAACAGTGGGACTAATCAGATAATACACACACTACATCCTAGCCTGAAAGAAAATGGCCTCAGTGCCCTGAGGTGGCAATGACCTCTCTTTTTAGCTACTTAGCGCGACACTCCCGCTGTGTCTGGTTCTCCAAGCAAGGCCAAGGCCAGCTAGACGGCTGGCAGCACGCCTCTCTGTGGTAGGAGCCTTCTCAAACCAGAAGCTAAGAGGCAGCATGGTCCCAGGTAAAGTACTGAGGTGGAATGAGACACCAGCTGCCTGGACATCAGCCTCAGAGGTGTCCCAGAGCACAAACACTCCCATGAACAGTGATATGGGAAACAAAATCAAAGGTAGTGATCCCTAACTATTGCTGCTTTGGGGATCAGCTCTGTCCTGAGCTCATTAGCAGTCTCGCACCTTCTGCTCAGGAAAGGCAGGCAAGCGTTATAAATAAGCAGGATGGGAGAAGAGGCTTGACATAAAGGGAAGAACAAAGCAGACGGTGAAAAGGAGTCAGCTGAACAGTCCCACTGCAAGGAGCACAGCAGAGCTGGGGAGGGGGCCACATATAACAAGGCTCAAGTCTTTGCATCTTACCAGATACCAATTTCGAAGTCCCTTGTTATTAAGCAACTCTGCTGGGGCTGCTGAGATGCCAACTTCTGCAGGGGCACCTGCACAGCCTGCCCCAAGCCCAAGGGGAGCACCAAGGCGTATCACCTGATCCCAGAGCACAGGGAATGGCACTTGTGTTTGGCGGTGCTTGGGTTTGCCGGGATGAGGACACGGATATTTTAAAAGCATGTTAGCTGAAAATGCATTTGGTCAGGGCAAAGATAATTGTACTCCTCATTATCCAGCTGTGCCAGTTAAGAATGTGAACTCCACTTGCTCATCACTATCTGCCATCCACTACAGCTCAGTCAGCAAGACGCACTGCCCCAGTCTGCTTCAGGACCAACCAAGGGCTTCACCCATGTCAGCTCTGACCATGCTTATCAGCAAGTCAATTTAACGGCAGAGTACAGTAGACTGGAGGTGGGGTGTCCATCCAGTCCAATTTAAGAACGACCATCTCCCTCCCCAGTTCCTACCATTTGCAAATGGCCGTCTCTGCTCCCTTATCTGCTGGAAATCCTCACATACAACACAGCACAAGGTACTTCAGCACGTGTTACCTGGCTCCTCCTTAGCCAGTAAACTTATTACAATGCACCATGCCTTCTCTGGAAACACATTTAAAAATCGTGTTAAGTAATACAATTTAATGAGAGCTTTGGTTAGTCAGCTGCCAACCCCACCACTAAATTATCCATGTCATTGCATTTCCTATCCTCTCCTCCAGAACTGCTCCTCCTGCTCACTTTGCAGTTGCTCTCACTAGTACATTCTCTGCCCATACTTCCGTCATTTCATGAGACATTACAAGAGGATATTCTGCCCAGCTCTGCCAATGCTTTTACTTTCTGCTGACTAAAAATCTCCAGATTCCATATAATACTTTAAAAGTTTCAAGTGGTTTTACTGCTCTTAAATCAAAACCAAAGTTTGGGTCCCCTGCTAGAGAGCCGTAATTTGCTAATAAACCACATGCCCTAGAACTGCATCATCAGCTTTGCTGAGCTGGGGGCACAAGGGACAGAAAATAATAAAAAAAAAGGCAAGGAACAAGGAACAGATTGCTGAATGAACAAAATATTTTTTCTCCAGAATCTCACTATTTCTTTTCTTCAGGCTAGTCCAGGGCATTAGGGGTTGTAAGGAAGGACAACAGTGAGGATTCCCAGATGTTATCGATTCACTCTGCCTCAGTTTCCCTACTTATAAATTAGGACAATACTATCTGCTTCCTGGCAGTGGCTTATTTACACAAGGAGAGACATTTACACTGACCCATACTATGGGCAGAGCACTGTCTTGTTATGTCAGTGCCATTGCCTTACTTGGGATTTGGGATCTGTTCCTGCAAGCTAAGAGTCTCTCAGCTGCTCAGCCATCAAAGTAACTTTCACTGTAGGGCAAAGGAAAGACAGAAATAGAGAAAAAGCACAGGAGAAATCAAAGTAGTGCCCGGGAATTACCGATTACTCTCTGGGCTGCTCAGGAAACTCCCAGGGGGGCCCTAACCTGTAAAGCTGTAGCACAAGAAAACCTGTTGAGCTTTGGCATAATTCCTTACAGCAACTCTCCAGGAGAGCAATCCTAGAAGCAGGTGCACACCTGAGCTTGTTGTGGATGGAAAGCTTTCCCTCCTACTAACTAATACATGAGAAGGTTAGTTGTGGTATGTACCTAGGCCTACTGGAAGCCCATGTGAAAACAAAGAGCCAAGCTTGCTTAGCTGAACCATCACTGCACATCACACGGGCTTATCTTTTTAGTGGCAATCTCAGGGCAGTGGCTTATAAACTGCAAAGATGAACCCTTGCTCCTTCTGGCTCTCCATTCCACGAAGAGGATCCTCTGGGACAGAGCTGAACAGCAGCATGCAGAAAGCTCACATGACAACTCCTCAGGTTCACGTGGCCTGTAGCAGGGACACATGACTGCTCTCAGCAACATCTTGAAGTACTGTCAGTTAAAAGGGGCAAGTGAAACAAGTGCTTCACATCCAAGCAGCAGCTCGGGGCACACAGAGCTGCCCTTCTGCTCCTCAGGAGCCACTCCAGAAAGTCAAATCTCAGCAGCTTTGGACGCACACAGGGATCTAAGACCAGATGCCTCACTTGCTCCACAAGGTATGGCAAGGCATTGAGCCATTTTTGTTGAATTCTGGCAACACTCGCTCACAATCTGGAGACCTTTTTAAACCAGAGACCTGAAGCGGATTTCAGTCCAAACTGACTTACACGTTTACTATAAATCTCATTTGTTGGGACCATCTTGGGCAGGGAGCCTGAAATGGCTCACATAAAGGCACAGACAAATAAAGAAGAGAAAAAGCAGCAGCTTTGCTTACAGAGTTGAGCTGGATGCCTTTTAATACATTTAGTACATGAATTAATAAAACCTTTTTTTCCAGCAGAAAGGCTAAAAGCGCTTTTCAAGAACTGGCATCCACCCTCTGCTTTTACGAATTCTCTAATTAAGATACTGGCAAAGAGCCATATCACACTTACGTTGAGATCCAACAGCGTTGGGTAATGAGGTTTTCGTCTTCTGACCCTCATAAAACAGATCAAAGCCAACGGAAGAGGTAGGGGCAAAGAAAATAAACCTTCCCTGGGCAGTCTTCTCATGCCTTCTCACCTGCCAGCACACTTGAGCCGTTCTTTTCACAGAAAAATTAGTGGTTCCTGCGTCCACAAATTTGGCTGGATTACTGAAATCAGTTCAGCAGAGATGAATTTTGTTTAAATTCAAATGCAGTTCATGGACACACTTCCATTTTCACCACACTCTTGGAATCATTTTGCATGCTGCCAAATCATTTTGCAGATGCTGTGCCCACACCGTGCTTGGAAATATTTACCTGGCAAGCTACTACACAGTAGCGTATGATCCACAAGCAAAGTCTAAGAAATCCTGCAGAACAACCCTCTGGTAAAGCAGAAAGGTCTGGATCCTACCTGCATCTCCTCCTTCAGTCTTGCAGACGCTATCCAGTTAGTCAGCCCACCCTGCCTGAGCTCAGACCAGCGGCTTTGCGGGATAGCACACAGATGTGACTACATGGCACCACCCACAGCTTTTTGAAAAATCCTGTAAGAACAGCTTTACCGAGTAAAGACTACATTGGCCTTTTCCCTGTTCTTTATGCTCTTGAGTAGACACCGATCAGCCACTGCCTTGTCAGAAGCAGCAATACATGTAATAATACTTTCTCCAAACACATACTTGACATTTTGCAGCTCAAGCACTGCCTGAGTGCAGGGTGTTCTCTTTGCATTTAATAGCTCCACTTTTTTGTTCCCATGAATTTTTTTCAGTTGTTGTCTGAGCCACAAGTATATTTTTAAGGGCTACAACATCCTCTGGCAAGGAGTTTCACAGCACAGCCACAGGTTATGGGAAGAACCAACCCCTCCTGTTTGTTCTGAGCTTGTCAGCTGCTAGTTTCTTTTGATAGCCCTAATTTTGTATTGACAGTGAATGTTCATTCTTTGTTTAAAGTTACAAATAGCACGCAGAGGATACAGACCTATACTGGGTCCCCTTGCAGTCAGGTTTTCAAGCTTAAAAGGACCTGGTATGCTTAGCTGCTGCCAAGAAGTTTTCCACACCTTTGATCATCCTTGTCACTCTCTTAAGCTCCTTCCATTTTCACTATTTTGCTACAAAACAGACGGGTCTTCCTAGTTTCATTTTCTAACAAGTTTCCTCAAGAAAGTTCTATGCAGCTCAGCATTATCAATAAGGCTGCCTGTTGAAAGACTACAGAGCTATATGAAAGGAGAAGTGGCCTGAGTTTAAATCACCACAACATTATGGAGACACATTTATATCAGTTTAAACCAGGTCATATCAATTACACCTGCAATTTGTAAGTGCAAGCTAATCTGATAAGTGTCCATATAGAAAATTGCATTCATTTAGCATCATGACTTCAGTTAAACAAGCATGACTCTGCCTAGATTAGGCCTTTCAAAGCTACCCATGCATCATATCATAGTAAGACTCATTTGGAAAGTTTTCTTTACAATCATAACAGCTCAGAAGGTAATACTGAACCAAATAAAAGTTTAAATTACAAAATCGATATCTTGATTGTCACGCAGTCTGACACCTGAAACACCCCCCTCTCTCCTCTAGCTTAAAGGGATTTTGTTTTCTACCTCCCTAACTTCTATTCAGTACATTTCACATCACTGCAAGGGGGAAGGATTTTACCTTTTAGTAGTATCTTTGCACCGAGAGGTTAAATTTTAATCTGTAACACACCGAAGAAGAGTACTTCTACAATCCTTTCAAAAGTAGTGTGTTCTACCATGACAGCTTCTAAAAAAGAAAAATCTAAAGCTTCCACAAGTCCTCAAACACTTTGCAAGAATCTTCTGTGGCAGCTAAAATCAGTCCCTTTTCATTCTGTGACCAGCCAGGTCCCTGACAGGCTCACCCTTTTTCCACCTCTTTGGTAGGGTAGATCCTACCATCTCAACACTCCTTGTCTGTCACATCTCAAACAACCACCACCAAAAATTCATTATTTCAGCTCTCCCCACTAGGCTCACTGAAGAGAAGCTTGGACAGTCAGCACACTCCTCTCTGGACTCCCTTTGGTGATTTTATTTGGGTTAGAGTGCCCAGAAATGTCTGTTTCTCTAATGAAAAACAAACTAGATGAAACAGACCATAAAACTACTATAAACTGAACTCCCATTCATATGGCCCAGTAGGACACTCATCTTTACATTACTGGCTGAGGAAGCATATCTGAGAAGCCCCAAGTCCTTTCCCTGGCCTATCTACCCTGGTTATCTCTGTCTGTCGTGCCCATGCTCATTTGAAACACTTCAGGACAGACAGGTGACCAGTGAGATTCACTGGATCGATTCTGCCCCATTTCAGCCATTTGTCAGGAAGGTTCAGGCTTTTGCTATCCCCAAAAGTATCCACAACCCACAGACTTGAACTATGGGCTCTCCACTGCCTCCTCCAAGTCAGTCCAGATAGCACTGTTCAGTGCAGGAGCCAGAATGAAGTATGCTTCAGAGAAGCCTTAACTAACATGCCTCACTTTGTTAATACAAATATAAAGCTTAAACAAAGCTTACCAGCAGCCCTCCTGCCTCTCAGGAGATTACAAAACACCCAAGCACAACAACAGTAACAAAAAGGCAGCTATAGAAGGAAGGCGTACACTTAAAACCCAGTCTTCTCCCCTTCTCCTTACTGTGACTCACAGGCATCTCACGTGCTGGTTTATTGCTGGGTTCCTCAAAAGCAGCAGCCCGTGCCCAGCACACTGCTGACTCTCACCACCGCACGCACAGGCCGGGCTGCGCACAGATTTGCTAGCTGGGGCCAAGAGCTTGCCGCAGCACCCTCCGCGGGCGCACACACTTACTGCCCCTCCCTGCACAGGTTCAAAGGCTCAGCAGCAGCAAAGGCACCAAACGCCATCGCTCAGGCAAAGGCCTGGGACAGGGCACTGAGCCTTCCGCTTGCGGGAGGGTCCGGCACAGGCAGTCACTCCTCGGCCTCCTTTGCTGCCATCGCACATTAAGATGGCGGCCGGGCCCTGCACCAGCACAGCATAGCCTGGTCAGAGAGGCGCCCCTGAGCCCCTACTGCCCCGGCCCTCCCCGACACCCACCGCTCTCCAGGGAAACGCTACTTCGGCAGTGGCGGTGGTAGCCGCCTCGCCTCGCCTCGCCTCGCCTCGGCCCTGCCCTGCCAAGCGCGGCCGCGCCGTGCCCGAGCCGCCCCCCCGCCCCTCACCGCCCGGGCCACGCTCAGCCCCTCTCGCCTCCGGCCCATGGTCCCCAGCCGGACAGCACCTGCGCATGCGCAGCCTCCCGCTCTGCGCCACCGCCCGAGCGCGGCCACGTCCACGCGACTGCCGCCATCTTTATGAGGGGCTGCGCTGTGGGGCGGCCGCCATCTTGGTGAGGGCGCTTCTGCCCGGCCCCACCCCCCCGCCCCGGCGAGGCCGCCCGGGGATGGCGGCAGCGGCTCTGTCCGTTTGAGCGTGTTTTGGCGTGGTTCGAAGACAGCTGAGGACGTACGGCCGGGTGTCCCGCGGCAGTCAGAGCGGCGCCTGCTGCTTTGTGCCAGCAGTACCCGCAGCCAGCTCTGCCCGCTCCAGCAGCAGCGGATGAGGGATGGTTGGGGAAAGACCATCAGGCTGGGAAGCCGAGGTGGGACTTCTCGGTCCCGCCTCGTCCTGCCTCTCCCCCACTCAGAGGTCCCTGCTGCTGTGGTGGGGGGATATTGGCAGGGGTCTCCAGTGTGCTGCCTGGCCGGGCGCGCCCTCTGGGCCTGTCAGAGGGCAAATCCGGACGGATCCCTTGGCTTCCCCCCAAGGGGAGCCAGCACGATCCTGCTTCCAGCTCCTGTGCTGCTCAGGGCCTCTCCAGCCCAGCTCTTGTATTGCTGGGGGTTGGGGCTCACCTAGGAGGAAGGCGACCTTGTAGAGAAGCAACGCAGCAACAGGACCCTTGTTTTGCTGTGTGTCACGGTCACTGAGACCTTCAGGTTGTCCTTGGGGCTTCCTTCCCAAACACTAGCTTTACGGTAAAGCAGCTGCAGGAAAAGCCAGCTGTTTCATCTACCAGGAGATAGCACTTTCCGCACACTAGCCAGTTCATTGCAAGATGCTAATCACATTGTTGCATATGCGTGGAAGCTTTTATCCCGACCCAAGAAACCTTTTTATGAAACACTGAAATCTTGTATTAAAAAAAAAAAAAAGCAAGAAACACGACTGAAATGCATCTGTCTTCAGGGTAGGACATGACTGCTACATGACAGATAACAGAAGAACTATTTGCTGACCAAAAAAAATGGAAGCCTGGGCGGCAGCAGCAATATTTATTAGACACACAGACTGAATTTTGATTTTGGCTAAATACCCTCTGCTGACTGAAATTTTGCTAGGATGGCAGGAGTGCAGATGCCTGTCATAGAAGGAGTAATAATACTAATACCTAATTAATGTGTTTCACTTTTCTTTCAAAAAAAGTCCCTACATTTTTATTATGGGAGGTAGCATGTGTTGGTAACAGCATCAGTCTCATTTTCTCTCTGGAGAAAATGAGGGATAGCTGTACTTTTCTCTGCTTCTCAATCTGGTACTTGACTGTGTTAAGGAGCGTACACTGCTGAACCCAAAGGAGCCAGAACTCCCACCTCCAAGGTGAGACACAGACAGCTGCTTTCTAAGCAGAAGCAGCCCAGTCGGAAGGCAGCAAAGAAGCTAAGTAGGACCCAGCCAGAAGCTCTGGGAAAGCACAGCACCAGGGGGTGGGAGAAAATGAAGAAGCGAGATAATGTTATTTTTTTTCCCCTCTTAGACAGAAGACTTGCTTAGTGAGTGTAAATACAATCTTAAAATGCATAGAGGTTTGAAGAAAACCCATCTGTTATGGTTTGCAATGGGACGAAATAGCCATCAGTTCAGCAGAAACATTTTCTCCTTTACAAAAGTGAGTATTGATTCAGGGGAGGACTGTCAATTCTCACATACGCGCTTCTCCACAGAGAGACATATACTATTTTGTGGGCAGATGAGTGTGACCTTTGTTGTCATATCTTTTGGGAAGACAGAAAAGGGGAACCAGTTCCTCACAAGCAAGCAAGACACCATTGCAAGCAGCACTTTTCAATTCACGTGTTAGTCCTCCTGGCCCTCCTGAAGCCATCAAGCTGATGACCTCATTATGCCTGTCACCTGGTCTTGGGTCTCCTGGTTCTGCCCTGAGCTGGCACCCTCTCTTCAGCCTTTCCTGTGTTACATCTTCATTTCCTTTATAATGTCATTCAGGTCATCTATGTGCTGATGCAAGAAAAAACTGTTCCTTTTCCTCGGCAATTTTATAATCTTTTCCTTCTCAAAACCTGAAGCACAGATCTGGAAGTTTTTCACAAGCAATGACATCAGCTTCTGTGTTTTAGAATATCCACAGACATGAGTGTGAATTTGAGCTACTCCATATCAAGTGGCTGCTGACTGGCCACAAGCATATTTAAGCTAGAAATCAGAAGTTTCTAGCTGTGAGAGCAATCAGATTATGGAACACACCTCCTGACAGAGGGGTGAGAGGAACAGAATGAAGTTGGTTGTAAGCCCTTGAATGGGATGGTCTAACACAAAGCCTATAAGAGCAAGGCGCAGGATGTGGTGACGTATGAGTGAACACCAAATACCATATCCAATAATGAGACTGGATTAGGCTGTCCCTACTGTGTTGGGGGTCACATCCCTGTAGCCAAAATGAGTGATGAAGTGACATTAGAAACTAAAAATTACATGTGTCAGTCTGAAAGGAACATTCAGAAGTCACACCACCTACATGCCCAGAGGCAGGATCAGATACACTGACGACACCCAAGCAAGTGTTTACCTTACCTGCCCTTAACACACGATAGGGGTGCTACCACCTCCGGAGTACCTGTTACACTGCTCATTGACTGATAGCTGGGAAGGTTTCCCTCCTCTTTATAACCTGAGCTTGTTGCATCTTGACCTGTTCTCAGGACACATGGGGAACAATTGATCAGCATCTTATAACAACCTTATATATTTGATGTTCATTATCATATTCCCTCTTCTGTTTTCTCCCTGCTAGACTCAATCCTCTTCTTTCAACACTGTGCATTTTGCACCTCTTGTACTGTTTACCTTCGTCCCGTCCAAACCTAGGCTGAGCCTCTCTTACTGGGCCTCTCTAATTTGGAGTATTGAGAAAGCAAAAAATTATCTCCTTTGTCTTATAGGCACTATGCCCTACTAATACAACCAAGAATGAAATTTGCCTTTTCATGAAATACCTTCACGATGGCAATTCATATTCAGTTCATGGTCCTGTAACTCCTCAATCCGTTTCTTCAGTGCTGTGGTCTAGCCAGCTGTGCCCTGTTTCTTTACAGGTGCATTTAATTTTTTCCCCTTATCAGTGCAGTATTTTGCACTGGTTTTACGGAATTTTAGCTGGCTGATTGTAAGCTCTTTCTCTAATTTGTTGAGACCACTTTTTTCCTACCCTGCCTTCAGTTTTGCAAGATCTTCCAGACTTGGGGCCAGCTATGTATTTTATAAACATTCTTTATTTCATCATCTAAGTCACTGAGGAAACTAGCTGATAGATCTGGCCAGGCACCCCTGGGACTGATCTCTGTAAGTCCTCCTGGTCTGGCAGCAAACTACTGATAACTAGTTTCATAGCGCGTACCTGTGACAAATATCATACAGGATTGTTTCAAAAAGCCTTACTACGCATCAGGATAGCCTGCTTTGCTGGACCTGCTCTCTCCACTATTCTAGTTACTGTGGCAAGGAAACTTAACTGGTTTGAAATGATTTATTCTTGGTGTTCTCTCTGCTGGCTTTTTCTTATCACCTGATTATCTTTAAGTTACAAAAAAATTGATTATTTAATAATTTGTTCCACATTCATTGAGGAGATGGAAAGGTAATGACTGAGGGCTAAGGAATCAACGTTTTCAAGTAGGTTTAGGGACACTTGCTGATTTTTATCAGGGCAGTGCTGACTTTGAGTGTAATTTAATAGAACAGACATTAAGTCTTCACTAGTAATTAAATCTTTACTAGTAAATTAAACAACATCAGGGAATGTTCCCAGAATACAAACGCAATCATCAGAATTAAGTGTCAGCACACCCTTGGCGTGGTTTGGCTTAGGCCCACTAGGACTGTCCCAGGCAATTTCCAGGCATGATTTGGGAGTTATCACAGGCAGAGGGCCATTCCCAATAGGCTTTTGCATGAGGTCATTCTGTTTCAGAGGTGAAGAGAGTTTAATAATATGGATGTGAGCCATACAGTGCTAGTTTGCAGGATGCGTCTGGAAGAATGTTCCTGGGCACTCCTGATTTACTACCTTCCTACCTCTTTTTGCCTTCTTCATCTGCAAGATTCACTGTGCTTTGTAAGCACAAATGAATCAGTCCTGTGACAAGTCTGAGAGGAAGCTGAGGCCAAACATCTCACTTTATAGATGTGAAGATTGAGGCAGTATCTGACCCAATCTCCTCAGCAAGTAAGTAGCTGGGCTAGCACTGAATCCAGGGGCCTGACCTCTTACCTGTGGCTATACCATGGGGAGCAGTCCTTCGTCCCCCAACATGTTCTTTCCCAGGTGTCAGGCAATGCCTCATGAACCATGAGACAGGAGGGGACCTTCCGGGGACCTTCCAGGGATCTTCTGAGAACAGGTTTCCCCAACATAGCGGGTGTCCAGCTCTAGCACAGTGCCATGTCTCCTCTCCCCTCCCAGCCCTGCTGTACCAAATTCAGCTGGTCACTGGGATCACAGAAGGAAGTCACTGCCCTATGTTAAGGGAGAAGCCTGTCTGCAGAGAAAAGCCAAGGTGAGTGAGAGCAGGCAGGGCAAGTCTTCCTCTGTCCGTACACTGGCACCTGTGAAGAGACGGCGGGAAGCATCTTTCTGCTGAGGGCAGCCAAGGATGGGCGATCTCCAGGACAGGATGACTCCCAGCACAAAGGAGTAAGTAGGAAATGTCACTAGGGGCAGAGGTTGTGTGTTGACCTCCTGGAGGAAGAAAAACTGAGTGCAGGAGAGGCAGACAACAAGCTGAGAGGTTCTGTGAGCTAGAACGGAGCTACGGATCTTTGTTTTTCCCCCACTTCCCTCCTGTAGGGCCAACGCATAAATTCCCTCCTTTCTCCCCAAGCCCTATAAGCAGGGATGAAATTGCATCTTTGTGATGATGACCAGGGGACACAAATTCAGTGCAGACATGTCTGCCCCTGGCAGGGACAACTGCTAACCAGGGAAGAGAATAGCAACAGAAAACACTGTCAGATTTCTGTAGGCTGCAAGATGCTCCTGTAGAGTGGGGTGTCTTTTTCCTCTGGGAAGATAAATATAGAGAAGCCAATGGACTGCATCTTCAGTTTGTGTGCATCATGTTCTCTGCTCCCACCTTGACAAGCTCCACACAGATTCTGGGAACAGCTTGAGATGATAGAATTAATTAAATGAAATTAATCAAAACAACCTACCTGGAGACAAAACTGGCATCGGTGAAATGCAGAGTTGGGCCAAGAAGGGATTCTGTAGCCAGGGCTAATGCCCGCCCTCATCAATAGATTCTGTTTGGATGAAATCCTGTCCCCTACATGCCTTGGTCAAACATGAGGGGCTCTGAGGAGTCAAGTGCGTCATAGAAGATCATGACTGTCCACGCAGCGCAGTAGTTGCAGTGGGAACAGATGGAGTCCTTCTTTTCACAGAGCCAGGCACAGCGTGTAATCATAGATCTCACTTTGATGCTGAATGAAGCTGAACTCCAAATCGTGCTGTGTTAGTGTGGAGGATGCAGGAGAACTGGAGCAACTGCTTT
This sequence comes from Sagittarius serpentarius, assembly GCA_034782735.1. Classification (NCBI taxonomy): domain Eukaryota; kingdom Metazoa; phylum Chordata; class Aves; order Accipitriformes; family Sagittariidae; genus Sagittarius; species Sagittarius serpentarius. The sequence continues at coordinate 4,571 of JAVKLA010000049.1, read as the reverse complement.
TAGAGATGTGATCTAAGAGGGACCTATGGGCCCAGTGGGTGTGTCCCACTCTGCAAACCTGGGAACAGGGGTACAGATTAATCCAAATGAATTACTGAAAATTGGAGATTCCCCTCTGCTTTAGTTTCTGCCCGTCCCCCCAGGACATGTCAGCCCAAGTTTTCTTATGCCAGGTGCCAGTTTGGAGGCATTTTTGGGGGCCTGTCCCAGCCATTTATGTTCTTTGTTTTATGAGAGCATTGCTGTCCTCCCATAAACATGCTGCATCACCTCGAGGGCCTAAGAAGCTGTGTTGGGCATAGTTCCTGTCTATTGAGCAAGGGTAAGAGCACAGTTACAAGAAGAAATATCTGATCGAGTGTGAAGTACTCAGATATATTGTGGGGATGGGTCCTTTTTAAATATCTGAGAACACAGAGACAGACCCAAGCAGCTTTATGAAGCGCTGTGTTATTGGGGCCACAACCCCATGGCCGAGTTTATTCTGCAGCCAGCAGAGGTGCATCCATCACAGAGACAGGCACCATGGTGCAGAGGCAGTACAGGGTCCCGCTGGTTGCCTGGGAAGTCACGGGGAGCTGTGTATTTCTGAATCAGGGCATGGCAGGGTGGAACAGTGTGTCCTGCTTTTAACATTTGGCAAGTATCAGGGAGGGAAAACATGGCCGTTGCAGTTCCCCAGGACAAGTTTTCTTCTGATCTGCACGTGGGGTCTTGGAGAGTCTCTTGAGGAGACCTCGCTGGGCTTCCATGCCACTCCAAGATTGGGTGACTGGCTTTATAACCATGTTTTTAACTTGGGGTCCCTCAGCTGCATTCAGAAGAGCCTAAGCCCTTTCTTGGAGATTTATCCCCTTGAACAGGCTCCAGGGAGCCAAAAAGTACTTATTTGGCAAATGGGCTGCAGAGATTTAGGGTGGCGAGGCTGGCCTGGTGAGACGGAGCTCACACATGCATCTGTGCTGGCATCAGAGGCATCAGCTGCATTTCTGGCCCCATGCTGGGCAGCTGGTTTCTAGCTCAGTCATCTGGTGACCACAGTCTCTGTTCCTGCCCCAGTCACCCCATTTTCACCTGCTCTACCTCCTTTGCCTGGCAGTCGTTAGGAGTTAATGGGCCAGTGCCCGATTCTCTTCTGCTTCCATCTTGACTTTCCCACTCAATTTATGTGTCACATTTCCCCATCTCCTTATCCCAGGGGTATTAAGATCTCCAGTTGCGATTGATGGTGCTGTGAAAGGCATGAGGAAGCTGAACCACATCTGCTGTTTGTCAAAAGCACCACGTTCTCTATCCAGATCCAATGGGGAACTTGTCCTACAAGGTTCCAGGTGCTGTTAGAGTAGTGAAGTGCCCAAGGATTTTGTAGCCTTGCTGACAGAGGTGGGAGAAGCCAAATCTGTGCCTCTTCCTACCCCATCTCTTCTGCAGGCCTGTCATGTGGCAGACAGGGTGCTGAGTGCTGCAGCTGACCCAAACAAAGCTGTCACTTGTTATGAGAGAGGACGGCCATGTAAATGTATTCCCTGGCTCAGACACCTCTCTGTGAAGTCAGGCTGAGTCCGTCCCCATCTGCAGGGACGGTGAGGAACTTGCCCTCTAATGTGTCCTGTGGTTTTCTGGATGACAGGATGCTCTTTGAAAAGAAAGTGATCAGTATTTATGCTAAGCACTGTCCTTCCCAGTCACCCTCCTGCTTCAAAGCCCCTCTTGCTTAGCTTGGTGCTTGCTACCTGTGGGCAGGCCCCCATGCTCCTAGGAGGATGTGGCCAACCCTTTGATTCTCATTTCCCCTGGGCAATGGGAGAGAGGCTTGTGAGCACAGGGGTGCTCAGGGCTCCCTGAGCAGGGAGAAGAAAGCAGTTTGCTCCTGCACCGAGATGTCTGCAAATGGGAGGTGACAGCCCTCTGCATCCCTGTGTGCTCTTGTGTTGTTTAGGTAGAAAGAGAGTGATTATATCCTTCCAGGTCTCCGCTGAGCTCCAAGGGAACATGCATCTCACTGCCTCTGGTCAAGGACCTACTAGGGAGTCTGAAAATAGCATTATTTCTCCTGCTATCTTTTCCGCTTCCTCAAATGACTTCCTGGGTGATTGGTGGAGACAAATGCTCCAGAAATGGGAACCTGGCAAGGAATCTGAATGCCCCCAAGTCTGAAATGGCCAAAGAGCTGAAATCAGACAGACAGACAGACACACACACATCATTAGCCGCTAGCCTGCATGTGAAATGAATTGAGATATCCTGAGCTGGGATCTGGCTGGTGCCCTAGCAAAGACTCCCCTTCATTCTTGCAAGCAGACAATAAAAACCGACCCAGATACACCCCCAGCTTCCCCAGGCATTTCTGTTATATAAGTAGTCCGGGTCTTGATCAGTGTTTCTTTGATTATCTCTGTGCGCCCACATAAATACACCGTGTGTGCGTGCACACAAAATCCATCTATTTATCCACCCCACAAACCATTTTGCTGGGAGACAGCATGGTCTCCTGAATTTTTTATGGCTCCACTTAGGTTGGAAACAATCCAAGGGTCAAACACTGTGCTGTATCTCCAGTCACCTTGCCAGTCAGCGCAGAGCATGGGTCTCTGATACTTTCGGAATCTCTGATCACCCACAGGGCACTAAATTACAGCTATTACACTGCAATTCGCTGTACAATTTTATTCTTTGATACACTACCTGCCTTTGTCTGTCTGCATAGCAGCAAGAGCGGTATGCATTATTTACTAGGCTAAGTACACTGCTGCTGCTAGGGTTGGGAAAAAAAAAGATAAGAGAACTGGAACAGGCTTGAAATATAAAAAGATGGCACAAATACAGCTTCCTGAGAAATGGTTTTGCAGTTATATAAAATTTTCTGAGATTTTGCAGTCCCTTTTGCCTCCCTGCACAGGAGTGTGTCCGTGGACCCCAAAGCTCTTCAGTAAGAACAGAGGTACTGGGGCAGATGAGGAGTCCAGTCTGGCCAGTGCCCTGGCTTCAGGAGGACCCCATGGCAAGCACTGTGCCTGACGGGGAAGGAGAATGAAAGGCACATGGTGAGGAGAGCAGGATGCTGCTCCTCTCCTCATGGGATACACCAGGGCCTTAAATTGGTCTGTTTTGGCCAGAACTCCTTCTGGGCACCAAGAAGCCATTCCTGTGTTACTTCAGTTGATATATTCCAGCCTTTCTCCAACCTAACCATGGTTTGTGTTCCCTCCAGGTTGTCCCTTGAACCTACTGGGGCAAGGCTTTGGGGAATAAAATCAGTTCCAGAAGATTTCCATTTAGGGCAGAGATGATCCAAAAAGATCACAGTCCTCTACTTTGGCAACCTGAGAAAGGCAGGCGACAGCTGGGCTTTGCTGCCCTGCGTTGACTGCTGTGTCCTTTGGGCTTCCTTCCAGGGCAAAGGTCTGTCTGCGAGGCAGCTTTTGGAGTGTGCTTGGGCAGAGTGGGCCAGGTGATTCTGTCCCTGGCTGACCTGCTGAGAAGCAGCTCCAGGCTTCTCTGCAATGTGGACAGCTGGTGGAGGTGCCAAGGCAGAGGCAGCTAAATCCTGGCAGGAGGGCAGGAGTGAGTGGCAGAGCCAAGGCCAGCCCAGAGAGGTAGAGCCTGGGAGAAGCAGGCTTGCTATTTTTGTCTGGTGAGAGGACGTGGGATGTGCACGGTGACTGAGTAGTTGCTTTCCTTCCCAAATACCCTGCAGACGTTCCCTTCACTTCCCCCTCATCAGTGGCAGCAACAGCTGGACCAGCTTACCGTGGCTCCAGTTTAGGCACAACACAGAGCAATGGTCAGACAGCACCTTATCCTTTAGATTGTGTGTACACTGGGTGCTAATCCTTCAGGGCGAGTGAAAGCAGCTGTGCCCAAGCTGCTTGTAGGCAGAGCTGAGCAGAGTCACGCACTCAGACCAGCTCCTGGTCTTTTATTTGTTGAGATAAGCTGCAGCCAAAGTGGTTTTAAATCTAGTCTGTGGTCAGGAAAATGTTTGCTCACTGGCTGAGTGTCATGAGGCAAATGTAGAGGGGAGAGAGAGCTGGGGCTCTGATTATTGCAGAGCTGGTTGAAGTGGCATTGGCCTGTATTGTGGCAGTCGGTGCTCTGATTGTTTCCACTCTCCCCAGTGTTTGGGGGCTTTATTCACTTTCTCTCCACCTGTTTTTCATCTGAGCTGGCCCCATTATTGCTCAGCAATACAAAGTAGATTGCAGGTTGCTTTCTCCATTCGGCCCGCAAAGCAGTCCTTACAGGAGATGGTTTTCTGATTGAAATCCTCCCTGTTGATAGCTGCTGGGATTCTTCCGACACAGCGTGAAGACACTTCTTGTGAAATTGCTAGCAAGAGAGGGCTATGTTTCCACGAGGCTCAGGCTCCTACTCTCTTCCTTTTCCTGGCAAAGTGACACTGTCCCCATTTCAGAGGTGCTTTGCACCAGTTTCAGCTTTTGCAGGCCCATAAAGTGGGAGCGGCAGAGCAGCCCATGGAGGAGTTGCCCAGAGAGGTGGTAGAAGCCCCATCCCTGGGAACGTTCAAGGCCAGGCTGGACAGGGCTCTGAGCAACCTGATCGAGTTGACG
>JAVKLA010000047.1:22391423-22411397 GCA_034782735.1 Sagittarius serpentarius | reverse complement strand
CGAGCCCTGCCAGCTGCCGCATGGGAGCTGCGGGGCGAGGCGCGGCGGCGCGTCCCTGCAGCCTGCGGTCCTCTCTCGGCAGCCGGGCGGGTGGCGGGGTACCCGCCGTGCCTCCGGCAGCGGTACCCTCGGTCGCCGGGCGGCGAAACCTCTGCGGGGGGGGTAGTGGTGGAAGCCTGGGTGGGGAAACGGGGGGCTGGGTGGAGCGCTCATTGCGGGCTCCGGGAAGGGCCGTGGACACAGAGGTCTCGTTGGACGGGTATTTCGGTAGTGCCGTCGTTTCCGAGCTTAGAGTAATGGGAGCTGTCTGCAGGCTCGTCCATCTGCAGAGTCGAGGAAGTCGTCTGGAATTGATGTGCATCGTGAGTGAGCTGTAATTGTACACAGTCTCAAAAGGGAAGCTACAGTATAAAAATAATTTTTTCAGTTTTTCAGTTTTTCTAGTGATGGGTCAACACCAAACTAGAGCTTTTCCTTAAAGATACTGTTAACTGAGGGGAGAAAAAAATGAGAGGTAGTAATAATAATGGATTCTGCATGGTTTTAAAACATAGGTCAGAGGATTTGCACACATGTTCAAGCGGGCTGTGCGCTTCCTTGAGCTGAGTCCTGCTGGGAGCACATTATTCTTGAACATCAGTTTTAACTTTGGCTGAGTAAGACTACTGAAACTTTTGATGTAGCTATAAAAATTTCCATTTGCTTAGACAGTGTAAGAATTTTATGGCTTTATATTAATTGGCTTCCTGTCAGCTACTACCTGATTGCCGGAAGGGTCTGCCATGGGAAAACTGCTTTCTGCTTGTTCCTTTCTTCTGTTCCTGCCAAGGCATCTCCGGTTGGGTGCTGTTGGAGAAGATATTCTGGCCCTTTGGACTGTCAGAACTTTGTTCTCAGGTTTTTGAAGTATATCATTACTTAGGGGATCACATGACCAAGAACACTGTTAAAAATCACATGGCTGCTTAATACTGTGAACAGCAGCTGAATGAATTTCCTCAGTTTATTTGCAGCCATTTGTCATCTAGGTACATAAAAATCACTTTTGTCCTGGTATCAGCTGGGATAGAGTTAACTGTCTTCCTAGTAGCTGGTATAGTGCTGTGTTTTGGGTTTAGTATAAGAATGTTGGTAACACCCTGATGTTTTCAGTTGTTGCTCACTCGTGCTTAGACTAAGTCAAGGACTTTTCAGCTTCTCCTGCCCAGCCAGCAAGAAGGCTGGAGGGGCACAGGAAAGTTGGGAGGGGATACAGCCAGGTCAGCTGACCCAAACTGGCCACAGGGGTATTCCATACCATGGCATGTCATGCCCAGCTGGGGCCTGGGCAGGGCAGGGCAGGGCGGGGAGGAGCGCTGCTCGGGCATCTGTCAGCAAGTGGTGAGCAATTGCCTTCTGCATCCCTTGTTTTGTGTATTCCAATCTTTTTATTATTATTGTCATTTTATTGTTAGTGTCATTGTTAGTTTCTTCCTTTCTGTTCTATTAAGCTGTTCTTATCTCAACCCACGAGCTTTACCTTTTTTCTGATTCTCTCCCCCATCCCACTGGGTGGGGGGAAGTGAGTGAGCAGCTGCGTGGTGCTTAGTTGCTGGCTGGGGTTAAACCACGACAACTTTGCTGTTTCTTTTTATTATTTTCCAGCTCCTTGTTGTTAGGACTCACAACACTGTAGTTTTCTTGGAACAAATTATGCATTTTTCCCATAATGTACATGGTAAAATAGCAATACCCTGTGGTAAATGACTCTTAATAGTACAACCATAAAGATGCATAATTGATTCTAAATGCAACTTTTATACTTCACCTCCTTGAGCATAGAACCTAGCATACATTTAGTACATCTAGTGCATGTGAAGTTTAGGTCTGCTTAATAAAGAGTAATATTTTGAATGAAGAAAACAAATCGTCCTTATAAATTTTAACACATTTCCATTATTCAGTGGCTTTTAACAGGCAGACTTCAGGTTTATTTCATTTGGGTTTTCAGCTCTTTCAAAATTCTTGTATTATGTAATTCTATTGCAAAATTGATTTCTATTTCCTTGTAGTGTGATCCTGTTTTTTTTTTAAGGATTACAATCCTGTCTTTATTATAATCTATGTGCTCTCAGGCCCTTTGTAAGGGAGGGTAGAACAAAACTTTGTGATTCAGTACTTCCTGTAAGGGCATTCCCAGGAAGTACCAACTTTAGCACATAGCCTAAGTCACTTCTGAAAATAATAACAAATGAATCATTCTATAATTATAATTCTGTCTATTTAAATGTAAAGTTGAATGCAGAAGGAAGAAGATTTTTTGTATAGGTTAGGGTAATGAATTAGGAAAAAAGATAGATGATAAACTAGAGTGCAGTGACTTTTTGGAGTTGTGTTTGGTTTAGTCTTCCTTGCCCTTAGGCTGGGGCAGATAGAAATGCTCTTAAAGTCAGTAGAGGACTTTAATGAAGAGGATATTATGAGTAAGATGCTTCCTGGACTCAGGTTTCAGGCATATGACAGTTAGAAATGAGCTTTGGAGACCTTCTGGAGTCAGAAGTGAAAGGAGGCTAAAGCTAGCTAATTCAGCAGTCACTGTTGCTGTGGGAGGTATGGACGAAAGAGGATTAGTTAGTTAGCTATGAGCTTTAGCACTCTCTGGCCCATGAGCCAGGTGTTGCTTGTACCACAGAACAGAAGTAGTGGTGAGATGGTGGTTACATTAGCAAGGGATTAGTTTGGGCTTTTGTGGTTTGAAAGGGGTGATGCTCATTTTGCTACAGTTATAAAAGCTGTAGTGTGACTGGATTATTTTGGGGGTTTAATATTCATGACAGTATCATCTATATAGAAAGTTTCTATCTCTGTTAAGGATGCTAGCTTTACAGATGGGACTATTCTGATGCACTTGTATCTAATTTTTTAAATGTAATCCTAGGTATAAGCATACATGGCTCCTGGTGTCTCAAATGAGAAGAAAACTGATGATGAACAGTCTTCAAAGTAAGATTCAGAAATGAATTATCTTGTCAAAGTGTACACTTACCTTCCTCCCCAAACTCATTACATGCTCATTTAGTTTAAGATAAATTTTATAATACAAATACTGATTAAAACTTCAAGTATCTAGTAGAAGCTGTTTTGAGAAATGGAGTCATTATCTGCTTTAACCGTATGTACACAGAGGGCTTTGCTGGCTAGCTATTTTCATTTATCATGACAGTTAATTTTTCAAAGCACAGGTGATCTTTTTATTTCATGTTTTTTTAATCCAGTGAGTTGTTGAAATGTTGACTTTGGTTGCTGCATATAGCCAGACCTATCTGCTTCAGGAGTTTGAACAAATATTTCGATCTGTTTCTCTAGTCCTTTCTTTAAGCTTACTTTAGTCCTCAGATATACATGTTTTGTTTAAACCCCCAGAAGCTGTAGGTGCTTTACAACACTGTGAAGGGAATAAATTATTTGTTCCTTAGAGCTACAGGCCAAAGATTTTTATCAGGCAACTTTGCCTCTACTGTAAATCCATGGCATTGGTCCTATGTACACATAGTAATATGCTTACTTTTATTGCACATTTTACCCCAGGGTCCAAGTCTGCAATTATATCTGGATGGGCAGATAACCAGTACAAGTTAGTAACAGCCCATAGCTGCAGTGAGATGGTGAGTTGAAGAGTGTTGCTGGTAGAGTCTGAGATGAAAAAGGTGAAATATAGACACTGCTGAGGAAGGAAGCTGTATTTAGGCCAGGCATGAAGACAGTGGGTTGGCACATACCACATGAATTTCCCTGTACTTCTAATAGAGGCCTTGCCTTTTCCCAATTTACTTCCTGGAGAGAAGCTTTTATTGCTGGTATTCTTATAAAGAAGGAAATATTTTTTGCTTGCCTGAGAACCAATTGTGAAGTGATTTCAAATCATATCCTATTTGTATGTAAAAGCCATTCCAATAAACATCAGCACAGCCAGCTATTTGATCTACATTAGTGACTGACCCATTAAATATGGGTAGAGAGTCCCACAAAACCGAACAGGAATAATTCAGAGGAGACAGCCTGGGAATTCTGCTCATGTGAGCTGGCAAATTCCTGGGCTGTCTGTGCCTTTCTGAAGAGCCATAAACCTGCTCGTTATTTCTCCCAGAGTCAAACAGCTCTCTCAGAGGGAAGAAGAAAGTCAACCAAAGCCTTTGGTTCCACCTCAGGTGGGGTTTCTATGAAGAGGGGCAAATGGGGCACGTGGGAGATGGAAGGGAATTATGACTGAAGGGGTGAATGAACCACCTACTTTGGGCTGCTTTTTCAGTTGCTGAAGGTGGTAGTCTGTGGTGGGCAGGGACAAATAGGGTGGATTGGAATGATACCTCTTACTTTGGCTGTGCAGCTGCTGCTGAATAGTTACTGGCATTAGTGAGAGAATTTCAAGAACAGAAACAATTTATATACTCAGAATACTGGGGTTGTAACTATTTTCTTTGCTTTCTGAGGAACAGTTCAGTGACCTCAGTAGGGGTATGTAGGCCACTTTAGGCTTCTAAAGGTAACCAATACATCCTGCTCAGGATTGACAGATAAAGACATAGGTCCTACAGAAAAGCACTGCCCTTCTGGAGATGCATTAGAAGACAGATAACATAACCTAAAAGATCTAAAATAGTGCTAAATGCTTATGTTTAGGCTTCAGAGTTGATCCTGCAGAGTCTTAACAATTTTTTGCATAAACTCCAGGCAAATCCTTTTGTTTGTCTCCTCTGACAAAGCAGTTTGAATTTGCTGAGCCATGCTGTGACTGCAGTGAGTCTTCATTAAGCTATTAAGTCATCTTCTTGTGTCTGGAAGGTATTTATTGCTTGACTTCATCTCTCAAACTACTTTGAAGTACTGGCCAGTATTTTGCTTAAGCTTGTGATTATTGTCTAGTCGTTCCTACCTGTTTCAATTGAACTTAAAACATCAAGCACAGAGGCAGACATTTTATGAATCATTCAGCTTGCTTAGTAAGTCCACTACCTGATCTTCCATGAAGGCAATCCCACATGCTAAGTATTTCAGTTTTCACTCCTTGTCTTGTAGTTTCCTGGTTCTTCAGAAAGTTTTTTAAAATTCTTTTAAGCTGTATCACTTCCTTACAGGAAGCAACTTAAGAGGAAGTGAATACTTTTTACCTCTTCCTGTCTTTCTCGCATTTTTTCCCATGGTTTTTTCTTTGCTTCAGATTTCCATTTGCTTCTTTTCTCTCCTGTTTCAGATCCTCTGTATTCTTGTTACCAGTCTCATGCTATAGAGTTTTTTCCTCCTGGCTGGATGACACAGACTTACAGTGAGCCAAATTGCCAGAAATCCCCTTTGGGCCTGTCTGTAAAGCCAAATCTTCCCACCTTTCTCAGGTGGCTAGGAGGGTCAGTCAAAACACAGAGGTCAAGTTTGATTTTCAGCTTTGCTATAGGTTGTCTATGTAGTAAGATGGTCTATTGAATATTCCCTGGTCCAGCTCCCATTGTTCTGCTTACTGTAAAGACCTACCCTGGTTCACAGCTTTAATATTTTTTAAGGTAAAGGTTGCACTGTTGCAAATGCATCCTACCATCTAGGCTTTTCTTTAGCAATTTCATTCTGTGCAATAAATGGAATGTTAAATATCATATGTGATTTATTATGAGATGTAAGGTAGTCATGGAATTTAGAATTTCCCTAATGCAATGCATGAGGAACCAAAATAAGGTAGTACAGGCATACTTAGGTGTGGCATTTCCCAACTTTTAATGTTTGATCTTTTGCAAAATTAGCCTCTGTTCAATGTAGGGGTTTGTATATATTCTATATGTTTCACAATGCTGCTGTCCTGGCAGAGAGAATTTTATCCATCTCTGCAACCCTCACCTGGAGAAAATGAAAGAAGACATCCTGTACCATTTTGCTCTTGGGACTGGTACCCATGATTTTCCAGCATTGTTTGGAGATGTAAAGGTAAGACGCTTCATTTCACTCAGCCAGCCTAAGCTTTTCTGCAGAACGTGGAAGTGTAGCTGTCTTCAGAATAAGACTAAATGTGTCAGCATACCGCCAACTGAGGATTGAATGGAAAGGGGATGAGATTTTGTGGATTCTTGTCACTGTCAATGTCAAGCAAAATTGCGGATAATTGTTCCTGACTGTCTCTTTTCATCCAGTAAAAAGGCAAATGCTGCATTCTCTATTCAGATAGAACTCCCTTTGGGGGGAGCCTTCAAGCCAATATCTGTCTCTTACTAATTTGAACAGGATGAAGGCATTTGAGTGCTATATAGCAGGTTTTGGTTTTTTCCCATAATTTTTCTTCATGGCCTTTTAGAATGATTGAGAAGAGCCACATCCAAGAATACCTTTGGGTTAACTGAAGGTGTTTGGATCCTCATGTTGATTTTTGAATGTTCTTTGATATGCTGAATCATGCAATTGATTTTGTTTTGTTGACTGCTGTCCACCCTAGTTTGTATGCGTTGGAGGAAGTCCTTCACGAATGAGAGCTTTTATTGCCTACATAGCTGAAGAACTGGGGCTTGGGAGCCCTGGTGGTGACTATCCTAACATCTGTGCGGGAGCTGACCGTTACACAATGCACAAAGTGGGACCTGTTTTGTCAGTCAGTGTAAGTACCTCACTTAGTCACATATGGGACACAGTTCAATGATGCTGTTCAAAGTAGAAAATATGAATGCACATTTCTTTTTAAAACTTAATAGACGGAGTCAGGTTTTTAAGTTTGTATCAGCCATGCTCAAAATAGTGCAGTCAGCTAATTAAGAATTCCTTTTTGGCCCTTCTTCAGAAGAGTGCAAATCTGAGACCTTCATTCCTTTCTTGCCTCCTTTTTTCCTCAGTGTACCACTGAGGTGTTGCAGGAATTGCCTTACACATTTTTTGAGCAGACTTGTCCGTTATCCCTGTTCTGTATGCTGAATAATGGGGAAAAATGTCACTCGATGCATGTGGATACTGGAAAAAAAAGGTTGTATCACATCCAGAGCTACGTACCTGCAGTGGCATTGTCAAATGTGCTAACAGAGCTTAAGAGCAGCAGCACAAGTCCCATGGAATGCTAACTCATTTATGCATTTTAAAACTTCATACCTTTAATTTATAGTTATAATTACATACTTCAATTGCAACTGCATAACTGTAGTATCATTCTGCACCTTTTCTTTTGAGTTGTAATTATCACATTATCATGCAAGTTAAGGTGGACTTGTATTTGCTGAACTTTGTGACGAAACCACAATGTCTGTGTTTTGAAAAACTTTAGTTTAACTATTGACTAGCACTTCAGGTTGATAAAAAATCAGTGTGGGATTTTTCTTGTGTTTAAGAAAAGTTCTGTGATGAAGTGCATTTGTCAGCTATTAGGAAAGGACACTGCTTATACTTTTGAGGATGTAAATATTTTATAATTCATGATTTTTAGAAATATTGTACTTCATCCATGGTCTACCAAAGCCAGTGGGAATCTTTCTGTTTACCTGCAGTAGCCTTTCAATAGGCCCATACGTTAGGGTTTTTGTGGGAGTGAGTTAGGTGACATTTGGAAAAAAACATCAGGAAAGAGATATTGTCCAATTGCTTCTTCCGTATGTATTTTGCATTGTCTTTGTGAATGTCAAATATGAATTTCTGCTTTCATTTCAGCACGGTATGGGCATTCCTTCTATTTCAATCATGTTGCACGAGTTGATCAAACTGTTATATCACGCCAAGTGTTCCAACATAACTATTATTCGCATTGGCACCTCTGGTGGAATAGGTATTTCCCCTCTTGATTTCTTTTTTCTTGAAACCAAAGCATCTTTGTAGGAGAGTAAAGCATCTCTCTGCAAGTAAGTGATTGATGGTCAGAACAGTTTTCCACAGGAGATAAATCATTTTGCTTATGTAATTTTGAAAGAAAAGGCAATGTCTGCATAGAGAAAATGCACTAAAGAGATCTGACAACGTGAGGAGAAGGACAGTCCTGTCCTGTATGAAAAGCATGAGATAAGAAAGAATATATAATGAAAAAAGGAAAAATTTCTTTCTTTCAGAAATCATTGTAATAATAAACTGAAGCAGCTAGGCATGCACAAAAAAATTCTCTTGGTGAATTCAGGGGCAAAATTGGCACCTTTTAAAAGAAGCAGGACTGGGTCATGATGTATGTTTTATGTGTGTGGAAACAAAACACTAACTACATTGTGAAGCTATTCCTATTTCTTTTTACTGCAGGTCTGGAGCCAGGCTCGGTGGTTATAACTAGGCAGTCCGTAGATGCCACCTTCAAACCTCAGTTTGAACAGGTTATTCTGGGAAAGACTGTAATTCGCAGTACAAACCTAGATGAACAACTAGCTAACGAACTGATGCAGTGCAGTAAAGAAATCGGTCAATTCAATACAGTCATTGGAAACACTATGTGCACTTTGGATTTCTATGAAGGTAAGGCTGGCAACAGACTAACAGAAGTATATTGGTAAGCAGCAATAGATAAATACTGAATAATACCTTAACGTTAAGGTTCCAGTTCACTGAACAGAAGGTATTCCCTGCTTTGAGTCGTTGTGTCAGCTGTAGTTAACCTATTTTTCATACATGTAAAATCAAGCATTATGCTTAGCAGTTTGCTGTGTTGAACTTCTAATTTTGTGGAGGTTTATTTCCTCCCAGCTCTGATAGATGCTCTGAAGTACATATAGTCTACTATACACTCTTCACGTACTCGTCAGTTAGGTATCTTTGTCACAAAATTTCTGTGATTTACTGAGGCATCCCAGAGGATTAGAGGAATGAGAATTATTTGTGGCTTGTTTGTTTTTATTTTGTTTTTTTTTCACTGGTTAAGTATCTAAAGTAAATCTTTTAGAAAAGAAGTGTTGGAACTTGTTTCCCATGCACATTTTGAGCAAAGCAGTGATCAGACAACTGAAGACAATATTTTTTTAAGTTGTGTCAATGCTGCTATGTAGGAGAGGCAAATCTCCAAGGGTTACTTGGGATAAATGTGTAGACATTCAGGAGCTTTTCTGATCTTCCAAGTCTATTCACAAACATCTTTCAAATCTTGCGAGAACAGAGTATAGGTGGCACCTGATACTACTTTCTGTAGCTGTTACTGGATAGATGACAAAGGGTGCAATGCAGAGGGGAACATGTGGTCTTCATAATAGCGCTCAAGTTTGGTCAGAAGCAGACACTGTCAGTTTGTGTGCCTCCTCAGACACCAACCACAGGTGCAAGCTATGCTAAATAAAAGTGTCAGGAATGTTTTCAACTCATACAGCAGAAACTGAGAACAGGCTCAAGGGCATTCATTTAGGAGTACATCTTCTGAAAACAAAAAGATACTAAGTAAAACTGTCTAATTTGACTTTACTGTAGATAACCTGCTGCTGTTTTATCTGTAGGTGTTAGTCTTGAATAATTTGATTAAACTAATTTTCTCAAGAAATGGTAATAGTATTACCTAGTAACCTTAAAAGACTTCATTTCTTACCTTAGAGTCTGTAAGTACTAAAATGTTCATCCTTTTAAGGTAGCATCAGGAAAGCATTTTCAAGCCTGGCAATTCTAGACAATGATTAAACATAGAAAAAATGCAGCACTTCCATACAGCTTAAAATTTGTTGCTGAATTTTGACATGTGCCCCAAATGTGGGAAACTACTACTTACATTTTCCTGTTCATGAATCTGAGACTTGAAGCTGGAGAAGACCAATTAAATTACTGTGATTCACATTATAAAAAATACAAGTAATATGTAGAAGCTTTAGCAATAGCAAAGAATCACTTTGTCCTATTTGTCTTGCACATGAAAATAAAGAGTAGTAGTAAAGGCTGGACACAGTAAAACTGGGAAACTACAGTAATAGGGCATTTTAGGAACTGAATTTTTTCTGTGACTTCATCACTGAAAATTTCTGCAAAATGACTTTGTAGGACAGGGCAGGTTGGATGGTGCGATCTGCTTATATAATGAAGAAGAGAAACTGCAATATTTGAAGGAAGCTTATGATTCTGGTGTCAGAAACATAGAGATGGAGTCTTCTGTATTTGCTGCAATGTGTAATCTCAGCAGTGTCAAAGGTAAACTAACTTAGTCACTTTATTCAAGCCGTAGGAAGTCTTCTGCATTGCAGGGGGGTTGTGGTAAAAACTGCAAATGAGGTGTTTACATACCAGAACTGGTTTTTTTATATGCAGAAGGTTATAGTTCTGTTGCTATGATTGATTGATTTGTCATATGCATTCCAAAATTATGCAAACTTCGTCACATACTTCTTATACGGTTTAGTCCTGTTTGCTATTCCAGCACGTGGCAAGCACATAAATCATTAAAGTACCTAATTACCCTATAGCATTAATTTGTTTTCTTCAGTTTTTGAAGTTCACAGGAAGCAACTGGTTAATTTAAGCAACCAGGTGATTCTCTTTATATATAAACCTATTGAAAATATAAATATTTTGTGTAGACTTACAGCTTTAATTCTTAAACAGTTGAAGATTTTTAGTAGCATCATGAATAAACCATTCCTAATCATAAAACAAATTTTTAATTTTTTTACACAAGCTAACTAATTTTCAGTAAAGATTAGGAAAAAAAAGGTGCTACAAATAATGTAATACAGTGCCTTTCTACTTACCATGTTAACTATAGTCTCTCACTTTCCTTGGCAAAGAATTTGCCGATTTAAAACACTGATGTTTCTCAGACTTCCTTAAACTCAAGGAAGCTGAAATGAAGAAAAATAAGCAAAAAGGCCAACAGTTATATCAAACGTCCTCAGTTCTTACTGACTTGCGAGTGATTCAAAACACAACCCATGCTATCACTGAGCCATTAGGGAGCCTGGTCCCTTTTGCTGCCTCTACTTTGTAGGTCTGTAGTATGTATTACTGCTTGTGCTCTGCTAATGGTCACTAGCAGAAACCCCAGATACAGAAGAGTGATGGTAGAGCTCAACTTGAGTGAAAGGATAGATAATACCTTTGGGACTGTGATTACCAAAAGGCAGCAGACGAGCCTGAGACGATTCATGAGATCCTCATGTACTTGCAGTGCTCCCCATACATGTTGAAGCGGCTCATCTGCTGGTTCCCAAGGGACGGCATCTACAGCACAGGGGTTTGAGTTGACTATAAGGTAGATAGTGGAGGGCTGTAATTACATCTGCTAGAACAGTCTCTCTGATCACTTCCTACCAGCCATGTCCTGGGTACCTGTGAAATATAATTCCTATCCAGAAAAACATAAGAATCATGATACAACAATAAGTATTTGCAGCTGCCTGAGAGCTCTTGCTTTATCAGTGTAGCAATCAGTTGTCTTAAACTATTTGTAACTTCATTTATATTAACCACAGCATGCGAGTCCCCTTGCATCTTATGGTACTGTGCACCATTTTGGGGGTTTGTTTTCTCTCATATTTCTAATCTTCTAGCTGTTCATTCAAATTTTTATACTTTTGGACTGTAAAAGTGCCAGAATATCATTCCTAACTAATGCTGTATTTTATTTTCTAGCTGCCGTAGTGTGTGTCACTCTTCTGAATCGGCTTGAAGGGGATCAGATTAGTAGCTCACATGATGTACTTGTGGAGTATCAGCAGAGACCGCAGAAGTTAGTGGGATATTTCATTAAGAAAAGTCTTGGGAAAGTATGAAATACCCATCTTTGTTTTATAGAAGCAGAAGGCTTTTGCACAGCTGAAGTCATGGTCATGACTTCAGTGCATTTAAGGTCTTTTGCCTCAGAATACCTTACAGCATTCTGTGTGTCTGTGGAAGTTAATCACTTGTGTCACACTGCTTTGGGAACTGAACGTGCTGAATTCTTTTCTGTGAATTGGAAGTGAATCTGTTGTGAGGGATAAGCCTGCTATAATATATGAAAAAGCCTTATTTGTACCTGCTATGAAAGAAAAACTAGGAAGAAAATCAAACTTTATTGCCAAGTACTTGCAAACCACCAAATTAAAATTAACTTAAGAATGCTAATCCTTTTCTTGTTGTTACAAAAAAATTATATAAATTATAATTCTTTGTTGCTTCATTTGTAAAGAAAACTTAAAGTGAATGCAGTTTATTTTCTGCAAACTTTGACAAACAATACTATTTTCATATATTAAAATTTCATGAAATTGCAAAGTGTGGGACTGAATTTTCTAAGCATTAAGGACTTGACACTGAGCTGTTGAATATCTGTACTTCCTAGATATTGATCCAACAAGGTCATTTATATCCTATTTTAACTATACACTTGGTTTGATACCCAGAAAACATTTATGCATTAAGTAATTCTGCATTGAAGAACTTGAAATTTTTTTCTGAAACAAGGCTCCTGCTTACTGAAGAGGAACCAAAAGCATTCAGGAGATGCACAGCATGTTCACAGCACTGCATGATGCTAGGTTTTGCTGTTTGGTTTTTTTTCTTTTTACTTTGTTTCCTTTTAAATTGGTTTTCATTTCCATGTCTCAGGGCATAACACAGCTGCAATGGTTCCCCATTCTTCTGAAGAACTGGAGAATACCTATTGACTGTACACGCCATCAAAACCATTTCTGCAACTTTTTCCACTACTATGGGCCTAGCATTTGGAGCCTTTTTAAATCATACTCCTTAGTGCTTTGCCCCTGGGGTGAGAATATAAATACGTGGTCAGCTAAAGAAAAATACCTTTTTTTTTTTTTTTTCTTTTTTCTTCTACTGCAGTGGAGGGTCCCAGCAGGAGTCACAGGTCAAAAGGATTTGAATACACTCTCAGAACAGCTGTCACTGATCCAGCTAAATGAGATTTTTCTGTTCAAGGATTGCAGTCTGCAACACTCTTACCAAGCATAAGAGGTAGATCTAACAGGGAGTGATGTAGTAGGCACATTCACCAAGAAGTGGCAGAAACCAGAAGCAATGTGATGAAAACACTAAAAAAGGAAGGCATGATGCTTGTGAACAGGAAACTGCTAATGAGGATAAGTCTCTTTGAATTTGATGAATTTTCAACTAGAGAACAGATAAAAACACTAGATTTTTGTTAAATTTACTAATTTAGTCTTTAATTTTTAAAACACATTTTCTCATTTATAATCAGTGATTTGTGTTTTTGTGGCAGGGTTTTGGTAGTGGGGGAGGGGCTGCAGGGGTGGCTCCTGTAAGAAGCTGCTAGAAGCCTGCCCCGGCTCCAAGTCGGACCTGCCTCTGGCCAAGGTGGAGCCCATCAGCGATGGTGGTAGTGCCTCTGGGATAACAGATTTAAGAAGGGGAACCTGCAGTAGGGAGGGGGATTGGAATGTGAAATACATGTGCAGATCCCAAGGTGAGTGAGGAGGGTGGGGGAGGAGGTGTGCCGGAGGAGGGTATGCCCCTGCAGCCCCTGGTGAGAGGGCAGGCTGTCCCCCTGCAGCCCATGGAGGGGAGAGGGGGAGCAGGTGCCCACCTGCAGCCCAGGGAGGACCTCACGTCGGAGCAGGGGGGTGCCCCCCAAGATGGCCGTGACTGCATGGGGAAGCCTGCGCTGGTGCAGTTAGTGCCTGAAGGACTGAAAGCCATGGAAAGGACCCACCCTGGAGCAGTTTGTGAAGAACTGTTTCCCGTGGGAGGGACCCCATGCTGGAGCAGGGGCAGAGTGAGGTGTCCTGCCCTGAGGAGGAAGGAGGGGCAGAGACAAGGTGTGAGGGAGTGACCCCAACCCCCATTCCCTGTCCCCCTGCACCGCAGGCGGGGAGGAGGGAGAGAAAACTGAGAGTAGAGTTGAGCCAGGAAGGAGGGAGGGGTGGGGGGAAGGTGTTTTAAGATTTGGTTTTACTTCTCATTATCTTTGTTTTGATTTGATTGGTAGTAAATTAAATTGTTTGGGTTTTTTTCTTCAGCTGAGTCTCTTTTTTGCCTGTGACCATAATTGGTGAGTGATCCTTCCCTGTCCTTGTCTTGACCCGCAAGTGTTTGTTTATATTTTCTCCTCCTCATCCCACCGGGGCCGGCTTTGTAGTGCCTTGTGCTGGTGGGGCTTAAATCATGACAGCTTAGGGTATGCAATGAATGTAAGTTTTCCGAGAAAGCCTTTTGTCCCCTAAGCTTATGGGAAGAAGTCAGATGGGAACGGCTCCATATTTTGCTTGAAGTGTTTCTGCCTTATTTTAAAAAAAAAAAAAAAAAAAAAAGAAAATCGGTGCTTAATTATGTCTAGTGCTTGCCTGGGCATTGCACAAATGCAACAAAGCACATCCTTGCTCTTCAATTTCCTGTTCCCAGAACAGCAGCAAGGAGATAAAAAGGAGGTCTCTTAAGAAGCAACGTGCTGCACTCTAGGCTAAAGAAAAGCTTATACCAAATGGGCCAGTATGGGTTTGGAGGAGACAGTTTGCTGTTCTAAAAGAAATACCTACTATGAATTATCTAAAGAGGAGGAAAAATACTTTATCAAGGAAAAAAACCCACCTAATGTGGCTCTGTGAAGCTTTGGGGAAGCATATTACTGCAGTTGTCCTGGAGGTATGAGTCTGAAATGGTGTGATTTTGTGATAAACTGTGAACTGTTTGTTCATCAAACCATTGTCAGAACAATGGAAATTTACATGAAGTATGCAAGGTCAGCCACAAGCATCAGGTTATGTAAACACGGCATGCAGGAATGCGTGAGAGACAAGAAAGAGGGGGGGTGGGGGCTCATGAAGACGAGGAGTCCATGACCTGAGGAAGACAAGGAGCCTTCATCCCCACGACCACCAGGAGGCTGAGGAAGGCAGCAAATGACCCCTAGCAACAAGCCGCGCAGACGCAGAGTGCACCACTGAAGGAGACACGAATACCGGAAGACGAAGGGTATAAAACCAATGACTTTCGGGAAGTGAGTGTGCGCCGTTGGTGGAGCAGGAGACTCCCTGGCCGCCCAGCGCTGTTTTGCTTACTTGTCGCTTGCTTTAATAAATCAAATTTTGGAATTCGCCAGTCTCTGTCATTTAACTGGACAGGTAAACTATAACAATTTGTCTTGTTAAAAGAAGGACAGAAAGAATGTGGAAACTGGTTAAAAAGAAAAAGTTCTTAAATCATTTAACAGTGCAAACTGTCAATTGAAACTACAAAGCTTTTGTATTTACAGTCATATAAAGTAGGTACTTCTATTTTGATAACTAGTATGAAAACTCTTATGTGCTACATACTGAAATATAACTAGCGTTGTGGCCTGGCTGAGTTGGAGCTGAGGTTCAAGCAGTCATGCAGTGACGCCGACACCGTAAAAGTTGATTAAGAAAGCCCCCTAAGACTTATTTTAAAGTTTTAGAAGGCAGGCATTCTTTACTACAGCACTGGATGCATGGGGGATCGCTCCGCCTATCGTGCATACTGGATAATGAGAAATATATGATTTCTATAGGATAAAGATGTACATATTCATTAAATTTTCTTGGAAAAGGTTTGCTTAAGCTAAAGCGTTCTCAGAACTCACTTGCATAATTTCTTCCTGGTTGTGCATGCTCAGTGATTTAAGTCAGTGGTCACCAGGGTTCTTTGGTGGTCGTTGGGGGTTGCACACTCGTGTCCTTTAGCTGAATCTAAGTTACTTTATTCCAAATATGGTGAGGAGGCACTTGGAGAATATTTTGTAGGCCCAATCTTACGAAACAGGAATCTCCTTTTGTTACTAGGATGAGTCAGGTTAACCTCGTTGCAAAGAGATGCTTTGCAATATGTTCTCCATTGTGTGTTGTCTTCACAGACCTTGTGTTTTTAGGCTACTTTAGTCTTCAGACCAAGTATCTCCTATCAATGCAACTATTCCATTAAATTAATACACAAGACCCTAGCAGAAACCCCTGGAAGACTAGCTGTTCACTTTTTGCCAATATGTCCTTTCCCCTTCCCACTGTTCCTTAGGACATTGTACTTTTCTTTTGCTAAAATATTTTTCTTCTGTGCTTCGTAACATGGAGTAAAGGGATGTATGACAACTTAAAATTACAATTCAAAGGAGACCAAGTATCCTGTTTCTGCTGGTCACCATCCTGTAATGCTGTATTCCTAATGCAAGAGGGTGCTCTATAGACAGATCTTATGTGCAATAAAATAATTCTCTTAGCTTCAGAGGAAACTTGCCAGAATGTCACCCTGATAAGAACAATTTTATTTTCCCTTGTGACTGCAGCTGGACAGAGAGATAAAGAAATGAGTCAGCTGTGTGCATCCGGCAGTGAAGTTACCTTCCTGTAGGTTTTACAAAGACAGCTATAAAGAACTTTAAAATATTTAACAGGATTTTATATGCAAATCAATTCTTTAATATTAGCCATTCACATTCTTTCTGTAGAATATGAATCAGGATTTGGAGTGGTGATGTTTTTAAAAGCATATATGATATTACATATATGTTTGATATTACATAGTGCACTGTTTCCTGGTAGATCTACAAATCCTGCAAAGCCCAAAACCTCAATTTCAAATCAAAGGCCTGCTTTTGTTCTCTGTGCCACCCCATACCTAGCAATACACTACAGAATCAGTTTACTCCAGAGAGCAGAAGTGATAAAAGCAAAGGAAGTAGAAGGTATGAATAGGGTGGAAGTGTGAAGAGAGAAAACTGGTTTCTACCAATGGTTTGTTCTGTGATTCATGGTGGTGGTCTGGTCTCTTCCTACCTTTTTGTTAAATGGTTGAGACCATAATGAAGGTAGGCTAGAATGCATTTCTTTCACATCTGCAAGAGACTGAGAATGTGCAGTAACTTGATTAGTGACTTGAAGAAGTGGATTTTTATTTTTGGCATCTTGATATACTTCAGAGAAGAATTTTCTTTAATGGAAGGTATGAGAAATCCTGAAAAGGAACATTTTGCAATGATCTATTGCCAGATGTGCTTAAGAGTATAAATATTTTTATCTGTCCTTTAAAAATCCAGCAAAATAATTCAGTAATTTCAGTATTTCTTGAAAATATACACATATAATATGCAGTATCTTTTTTTAACATTCTTCCTAAGTCCTTGCAAAGAATATGCAACAGAACTGGGTTTTCTTCTCAAGGCTGGATCTCAATATATTCCTAAATAAAATATTTATACAGTTGAATAGGAGATGCGTTTCATTTCCATTGACATGATAAGTGAAAGAAACTAAAGCGTGAATGTTTTTAGATTTGCCCATCAGCAGTCAGTTATGTTCTGAATGCAGTGCTCAGTACTGTGAGGAGCAAACTGAACTTCAGGGGCTGCATCTGCATGCAACAACTGAATACAAAAAAGCACAGTAGTGTGATTTGATGGCACTATTACAGTTTTGCTACAAGATCCTGAGGTTTGCTTTCCCTGAAGTTTCTCAGTTTTTAAGTTGGAGTGACTGAAATACATGCTTTCTCTTTCTAAAATAATTACTTTTCAATATTATACTCCAGAGTATGAATTAAACTACAGTTACGAAAGTCTTCTGCCTGAAGAGAAAGGAGGTCACTGAAGAGAGCAACATTGAATCTGAAACTCTATGGTACAATAATAGAAGAAAGAGTAATGCTGACAGGGGCAATGCTTTTGCTCAGGCTACAAACAAAAATGCTGCAGCAGAAAAAGACAGACAGAGCCAGTTTTACATGACACAGAAACCTGATTCCATGTGCTTCTTGTCAGCGCTGAGCTTGTAACTGAGAAAATTTTCAGTTTACTATCAGTCTGTCATATTACAAGAATAAAATTCCTAGAGCTGCCCAGAAGCTCAAACAAACCATTGGCCTCCTTGTGACTTTGGGTCTGTTTTGCTTGTTTAATGTGTAGCTCCATTTTAATCAACCCTATTATTTGACCTTGCCCACAATTGATATTTTTCATTATATCCTAACTTTGCACACAGGAAGCGTCTCCCAGGAAAGATGCTACTAATTGATGTCATCCGGCAGGCTCTTTGTCTGCAAAACAGGTCTGTGCCATGTAAATATTTACAAGTAGTGCTCCTAATAAAAGGAAAGCCTTGTGATCACACAGTAAACCTTGTGAAAGAAATTGTGGGTGGTTGTTGGAAAACATGCTAATTTACCAGATTCCCAGCCGTATTCTCATATGATTTGACTTGCATTCCTGTCTACCAAAAAGTGTATTTGGCTCCTGGGCTTTTACCTATTTAACATATAAAACTATGTTTCTTTGAACATGCTTGCCAACCTACTCTAGCCTATGTTGAAACTGTAGGCTAGACGCAGTGTGTTAATGGTATCCTATTATAAAGCAGTCAAGTTTTAAAACAAGAGATGGATGCTGACAGAAGGTTCTCTGCCTTTTCTGCCCCGGTGGTTTTGCATATCTTGCATATTCTAAGAGTAAACTTTTAAGTTATAACCAAGACAAAGCTTGCTAAAGCTAAGCAGAATCAGAAAAGGGCAAGTCACTATTTTGTCCTCACTTGGAGGCCTGCTTCTAAGCATATTTTTTTTCCATTCCAGAAGGAATAAGCGAAGCACATAATGAAATAATGACCTTCTAATTTGCCCTGCAACATTGAAGATGTTGCTGTTGACTACAGCCACCCTGTGAAGGAGCCCTGAAAGCAAATAGTTTATTTAGCCTGCCAGCAACTGTGCTGCATTTGAACATTTTTAAGCTCTTTGCACAATGCAGCTCCTAAACAAAGCTGCTATTTAAGGCTGGTGCTTGCACAGGATACTGCTTGACATGGTATTGATGCAACTTAGATCACTCAAAAGAGCTTCTAGGATGGCAGCAATGTAGCTGATATGTCTCTACAAAAATATTCAGAACGGAATTGCTTTTCCTGCCTGTGTTCTTGATTTTTAATATTACTGTCTCTTTTGTGCCAAGGGTTTGTTGCGGGGGCGGTGGTTTAATTTCATATTTCTCATATTTCTATAACATTGCAAATAATACAATCAAGCTCATACATCCTGTTTCTTCTAAAATTACTTTTAGAAGTAATTTCCCAGAATGCCACTGCAGGGTTTGTTCTTGGTTGAATGTTTATGAGGTATCTTTTACTTTCATAAATTTTGTTCTAGAAAAAACAAGTCTACTACTGGAGAACACCATACTAGGCAAGAATGAATTTCTTTAGGAAAGGGCAATGATGTATGAAGGCAAATGAAGTTAACGGAACTCGCTGGTGAAAAGTGTTTTTCTATTGGGTGTCTTCTATAGTTAAATGAGGAGTCAGTAGTTCATTAGTACTGAATACTAATTGCATACAAAAATAGTTGTTTCCTGTATCTATGAAAAGCTGTTTAGCATTAAAAAATAGCATGCAACATTTATGAGTATGTAATTATATAAAGCATAATAAATTATGCACGTCACACACTCAGATGAGCAGAGATTTTACAGAATTACTTGTTCAAAATAATTTGGCAAATGGTTCATGTGAACTGTTTTACCTTACCTACTGGTCAGGAACTTGTCTTCCGATTCAGCTGCTTTGATAAATAACTGCTTCTAATTCATTATGCTGGCTGATTAGTTTATAATTTCCTACATATCACACACTATAGATTCTGTTTTCCAGCTTTCCAAAATGGCTGTGTGAACCCTTATGTATATTCACAATATTCAAATATTGACAAATATTTGTTTAAATTTTTTTTTATTTTTACTTTGACTGTGCACGGAATTTTCATCTCAGCTATCTCAGAATTTTGGCTTTGGTCCTGGTGAGAAAAATTAATGTATGTACTCTGAAATAGCAGGGATTTTAGCATTGCTTGACTGAAAGCAGAAACATCCCTTATGCAAGTGACAGCCAGCTGTGGAGCTCCTTGGTGAGGTATGTTCTTCCTTTTGGGTTGTTTGCCCAGCTACACTCTGCCATCATTGGGCATGCCATTGAGACAGAAAATAAAACCAATTATCTTTGCTTTGCTCTGCTCTGCTAATGACTAACTGCTTGCTGCCTCTTAGTGACGCTGCTAACCATGATTATTTTGGAACTTACTGTCTGTGAGGGCCCAACTGGCGCCTGTGAGGGGGCTGACTGGTACTTGTCAAGGACTAATATATCAAGCAAA
>JAVKLA010000047.1:22369753-22380020 GCA_034782735.1 Sagittarius serpentarius | reverse complement strand
CCATCCCACTGGGTGTGGGGGGGAGCGAGTGAGCGGCTGCGTGGTGCTGTGTTGCTGGCTGGGGTTAAACCACGACAACGTTAAGCATTATGGCTGTTTTACTTTAAGCTTCATTCTTCTATTATCATAAATTCTGCTCTCCCCTGAAAGGCTACATTTCTCCATCTGCTGCTTGAGTATGAGAGATGAGTTTAACTGGAGAAAGCAGGCTGGCCCCAGGACAACTCTTCACGAAAAGGTCAGGAACAAGTTTCATTGTCGTACTTGTCTGATGGCACATGATTGGGTTCTAAGTGCAGCTGTCTGCTCTGCATGGAAGGTCAGGCTAAGAATTACATGCGGTCTAAATCCCACTTCACCTGTCAAAACAAAGACTGAAGCGGTACAAAGGTGATATGCTGGAACCCTTGCACAGCAGGTAAACTTGAATTCCCTGGGTCTTCTGGTATTCTTCTGGTGCTCTCCTTCTCGGCAATGATTTATATCTAGCCCATACACACACATTTGCATGACTACAGGCAGAATTAAACACACAGTTCAGAACGGCACCCTGCTGGGTCTGCTGGCAATCACTGTGAAGGGGCATCTCGCTATTGTCATATCAACTGTCAGAATACCATCAGATTAACTGACCTTGCCATACTACTAATGCAATCACGGATTTTATCCTAGTGAAACTGGTGATCAGGTACTCCTTTTTTTTTTTTTCTCCTCCAAAAAGCTGGTAACATGGTACTTGAATCTTATCAAGTATGACTCATCAAAAACCAACATCAACAAAAAGCAGGAATAATGTAAACAGAAGGTTTTCTTTCTTTCAGATTTTCAGTATAATCTTTCTCTCGGGGATGTTTTGTGGAATCCACATGCTGTGAGAGCAGAACTTGAATCCAGGTTTGGTTTTGATGATCTTCATGTTAAGAAGCTGCTAAGTTATACAGCACAATTAACAAACGTAAATCACTTGAAAATTTCAGTGTCCCTCTGTTAAATCTTTGTTTTTATTTGTACGCTGAAGGGTTTTTTTATGCCTTACAGAAGCTATAGTCATATCTTGGATTTCTGAAGCAGCTACAAGACTACTAAATATCCTGGCTTCATTCCCATCAAAGTAAATGTATTTAGGTTCAGCTGAAATTTCTGCACATGAAGATATGCTGATAGGTCTAGTTGTGTACATTAATGAATTTATGCTTCTCTGAAGTCACCACCGAGTATGTCAAAGTCCTGAGTTTATTATCCAATCCTGTAGAGAATTCTGGAGTTTGGTCCACTAAGCTTTTAAACTAAATCCTAGATTTGAAGCTGCTTGGATTAATTTGGCAGGTAGCATTTTTCATCTGGTTTGCTCGGCAAAGAATGCTTGTCTCTTCTGTGTGTAAATTAAGGCACATCAAGGGTCTTTTCTTCTCGGTTGTGCAGTCTTGATATGAATATGCTTGCCTGATGAGTTATCTCAGTGAGACTATTCAAATATACTGGCGGTGTGTTAAATTTTGAAGAAAATCTCTTTCATTAGAGAGGGCTTTCTAACCTGTCTTCTAGAACAAAGCAATCTGTTTTCTGCAGTTCAAACTAGACCATCAAAACTTGAAACATCTTTTGAATTTCTACTGAAGTCCACAGTTTTTGAATAGAACATACTGGTATTTATCTGAAATCTGCTCTTTTCCAGGTACAGTCTAGAGTTGTACTCCAGAAGAGCTCATTATAAAAGTAGCTGATTGACACAAAGGGATAAATCATAAAAACCCTTGACTTTTGAATGGCCTTTTAATGAAATATAAGCGATGGCCAGTTTGATCAACTGAACTGAATTTGACTGCAGCCCAATAGCTATGGTTGTCTATGTAATCCCAGGCAACTCACTTGCTAGCTATTTAAACTAATATCTTGATATTGTGTGCTTGTGTCAGGGCATTGAAGACCTTCAAAACGTATGAAGGGAAATATGGAAGCCTGGACAGTATCTGTTCTGAGCACTTCAGTTCTGCATTTAATGCTCCAGTTTGTTTGGTGTCAAAAGACCTGCAAAACTTTTAATGAATTTCTTAGGCACAGTTGAAATGAGTTAGGATGTGAAGTATCTCAGAAAGACATTAACAGGGAGAATTAAAATGTGCTAAATTATTTTCGTATGCTTTAATAATATTTATATGATTGGGAATAATAAATCTTTCAATACAGAATTTAGAAGTCAGGCTATGAGGAAAAAATTCTGGCCTCTGGGCCACGCTGCTGAAACCCACCAACTTCCATTTAAATCTAGTCTGCTAAAGGTAATCATTGGTTGAGATGTGTCATTGTACTGAATGCTTTTTACATCAGTAATTTTTATACTTGTGAAGTTGCTCTGATATAGTTATTCTAGTGTAGGTGTACTGTATCATGGTCAAGTTAGTTCAGCATCAGCCTGCAAATGACTGTAGAAGTAGCAACGCTGGTGTAGCTACACGGTGAAAGCTCCTTGCATATACAAGTCTCATCATTATGCCTGCTGTATGAGTACCCTAATGGGCTACTGGTGTTTTATACAACACCCTGCACATGGAGTACTTTGAAGTATGTCCCCCAGAATGTGAGGCTGGATTAAATGGGCCTTGTTCTCACTGAAGGAGGCTATGTGACTCTTTTTCAGCAAAGTTAGTTGATAGCAGAGGTAACATTCAGCAGCTCTCTTGAGATACTCATCAATTTCTTATGTCCCTGCCAGTTTCCCACAGGAAAGACACTGGAGCCGTTTGTGTGCTCTGCTCTGTCCAGTGTGCCAGAAGATGAACCACACAAATTGAATAATGAAGAGGGCTATATTTCTGCATGGCATGAGCCCAATCTGTATCTTGTTCATGCTGCCAGCAAGCTCAGACTCTATGCAGAAGTACACTTTAAGAAGTTAATATATTAAATTCCTAATTTTTGCATGTAGGCTGTCAACAGTAACTCAGTTAAAAGACCTAAGTTATCTATTACATGTTATTGTCATGAACTGTTTCCACCTTGCTAATAAGACAAAGAAATCCTTATAAAGAATTGTCACAGTGGAAGTATCATCTATCATCGTATGTCCACTTAATCAGATTTTCTCATTAACTCAAATACAGATTTGAAATCTAATAGGGAATAGAGTGAAATATACTGCACTGCAGAGGCCTGACAGAAGAAAGACCCATTTACTGTCCCACCTGCACCTGAATTTTGGACAAAACTGAAAGCAGACTACAGGCCTCCATTGATAGAGTATATAATTGCTTTGTGTTTAATTCCTGTCGACTATCACTGGCAATAGCAGCTGAAGCATGTTGAAGGGAATGAGAGTAAGTCTTCAGTATAACATCTTAAAATTCTGCTCTGGCGGAACAGCTTGGTGTGCAGTCTCTATGATGACATATGTGTAGTTGCATGGAAGAAAGAATAAACCATTCAGATGTTTCCTAAGGAAAACACTTACCTAGCTGCTTTAATGCTGGTGTTTGTTTTTCCACTGAAATATGGGGGGGGGGGGGGTCCATAAAAAATACCAGCTGTGTATCAAGCTGCTCTGGAGATGTTTGCAATATCATCTAAAGAAAGCATGTAGAGCTAACTGTATATTTCCTTAAAAATGTAGCCTTCGATTTCTCTTTTGATAAAGGTTTCACTGATGTATGATGACTCAAAGTAATAATTTAATGTGATTGCCAAAACTAATGCACTAACTCCTATTGTAGCTGTAGGAAAATCCAGTAATAATTTCAGCCATGATTTTGAAACTTCGCAAGAGCTGACATCCTTATGATGGCAACTTGAAGTACTGTAAGCTGCTGTCCACTGGGAATTCCCTTGGTGAACAGGACATCTCTTATAGTAAAAATCTGTTATAACTACTTGGCATTAAAAAAGGCGTAGTGGTGGAGGAAAGGAGAGCAGTCAGTAGGTTTAGCCAGGCCTTGGTATGCCTTATTCTAGGCTACACAATGGGAGCGTGCAGGCACTTTCTCTTTGTGTAATGGGACCCCAAAAATGTTGAGGCTGCTGTCTTCCATCATGTTGGTAGCATAGGCAGAAGTCCTGTAAGGGAAAGCAAGACTGAGTAATTGACGGTGGAGGTCTGGTTTTGGTTGGTTTCAGTCTCAGGCCATCTTTTTGCCGTTCCTGGGTCTTTGGGCAAGGACAGCACAACGTAGGATGTTAATTCTCTGTATGATGTAGCACGTTATATTGCCAATTTGCAAGTTAGTCCAAACTGTATTGAAAATCAGCCTTTGTGAGGCCAGTCATTTCAGAGTCTAGACATATTGTTAGGGAGAAATTTTACTATCATTGCCAATTGTGGTGGTTTTTTTTTTAAAGACATGCAAATTTTGTGTATTGTCTAAATAAGAAAGCTTTGATTCTCTAACAAGTATGTTCTGTTTTGCATTCAATCTGCTAGGTATTGGAGCAATGGTTCAGCAGCAGCAGGCGGCACTCTCAGAAACTCCTTTTGGAACTTGAAAGAATGATAGCTGATTTAATGTCTCAGTTTCTAGATGACAGGGAAGCCAGGAAACTTTTTTCAGAGATAAATACCCTGATCCAGCAATGGTATGAGAAATCAGATACCTACTTTTCAGAAGGATATACTGCATCTCATGATCTGTGAATTATACTCATCTTTCTGCAACTTGTCTTATAAAGTTCAGATCAACTTGAATATTTATTTTCACATTACATTTTAATTCTGATTTTTGTCTGTTTTGTGTTATTTTTTTATTCTGTAATCCAAAACCTCATATATATATTGTGCTGATGCATACACATTCTGAAAAAGAAATTAAATCTGTGATTCAGAGTATAGCTGCTTACAGGTTCAGCAGAGGACCTGAGTACATGATCAGGACTCACAGGATCAGCAGCTGTGTGTAATTAAGCATTTTGAACTAGGACCTGAATTCTTTACCTTGTTCTGCAAACAAAGTCTAATTCCCACAAATAGCTGTTGTGATTCAGTAATGCTTCTCATGGATGCGTGCTATAGGATCAATCTACTCATGTACAGCAAGTCCAGTGTATCTGAAATATTTTGAATTTCTGTTGTAGGAGTCATACTCCTGTTAATTTGTGCAGGAGATCTTGGAACAGAAACGTACTATGGAAAACAGAATTACAGTGTAATTCTGTGTTTTTATTTATATAGTTTCCAATCTTATCTAGGCCACTCTGAGACTAAGATTTCTTTTAATATTTTTGAACTTTTCTTAGAGTTTCAAGTTCCCCATTTGGCTTATCACTTAATGCAAATGTAAGCAGTTTATATGAAGATATGGCTATAAATTCCATACTTATTCAGAATTATTTGTTTTGTTGAAGCAGTCCAAATCTTCCTGTACAGTAGAGTTATTCTTTTAGCAGTTGATCACTAATCTAGTAGAAATGTATTTTGTTGCAACTTTGGAAATGCCTTCAATTCCCATTTCAGGACAAGTGCAACTACAAAGTTGTAAAGAATGACTGTGCTTTAATTTCAGGTATTCTGATTCATAGCATATGTTTTAAAATAAAATCAAGACAATTGTTCTGGGTGATTTATGCAAAGTAAAGTGGTTTAAGAGTTCTGTTTCCCTATCTATGTTGGTTTTTTTTTTTTAAATAAAGACGTGTTATAAATGATCTGGAAGGTTCTACACAGGACTGAAAAGTTGTAGATACAGGGAGTTAATGTTTGTCAGAGATGGCAGAGCCTCCTGAAAAGTATGGCAGAGCACAGGAACTCATACTTCTCTCTTTCTAACTGCACACTGGCTGAATTGCATCGCTTCTGGGAGTTATAATGTTGGACTCAGTTTGGCATTGCTTGTAATAGCTCTACTTACTTGTTCATATCAAAAACTGTTGTTCATTGGAGGAGATACGATCCATTCTATACAAATCAACATCTGAGAATAAATCTGAAAGATACAATCCGTTATCTACGGTTAAGAGAGAGACTGCAGTCAAATTGTTCAATAATTTAGTGCTGTATTTTAGAATTCGGTTCGTTTTTTATAAAAGGAAACTGCTATACTGCTGCTGTTGTGAGAAACTACAAAGTAGATGATATAGTGACTACACAACAGAAAAAGTCCCATAATTTTTGAGCAACTTTACCTTTTTGTTTGTAGAACACTGTTTCTGTGCTCTAACTCTTTTGATTGCAGAATCCTGCACCTGGGGAGAATGCAGTTTGTACTTCAGGATATACCTCAGTGGCCTGTTACAAGGAGAGTGCGTCTGGTAGATGGAGCTGTAAGAAACATAGTAGCACAGTATTTATACTTCACTGAAGGTAAAGCTGCATGGTGGCTACTCATTACTAGCACTCAAATTACTTCCACAGAATAACATGGGAAATGGGTAACATTCTACCTCTAGGAAGGTGTTCAGGCTCACTTAGATGTTTACAGCAGCTTTTGAATTCTTAAAATTTTGTTTCCCTTAGTGATGATAGAACAGAACATATGTTCTATGATAGGACAGAGGTAATGCCTGTTTTCAGTTCTTATATCAGGAATAAACAATTTCCTTAGGCATCATGTTGTATGCTGCTGTGGCTGTTGTTTAAAGATCTAACTCAAGAAAAAGAGCCTACTTAATAAAAATTAAAGTTATCAGTGCCTGAGAAGTTTCTGATGCCATCAGTCATGTATGTGTGAACAAGAAGTCTTGGTTTTAGATTTAGATGCAGCTTGATTTTTCTGGATGGTCATTGCAAGTGAAGCAAAATGCTAAGTTGGACATATGGGTTTTCTCATCTCTCTAAGTAAGGATTTGATTGAGGGCTGTGAAGCACAAAGGCAGGGTTCTTTCTCTGGGGGCTATGCTTTTGGACACAAAGCTAGGCTGATGGTGAAGGAAGCAGAAGATGCCATTCCTAGAGGGGAGGGGACAGTATTGAAGAAGTCAGGGCAAGTGGGGGTGTATTTTAGAAGAAATTGGGGAACTGGATCCATTTTCAGCACTTTGACGAAATAAGATGAACTAGCTCCCATGAAGTTCTTGTAAATATGCCTGTTGAGCAATTGTGACTTTCAGATTTGGAATACATTTATTATATACATTATTATATGGTGTGCTAGGACTCAGATTGTGTGATGCTCAGCACCATGATACCCAGGAGTTGGTCAGCAATATAATCGTATTATAAGGTCCACACAGATCTGAATTTAAATAAATAAATAAATAAAAGGGAAAAGGTATAAGGTATCTTTCTGTGAAACCTTTTAGTGGAGACTTGCAATACTATAGTGTGGGTATGTATAGGAAGAACACTTGTATTATTCAGTTGTAATTAGATATGTGAAAACCACTTTGGTCCTTCTGGGGACATTGATAGTCTTAAATGACTTGGTATTTGCGTATGACTTTAAAGAATAAACAATATATTAAAAGAACAAGTTTTGTCCAAGATGCCACTGAAATTGCACAATTTTGTCCTTGATTTCTAGCTCAGATGTGTTCAGATTACAAATAAAACCTCTTGTTTGAAGATCGCTGTTGGAAATTAACAGAGACTCTGGCACAAGTTTTGTGTGTTTTAGTACTGTGCATCATTACTAGGAGTAAAGGTTGTACAGGTCACATTACAGCATCAGTGATAACAGCAAAGCCCACTTTCCTTGGGTTATGCTGTATGACACATGTATGCTTCTTGCCTTTAATGGCTTTATAGCTGATTACTCTGGGAATTTAGTGAGCAGTTCCCTTGTTGATACACAAAAAAATGGTATAATCCAGCATACCCTTTAGCTGTATCAGCTAACTAAACTAAACTGTAAAAATTTTTAGCCTCTCAAAATGAACAAGGACTGAGTGCATAGCAGGGAGCAGATCTCATGAGAAAACAAGTACTCTTTCAACATAATTTTCTAAAGGCACACTTTTAGGACATTTAATATTAAGTTTGCTGATTGTTTATCTTCTGGCTTGATAAGGTCATTGGACCAGAAGGTGTCGTTTTTGTTATGTGGCTTTCGGTTTATAGCACGTGGCCACATGGAGTCAGTCTGCTAGTCGTATTACCAAATCCTGATTACTTGTGCAACCAAGCCTGCAAGACATCTCTGAAACTTCAGGATAGTTTCTGTAGTCTTCTTTGTAGGTTGGGTTGATTTGAAGCATGCTATGCAATTTTGCCTGTATACCACTACATCTTCCTTCATGATGGTGGAGTTATACTGATTTACTGCAGCTGGGCGTCTGCCATGTCAGCTTATGTGGTAAAATGCTCATCTCCATCCAGACAAAGGTGTATAGAGGAACAGTGGCAAGTGAGAGAACCCAAATAGTACCCTGTCCTGGATCTTCCTTTACAGACTGAGGGGATTACTGCCTAGGGGTATATGACTCATTACAGGAAGCAGGAAAAGAGCTTTTGGGAATTGCACAAGACTTGGTATGGGAGGTTTGGAAGAGGAACCAAAGGCAAGAGGAAGTGATCTAGGTGGTTTAGGGAGGAACAAGTATGGGGAAATAGAAATAAGGTGATGAAAGGGGCTGCTCGCATATAAACAGGCTGCTTGTTCAATATGCTTGCCTGGCCATGCCCTGCACCTGACCATTGCAGACTGTCCTTCCTTCTCTCTAAACTCTATTTCCAACCCTTTTCCTGAGTGAGAACTCTCTATTCTGTGTGCAAGCGTGTGTATGGGGGTCTGTGTGCAGCAACTGAGGTCAGTCCATGGGACATATAGGGGCCCATAGCAACAACTGGAATGACTGGAGCAGGTGAAATAAAGTGCTGGCAAATAGGGTGCGACCTGTGTGTCTGTGGTGCCAGAAACTAGAGTGAGTGAGGGTGGACATATCGGTGTGTGATTGCTACTGAATATCAAGACTGGGATAATAGCTGAAGGATGGGTGAGGTGGTCTGGGAGCTGGGGAGGTGTGTACTTCTCTGACAGTGAGGAGGAGTCAGCTATTGGAGGAACCAGGAGGTCTGGGCCAACAGCGGACAGATCATGGGGTCTAGGAGTTGACTGAGAGACCTGTTTGTGTACCTCCTATGTGTGAGTCAGCTGGGAAGAGCTGAGGGACCAGGACCAGCTGCTAGATGGACTGAGTGTCCAAAAGCAGTTATTAGTTATTGCAGGAATCGACTTTGTGTGTAAACAAGCACATATGTACCACAAGCTGAAGAAGAGCTGCAGTCTCAAGGGCTCGTATACCCAGGTGCCAGCAACTGGGAAGGGAGACTGGGATCCAGGGGCAGCTGCTAGGCAGACTGAGTGTCTAAGTCCAGCTTCTAGGGGGGAGCCATGCTGTGTGTGTATACATATATATGTATGTATTCCCTCCAACAAACCTTTATCCTGACCAAGCAGGGAGGTGAAGAGGATGAGGCCATTGGTGCTGTTTGTGTTTGTGCAAGTGCTACATGTGTTAATCTGTGTTGATCTGTATGGCTGGCCATGTGCATTTACTGTGTACATGTTAGCTTGTGTGCCTACCAGCCCAGCCTTGCTGGGGCTAGTTTGACTGGGGAGCGTGGAGATACAGCAGCCTCACCTCTGTAGGGCTACTGGATTTGGCAACTCCCTAACATAGGCCACCTTTCCATATTTCAGAAGAATTTGCTGGCTAAATCAACGGTTACATATGGAAAGAGTCCCAGGTTTATTTACAGCATTCACAGCTAGATGCCCACACAGGATCTCAATTTTCTTTCCTGAAAATCATGAAAACTCACTCAAGTCATTGGAGCTACTCTGATATGACTGTGAAAGGGGATAGGGTCATGCTTTTGCTGGTGTAAGAACACTCATCTCTTTTGCCATGTCTTGATGAGCCTTTTTCGGTGGGAGTGCAAGAGGGGAGCAGTCTTTGCTCCTCAGAAGTGTAGAGTGCAACCGTGTACATATTTTGCGCAAAATCATGGAGTGGTTTGGGCAGGGATATCATCTAACCCAAAGTGGAATCTTTATGCCTCTGTAACTGCTGTGTTGTGAAATCATATCATGCACAGTTTTTTTTCCAGAAGGATGCTTCCTACTGTACTGTCCCTGAATTACTCTGTAAGTTAAATATTTTCTTTATGGGATCTGTGTGGGAAATGTCTTACAGAAGCTTTATGTAGCCTGGAAAAACTGATTCCCTTTGCTCAAAGAGATGGATTCATTCATCTAGATATCAGCAAGCTCTTTGTGGCTCTAAAGCAAGTATGTTATTTAATGTTTGTATATTAATTTACATAAAGCTTGTCGTGGTTTAACCCCAGCCAGCAACTCAGCACCACGCAGCCGCTCACTCGCTCCCCCCCACACCCAGTGGGATG
>JAVKLA010000047.1:22349808-22361228 GCA_034782735.1 Sagittarius serpentarius | reverse complement strand
CCATCATTGCTGGTTGGCTCGGCCTTGGCCGGCAACAGGTCCGTCTTGGAGCTGGCTGGCATTGGCTGTATCGGACATAGTGGAAGCTTCTAGCAGCTTCTTACAGTAGCCACCCCTGTCAGCCCTGCCACTACCAAAACCTTCCTACGCAGACCCAATACAGCTGTTAATATCTCTTTTTCTGCTGGAGTACAGCGAGCCTCTGATACTCGGTATCCTGGACTCCAAAACCCTGGGAGTCGGCCATGGGTCTCCCCCGGTGCTTTCTGCCAGAGACTCCAGATAGGGCCATTCTCCCTGGCTGCGGTATAGAGAACATTTTTAATATCTTGTCCTGTCCGGACTGGCCCAAGGGCTACTGCATGAACAATCTCCCATTTTTTTTGTTGAGAGGTTTGTTGTTGCCCGTTTAAAATTGTTCTTCTTCCGCGTGACTTTATAGAGAGGGCTTACAATCAGACTGTAGTTCGGAATGCACAGTCTCCAAAACCCCACAACACCTAAGAAAGCCTGGGTTTCCTTTTTATTAGTTGGTGAAGACATAGCTGCTGTTTTGTTGATCATGTCCATTGGGATCTGATGATGCCCATCTTGCCATTTTATTCCTAAATACTGGCTCTACTGTGCAGGTCTTTTGACCTTATTTTGGTTTATGGCAAAACTGGCTTTCAGAAGGATTTGGATTATTTTCTTCCCGTTCTCAAAAACAACTTCTGCTGAGTTGCCCCACACCATAATGTCATCAATGTATTGCAGGTGTTTCAGAGCTTCACTTTTCTCCAGTGTGGTCTGGATTAGTCCATGGCAAATCGTGGGGCTGTATTTCCACCCCTGGGCAATCAATTCCAGGTGTACTGAACGCCCTTCCAAGTAAAAGCAAACTGTGGCCGGCACTCTGCTGCCAGAGGGATTGAGAAAAATGCATTAGCAGCGTCAGTTGTAGCATACCACTTGGCTGCTTTTGACTCCAGTTTGTATTGAAGTTCTAGCATGTCCGGCACGGCAGCACTCAGCAGCGGCGTGACTTCATTCAAGCCACGATAGTCAACCATTAGTCTCCACTCTCCATTAGACTTTTGCACTGGCCATATGGGGCTATTAAAGGTGAGTGAGTTTTGATGATCACCCCTTGGCTCTCCAGTCAACACTTCAACTCACAGATGGGAATCTGGGAGTCTCAGTTGGTGCGATATTGCCGCCAGTGCACCGTTGTGGTAGTAGTTGGCACTTGTGGTTCTTCAGCCCTCAGCAACCCCACAATCAAAGGGTCTTGAGAGAGACCAGGCAGGGTAGACAGCTGTTTAACTCCCTCCATTTCCAAGGCAGCTATACCAAAAGCCCACCAATACCCCTTCGGATCCTTAAAATACCCTCTCTTGAGGTAGTCTATGCCAAGGACACATGGAGCCTCTGGGCCAGTCACAATGGGGTGTTTCGCCCATTCATTCCCAGTTAGGCTTACTTCAGCCTCCAATACAGTTAACTGTTGGGATCCCCCTGTCAAACCCAAAATACAGGCGGGTTCTGCCCCTTTATAACTTGATGGCATTAGAGTAGGCTGTGCGCCGGTGTCTACTAGAGCCTTGTACTCCCGTGGGTCTATTGTGCCAGGCCATCGAATCCACACAGTCCAATAGACCCGGTTGTCCCTTTCCTCCACCTGGCTGGTGGCAGGGCCCCCCTAATTCTGGTCAGGATTTCCATTGTCTACTTCTTGTAAAAATGACTTAGAAGTCCCTTCAAGAGGATCAGAAATGAGATCAGCCCTTCGACTCTCTTTGGAAACCGCAGCAGCATTTTTCCTGGAATAATCCACTTTAGTGGTTGTTTTTCCTCGCAACTCACATACCCATGCATCTAGGACTGAGGTAGGTTTTCCATCCCACTTCCTCATGTGCCCTCCATGGTCACACAGGTAAAACCACAAAGTGCCTTGTGGTGTGTACCTTCTATATTCTGTCTCTTGGGTAGAGGAACTCTCATTCCTAATAGCTGAGATATTGGTCCGTGCAGGTGGGGAGCAGGTCATAGCCTCCTTGAACTGCTGGAAATCCTGGGACAGCTTCTCCACAGCCAAGATGCAGGCTTGTAGGGAGGAAGAGAGATTTGCTTCGTATTGCTGGAGTTGGTGAGCCATTTCATCCACTGTTGGTGCCTCTTCATCTTTCCAGGTCAGTAGTTCCAGTGGGTTGGCATACGATGATGGTGTGCTCCGTATAAACTTCCGCCACATGGGTCGTGTGCATTGGACTTCTTCTGGATCTCTGGGTAATTGTGCATTTTCCAGGTCATAATAAATCACCTCTAGCATGGCTGCTTCCCTCAGATATTGGATACCTCTCCATGGTGGTCCACTTGCCTGATTGACATATAACATCTTCCTTGAAGGGGTACTTTTTCCTTCACACTTGACAAGAGTCACTTCCAGAGACTGAGGGTTTGTGTCCATCTTCCAATTGCCTGGTTGGTGCCACCTTCCCTGGAAAGCCATCCCAGCTGCTTGGCTTCCCTACCTTCTAATTCCAGGCTACCAGCCCCATTGTACCAGCATCAGAGCAGCAGGTGGTAACGTGCTCACCGGGATGATGGCTGAAATCTTTTTGCATGTTCCGCAGCTCACTTAGGGATAGGGATCGGGTGATGACCTCTGGTTCTGCCTCTTCCTCCTGTTCTTATGATGATGGTTCACCTTCATCCTTTGCTGAGCGAACTGATTTTTTTGTGTATTTCTTCTTCTGTATGGGGGCAATTGATACTGGTATGGGTTGGTATGAGTTGGTTCTCTGGTTCAGCTGCAGTGCCTGTCGCCGGGGCTGGAGGGACCGCAGTGCCTGGCACTTTGTTGTTAGATCCAGAGACCTTCTCTTCCCCTTGAGGGTCCTGAAGAGTGTTGAACCGGGCTTGGTAGGCATGGGCCAGGCCCCAGCACATTGCAGTGATTTGTATCCAGCCTCAGGGCAGATCTCTGGATGATAGTCTTAAATGGTTGTTTAACTCTAAACAAGATCTAAACCACATTCAGGAACATGCTAGCTCCTAGCAACAGAACCATGCAGGTTTCAAAATCCCAGGGATATTCAAATTTTTCAAAGTTCTCAAATGCCATTGTGTGTAGAGGGGAGGAGAAGGGGAAGATGGGGAAAGGAGTCTTGCCCATAGATTGGCTCTCTGAGGAGAAAAGGTAAAGGGTGTAATTATTAATAATGTCCCACAGATGGCTCCCAAAGTATAGAGGTGACAACAACACTGAGAACAAATTCTGGATTAGTCCCACGACCTATAATTTTGTCATACTGTAAACCAGTGTTACACAGTAGATCAAAGTGAAAACCTTAATCCATCTCCCACGGATAATAAGCAGCAGCATAGGGACTATATCCAGCAAGTGAGGGGATACATAACAGAACTCTAAAAACGAGTGCCACAACTTTAAGAGCCCATAAATCACCATTGTGACAGTGACTATTAATCTAAGATAATGAATGCTTGTAACAAATTCATTTTAAAATGCTCTGGTCAGATCTGTCATTATCTCAACCCTTCATGCCCCACACTGGGCGCAAAAAAGAACTGTTATGGTTTAACCCCAGCCAGCTACTAAGCTCCACGCAGCTGCTCACTCACTTCCCCCCTGCCCCACCCAGTGGGATGGGGAAGAGAATCGGGAAAAAGGTCAAGCTCGTGGGTTCAGATAAGAATAATAGAACAGAAAGGAAGAAACTAACAATGACAACAATAACAACAATAAAATGACAATAATAATAAAAGGATTATAATACACAAAACAAGAGATGCACAAGGCAATTGCTCACCACTGACCAACTGATGCCCAGTTAGCTCTTCAGTGGTGCTCCTCCCCAGGCCAGCTGCCCCAGTTTATATACCGGGCATGACATCCCATGGTATGGAATAGCCCTTTGGCCAGTTTGGGTCTGCTGTCCCAGCTGTCTCCCCTCCCAACTTTCTTGTGCCCCTTCACCCTTCTTGCTGGCTGGGCAGGAGAAGCTGAAAAGGCCTTGACTTGGTCTAAACACTGCTTAGCAACAACTGAAAACATCAGTGTTATCAACATTCTTCTCATACAAAACCCAAACCATAGCACTATACCAGCTACTAGGAAGACAATTAACTCTATCCCAGCCTAAACCAGGACACCCATCATGGGAACATCTGTACATTTACAATCACATTTAGGCATGAAATATGATGATCCCTCAACCCCATACATATATCATGAGAACATCTGTAGAGTTGCTTATAGTATGTGCACAGACAGCATAATATCACCATTTTGCTTCATTTAGTGGCTGTTTCACTAATGATGTTACTCTTGATACATAGTAATGTCAATGACTTAGTTCTGATAACTTCTGAAACTAAGGCTATCATTTCAGGGTAGCTGAAAATTTGGAGCTACAGTTGTCAGAAAATCCAGTGGCAGCTTTTCTCAGCAATTTTAATCTTTCAAATGGTGGGTTCCAGTTTTCTTCACTTTTTTACAAGCCACTGCTGCATAATTTTGTAGGACAATAGCTGTTTCATCGTTCTTCAAACTTTAAAGAGATGCTGCTTATGGAGACTACTGACTTAATGCTAAATATTGTCATTGTACACACGTGCACATATATGCACTTGGGTTTGCACTGGACAGCATAGTTTAGCCTGTCCAGTAAGATTCAGTGGTTCATTAGAAAGAAGAGGGGACTTAAGTTAGTGGAAGAAAATCTTAAAGGACTAAAGGCTGCTTCACTGAGTCAGATGATACAAGGATGTGGGATAACCTGTGCTTTTATAGGATAATGCAAACAGATGCACAAATCCTTCAGTCTGCCAGGAGAGTGACCTTTACATTTGAAGTAGAAGTAGATTACATTATATGAAGTTTTTGTGTCGTTTATCACACCTCAGAATAAAGCTAATGAATACAGTCTGTGGACAATTTAGTTAAGGAGATTGGTACTGTTCGCACTATTTTTCTTCTCTTCCAGATGTGAAAGTCTACAAGTGTGTGCAGATTCTCACTCAGCTGAGGCTGGACATTAGTTCTTCTGACAATATTTCTGAAGAAACTATCAGTACCATCTTGGAAGCCAGTATGTCTTATTCAAATGTAAAAGAATGAAAAGAGGTGTTAAATTAATGGGTCAACCTGTGGCCTGATATGCCAACCAAAACAAAACAAACCACCTTGTTTATGTGGAATCTTATATTTTTCACTTGTCACTTCTATGTGGAATATTTTGTGAGATTGTCATAGTGTAACCCCAGCCAGCACCTAAGCATCAGGGTGGGGTGGGGAGTAAAACTTGTGGGTTGAGATAAAGACAGTTTAACAGGACAGAAAAGGAAGGGAAAATAATAATAATGTAATATACAAAGCAAGCGATGCACAGTACAATGGCTCACCACCCACTGACCGATGCCCAGCCAATCCCCAAGCTGCGGTGTGCCCTAGCCAGCTCCCCCCCAGTTTATATACTGGGCATGACGTCATATGGTATGGAATATCCCTTTGGCCAATTTGGGTCAGCTGTCCTGGCTGTGTCCCCTCCCAGCTTCTTGTACACTTCCAGCCTCCGCTGGCAGGGCAGTATGTGAAGCTGAGAAATCATTGACAGTTGCTTAGCAACAACTAAAACATCAGTGTGTTATCAACATTCTTCTCATCCTAAATCCAAAACACAGCACTATGCCAGCTACTAGGAAGAAAATTAATTTTATTCCACCTGAAAACAGGACAGAGATTTAGGACTTCAAAATAATAATGTGAAGCATTAAGAGATCAATTTATAGTAGCACTAGTCTTCTGGTCTAAATGGCACCACTTCATTACTTTCAGCAGTGTTTTACCTCCTTGTGCTGACATGGAATTTGAGCTTTGCTATCTTGGTACTTTAGAAAAGGTGAGGGTTGCTGGAGAAATCATTTTGTATCTTCGCACCTCTGATTCTTACAGTATGGAGTTGGCTGATTTTTTTTTTTAATTCCTTCATGTGCTCCTCACTGTTCATACAATATCTTATCAGTATCATGCCTTTTCTCCACTTTATTTATCTGTTGTGTCTTGTGTATTGTCTAAAGGGTGGATTGTGTAAGTTTTCAGAGTGAAGGACTGTGTGTGTTACTATTACTGCTGCTTCCTGTGATCCCAGTGGTTAGTAGAGATCATGAAAAATGCCACCTAACTTACAGGTTCTCTCTCCTATTACTGTTTGTATGACTGAAAAGAGTTGGGGGTACATTTGGTATAAACTAATCAGGTCAATCAAGCAGCCACTGGGTGTCACTGATGCTCCACTGGCAGAAACAGTTGCAAGCTTTGTGAAAAGTGTGGGTATTAAAAAGACAGTTCAGACCATCATAATTACTTATAGATGATTTATTCTTCTCCTTCTCTGGCAGTGTGACTGCCTTTATTGTTAGCTTGTTATTTTGATACCAGTAAATGGTAATGAAAGAAGTCATCTGGAAGCGATTCAGTTAAATGGTATTCGGGGCACCTTTGATCTTTCGCAATAATAATGCTAAACAACTGAATTTTCAAATGACTTTCTATCCTTATTTTGTGCCAAAGTCCGATGTAGAGTTTAGATATATGTACACATCTCACATTTGCATATCTGTACAGAATTTTTTGTTTGCTTAAGTGCTTAAATCCTTCCCCAGTCCAACTGGAGCATTAAAGCAAATGTCTCTTACTGATTATGCAAGATGCACAAGTACTTTCTTAAGCTATAATTTAGGTATGCACATTATGTTTATGTTATATATAGCCACTGTCTGAAAACCCCAATGACAGCTGCAGGCCCATTGCAGTCCTGTATTTCTGTGACTATATACTACTAGTGTGCTTGCCTCTGGAATGGTAAGAGTACGCCTGCGGGTTGTTTGTGCTTGTTGCACTTACTTACCCTTAATTTCTATGACAATAATATGCTGTGGCCATGCTCATTGCCACGTGATTAAGTGTTCTGAAACTGCTCAAAGCCTGTAATCTGAAGACTATAAGAATTCATTTACTGAATATAGGAGTTTGCATTAACTCTGGTACTCACAAAGCTGCAAGAGAAGTTCAGAGGGACTTAATCTAGTGGATAAAATGCTGAATGGGTTAAAACTGGACTGAAATGGTGATATTCATGTGGGGCATGAGGAAATAAATTTCAAATTGTATCACAGAGTCAAATTTCCTCCACAGGAATAAGTCCAAATCAATATTCTTTTATGCTGCTAGCAGAATTATATTTGTATTCATATTCTGTTCCTTGCACATGCACAAAAAAAGGTGAATATTTAAATATATAGGAAATCCTTTGGAATCACAAAGGCAAAATTCTGTTCCAGAATAAAAAGCTAAAAGTCAAATTAGTAAATTGGAAATTAAAATATTCATAGGAATTAAAGAGTTAATTTGCTTATCTTGACCAACTTTGACTCCTAATTTGATTTTCCTGGGGATCTTCTCCCTCACTGACTACTGTTACTAGCTACAGATCCATGCAGTGGAGGCAGTAGAGGCAGGTTCTGTCCTAAGGAGTACAATGGAGCCCTGAGTACTGTACTTTGGCTCCTACAGGCTCTGAACTTGTAATTTTTCTGGACTTGCTGCCATTTGCTTTCTTTCAGGCATTTCAGGAGAAAGGGTAGCTAAGAACTCCTGAGATATCTGGGCTACAAGCATTTGTCTTTTGACGTGACTTTCTTGTAGGAAGCAACAAACCATCATTATCCAAGGAGTTTTTATTGTAGTCTCATGTGGATATCTCTGGAATAAGTTTAGCTACCTTAACAGAAGAAGAACGACCCTGGGAAAGAGACAGAGTTATGCTTCTTGGAAGAAAGCCATGGGAGCAAGAGATAAAGCAGTAGAACATGAGATGGAATGCATGGAGCATCATGGTTTTGTGTACCTAGATGTCTTTTAGCTGTTAACCAGTGACCTTCTAGATAAGAAAGTTGCTATTTTGCTATCCTTGAATAAGCTATTTTATGTAACAATGAAAATGTACTGAAGCTTGTTAAAGACACGTGATCATCGTGTGATCAAGAAGACTATTGGCTAGCTTATGTGTGAACAGTGACTGTGTAGCTGCAGATATCCGCTATGCTGAACTATAAATATAGCTGAGGTTCGCTAATAAAATTGTCTTTGATTCACCACGATCAGAGTCCGTGCCTTTTAGTACGCCACAGTCTCACCCAAGGTCTGCTTAGGCTATTAAATAATAACACTTCAAAGGAGTGTTGAACTGGCTTAGAGTCAACATTGTGCCATATAGGTGTAAGTGTTAAATTTGTGTGTCCTCTGAAAGAAGGAAGGTCCATATTGTTTGATTTTAGTGATTCATACATTTAGATTTTGATCTTTAGGTGTTTCTGCAACAAAGGTGTATATCTGCTAGAATGGGTGTGTTCAGCATTGTAAGTATGCCTGCTTATGGTATGAATGCTAATAGAATGAATGATTGACCTGTTCACAACTGAAAGTAAATATAAGAAGTATACTTTATCTCCTTATATGTACATAGAATATAAAGTCAGAACATACCTATCTGGTATAGAGCTGTATATTTCATTATTTCAGATCTGTTGATGACTGAAAATTGACATGTTACTGTGACACAAATTCTCACCTTATTGACTATAAAAGAAGGTGATGCATTTCAGGGAGAAAAATTTTTAATACACATACATTATGGTAAGTTTATTTACAGTGCCTTTGTGGTAGCTTTAACTGGAATATGTGATGAAGAAGTACTGCTGCTAAAGCTACCTAAACCCAACAAAACTTCCCTGGTAGTGGAAGAATTATATTCTTTACCAGCACTGGACTTATATACCATGTTTGCACTGATTATAAAGAATTTGAACTTATGTCATATCATTTACAAGGTAAGATGGGAAAAAAAGCATTCAGTGCCTATGTTTTCTTTTGAAGGTGATCTGGAGCATGCAGGTAGATGAATAAATAATTCCATTTGTTCAGATGTTCTTTCTCTGTGGAAGCGAACACTGGACATTTGGCATTTTTTGTGTTCATTTAGCTCCACAAAGCAAACACAACAGTTGAAGAATGGGGTGGATGGATGCTACTGTATTCCATTTCTTGCTTCCTCAGGAAAATTATCACCAAGGAGTTAATTATGAAAGATTTAGAGAAAACACAGTGTAGCGAATTATGGCACGGACTCTAGATGTGGTGCATAGAGAAACAATTTTATTAGCAAGTCTCAGTTATAAAAGTTTTGCTAATTTTTTGACTAAGATTTTTGTTTTTTACAGTTTTGGGTTTTTTTTAATGTGTAAAAGCAGGTGAAGGCTGGGAAGAAAATTAAGCATAGACATTATTATGGTAGGAAGTCAAATAAAGGTGGATGAAATAAAGACAATCAGAGAAAACAACTGAAAGTACATAA
Organism: Sagittarius serpentarius; assembly: GCA_034782735.1. NCBI lineage: Eukaryota > Metazoa > Chordata > Aves > Accipitriformes > Sagittariidae > Sagittarius > Sagittarius serpentarius. Next base: position 22,351,812 of record JAVKLA010000047.1, on the reverse strand, counting down.
TGAGGTTATATTGGTTTTATTATTATGCGTAGGCAGGTAACAATGAATCTGTTTGTTCTACCATATCATCTAAAGAAGCTATAAAAGCAAAGGAAATAGAGAGAAAATTCATAATGCATGATGGGAACAGCAAACAGCCAATTGAACCCTAGTCAAGTAGGGAAAGAAATGCACACAGTTATTTTAGGTAAAAGGCTGTGTGTATGAAAAATGCAAAGGGAGGAACAGTGTGACAGGAAAGTTTGTTGTCGAATATGATTCCTAAAGCAACTAAAGTGGTTGCCAGATTTAATTTAACTTACAAATTATTTTTAAAATATTAAACTGTTGCATTGAGCATCTTGAAACTGTTGCAGGAAAAGTTCTCATTTACACTGAATTCCAAGATGTTGCAGATCCCATTAGCATCTTTGGTAGGAGCGCTATCTTCAGCTTGGTAGGTATAAACACATTCTCTGGATTTTAATTCCTGATTTGTCATAGGCCAGTTCTAACATTACCAGAGAACTTTTCTTTAGCTGAATTTGAGAGTAACTGGGGAGTTACATGAAAAGGAGCTTTCTTAAACATCATTTGCAAGAACATCATATAATCAGTTTTAGAAAAGGTTAACATTTCTTTTGAATTGGAATTTATTGTTGTGATTTTCCCTTCTTTTCCAAGTTTAAGAGACCATCTGAGATAGGCAATGTACTAAACATGCTACTGGATGTGGTTTCTAGTACCAGCTCTCTTCTTAATAAAGCCCACCATGTCATGGAAAACCTTCCAGTGTTCCTCCAAGGAACTGAAAATATTGAAGTGCTTCACATCTCTGCATTGCAGCAGGTATGTGTATGATTTCAATATACAAACTTAATTCCCATCGTGAGGTGCTTTGTTAGGGATGGGTGCTTAGAAAGGAAGAACACTAATAGAAATTGTGTCCTAGAAAGTCGGGAACTTAGAGAGAGGAGAGTCTATAGACCCTAGGAAGATTCATTTGGTCTCTTTCAAGCACTCTGGTAATTCTGAGACTATCGATGTGGTGTTTCTGTCATCTCTTTTTTTGTTAACTTATGAGATCATAGCCTAAGTTAATATGGTGTTAGGTTACTGATTAATAATAGCATGTATTATTTGTGATTTGGAGATAGCCATGCCTTCTCTGCTAATGCTGTATTTTTTTTGATGAACAGACTATTATTTTTTTTATAAGAAATAACTTTGCTTTTTTAAAGGATAAGATTTCAAGATAGCATGCGCAGTTCTTGTATCTGCCATGGATATCTGTTTGAAGGTTTTTGTGTGATAGTTCTGCTTGACATTTAAAAAAAAGTGACTTGAGGTGTGAGTTAGGATATTTCTTTTGTTCCTGCCTTTTAGGGCAGTTGCTGTGTGTGCATCTATACAGCTAGCACAGTGGTGGATCTAGTATTAAATAAATGAGAAGAAAGATTTCTGTTTCTAAGCAAGGTCCAATTCCATAAGAAGACCTGGTGACCTCTATGACACTACCTTCCAGATTTGCTATTCTGTGTGGAAAGTTTAGGATTGAGTCTGGTTCTAAAATTGCAAACCTCTGAAGGATCCTTCAGTGGTAAACGGTGCAAACTGGTTTGTGACTACAGTACAGACTAAACACTGCCTTAAATATTGTTTTCCCTAGGGATATGAATCTTTCTCAAGATCTTCTAATCTGTGTGACCAAGAGGCATGTTGTAAAGTGCTGTTCTGTGCATATAGTTTTTGAGCCTCTCTTCTTTGGGGTAGCTCTTTGGCTGCCACAATGAAAAGTGGCTTTCATCAGATACTTACATCTTTTCTAGTTTCCTTAAACTAGTTCTATTTGTGTCAGACTTTCCTTCAAACAAATTGTCATGGTTTAACCCCAGCCAGCAACTCAGCACCACACAGCCGCTCACTCACTCCCCCCCCACCCAGTGGGGAATCAGAAAAATAAAGTAAAGCTCGTGGGTTGAGATAAGAACAGTTTAATAGAACAGAAAGGAAGAAACTAACAAT
>JAVKLA010000047.1:22335871-22349708 GCA_034782735.1 Sagittarius serpentarius | reverse complement strand
GACTGAGTCTAAACACGACTGAGCAATAGCTGAAAACATCAGGGTGTTATCAACATTCTTCTCATACTGAACTGAAACCACAGCACTGTACCAGCTACTAGGAAGGCAATTAACTCTATCCCAGCCTAAACCAGGACACAAATGAAGTATTCTTTTTGAAGCAAAAATCCCGAAGTTCCTTATTTGATAGAAGCACCTCTCAAAAGGTCCTGTTCAAAAAAAGTTTGCACAGGAACAAATCGAACAGCAGAGGGCCATATGGGCGCATTTTTAATCTTTGCTCCATGGCAACCCATACTGTCCTGTAGTATAGCATAGATTTAACCTTGGAATTTTTGTTCCTTTTTACATCTTGCCTTTTTTAGTCACTTTTTCTGACACAATCTTTATTTTCATAGTTTTTATTAATTCCTTTTATCCCTTGAGAAATTGCTGTTTGGTTTTGTCAGCTTATAATTTATGGAGGATTAAAAAATTCAGTGTCTGTTTCTTATGTTAATAAATTAGATAGATGCTTGTTTCAAAGGGCTCTTCTGTCTCTGTAAATTTTTCTCATTTTGTAGACTAGTAAAAGTTGTTTCTTTTTAAGTATCCTTTCCTTTTCAGGTTTAACTGGATTATTTTCTACTTTGCAATAATACCTTTAATTATTGATTATTTTGTTTGCTTCTTTTCTACAGTGGCCAAACTTGTGCTACTAAATAAATATGATATTAAAGTGCAGATATTGCTTATACACTTTCCTCCTTAAATATTTTCTTCTGTTTCCAAAAAAGTCCGTCATTAAAGAATTTTATTTTTATGATAACAAAGAGCAAAGTGACCTAGGAACATTATCAAATAAAGTACGTAAAGCTTTTTAAAGTAAAAATATGTGGGACTTCAGCATAAAGTAAGACAGATTGTCTTCTTCATTAACTTCTGACTGACAAAGTTATTTTGAAGTTGATTTTTTTAAAAAAAGTACTTCTATAATGACAGAGGTAATAAAATAATTGCCAATTATATACACGGATTTTTGTCTGAAAGACAAAATGAAAAGCAAGAAATACCTTTAAAATATCTGTAAAACATGAAGTTGAATTGGTATGCTACATACTATGTAATAAAAGATAATGTAAAAAATCAGTATCTGTCAGTAGTAACTGGAATACAGAGCCACATTCTGCTGTTAACAACATTGTGTGAATGGATAACTCCCTGAGGAAAAACATTGTGAATTTCGATCACGACTTTTGCTTGTTTGTTTACTGTTTGAAAATATTCGCTTATATTTCCATAGCTAATTTTCGGTATGTTTGTCACTTATGAATAGGTAAGATGGAGGGGACTTGCTGAGTTACTGAATGCTGTCAGTTGTGAAAGGTGGCCTTCTGTAATCTGTCCACTAACTTGAACAAGTTCTGTTAAAACTATCAGTACTGAAAAGCCTTTTGGTGTTATAAATGTATAAAATTCTGGCTTCAGTTTATCCATGGCTAGTATGTTTACTCTTGCATCAAAAATGTTCTGTAGCTTTTGTAACTTCTCTGACTTGCCCATGTGTTTGTGGAAAGCCAGTCATAATCCTTCTCTATTTTGATAGGTTTAATACATTTATTTTAGTATTTGTTTAGTTTGCTTTAGTTTTTTCTTTTATAACAGGCTCTCAGTTGCCTCAAACATCCTATTATCATCTTCATATGCTGCGTTAAGGCTAATTTTGGATGTTGGGGACAAGAAAATTCTACAGTATTTGAGAGGAATTATGGCTGATGACTCTTGCAGTTCTACTCATTCATGTCTAGTAAAATTACTTTCTTAATCTTGCATTCACCTTTTTTGTAAGCTGCATACATTTTTACTCTTCCTTGATCAAGGATCAGTGATATACCCAGGTAAGCTCCATTTTATAAAAGCTTCTCATGGTTTCGGTTGATAAATTTTTGCACTGGTTATCTTTATATTCAATTTACTTTAAATTAGGTAATTGGTTTCTTGCCATATTGCATTCTGATCTTCTTTTCTCCTGCAATACCTTCTGGTATTAAATTATAGACAAATTTAAGTAATTTGCTTCTTTCAGGTCTAAAAAACTTATCACAGTGGACCTAAGATTAGTGACACAGGAATAACACTAGTTAATTTCTCTGTGATCCAGTGTTCTCTTTCCTTTTAGCAAGGTCCCTGCAATATCTTCTTAACACCATTTTTTACTCACCACATAGTTATTGGATTAATGCTGATTAATATTTTCTAGGACAAGAACATTAACTGGTTGTTAGATTTCACCTAGTTTAGAGATAGCATGTCTTTTGGGGGAAAAAGCACTTGCCTTCCCACATAAATATATTGTATTGGTTTGGAATGATAATATGATAATGCATTACATTCTACTCCTCATGTACTTTTTGTCTTTAACTGCTCTCCACTTTAAAATTTATTGTATATCTTCCCTATTAAACATCACAATGAGATATCCATTATTTCCTGGAGGATTATGTCACTCATTCTTGAGTATAGATGAATTTTCTACTTTTCATTCAAATATTGCTATCTAAATTTGATAGGCTTCTGAAAAATAATTTAACCAAACAGCCATTTTGCCATTTTTTCCCCTGATTCTGTCAGTTTCAGTACAATACATATTTGTTTTGTTTATGGCTCCACCCAGAAACAGGAATATCTCTTTCTCTGCATTTGTTTCCTCTAGAGCTTTGGTTTAATTAAATTTTGAATTATCTTTAACCTCCTTGTAGTTTTCCAGGAAAATGGCATTTTTTTTACTCTCTCTTAATGTAATGATTCTGAACTTATTTTAGTTTTATGTGCAAGCTGTAAGCTGGCTTGACTTTTAGGTTTCTTTTGTTGAATAACTGAAATTTCTACTCCACGTGAATTTGGTTTTACTCATAATTTTTTAAAAAAATCATACAGCTGTCCAATTAGGTCAGAAGCCCCTATGCTATGAAGTTTTTGCCCCCATTTTAAGAATCCAGTTCCAGATAGCTTTTTAATATTCAGTACCAGCCTTCTTCCATGTATATGTTGGACCAGCTGGCTTGACTGATTACTTTGTTTGTAGGAGGTTGCTTTTTTGGATTCATCAGCTATGATTACAAACCTACTTTATTTAGTTTAAACTAGAACAACTGGATCAAAGATGACTTTTTGTGAACATCCATCCTATATAGTTCTCCTACTTTATCAAAGCTAAATTTTAGGAAACATATCTTACTGAGTCAGTGGATATTTAGTTGAAAGACAGTAAGTAGATTCAGTCTGTTGGTGGCAGCTTACTGCATAAATATTCATTATTTGAATTTCAAGTTATTTTGATTAGAACCAGAATTAATTAGCAAGTTTGTGCTCTTTGACTGAAATAAGCCTAATTTATCCTTCTAGTGCAAGTAGTCACTAACAAGGATTCAAAACCACTTTTATTCAGCATTGTGCATAAATGAAGTTTATTCCTCCAGTTAAGTCCATGCCAGCAGATTCATTCAAGAGCTGTAGATGATGGTATTATGAAATCTAGATATTCTGTATTTGCTCTGCTGTATGCTGAAACTGTATGCAAAAAGTCAGATTTTGGGAGCAGCCAAACTCAGCCAACACTGAGTTTTAAATAACACTTTCTAATATTCCTCCAGGATTACTAAAGAAGCACTTGGCACTTTAGTAAATGCATTGATCAGGATAAACTGTTTCTAACAGCACAATCTCTAAATTGTCTATGATTTATTCTTTATGTAAAGTGCTGTACTACATTGAAAATTGACTCCTCTGTTTAAAAAAAAATTATTCCAATGATAAAATGCTAATTTATTTCAGTGTCAAATGTGTTTGATTGACATATCAGTCTTTTTTTCTATTTGCCAGTTGTGCAGTCTTCAAATGATATCTGATAGACTAGTTACGTTTTTCTTTACAAGCGTCTGCAACAGTAATGAGTATGAGGCACGCCAATGCACCTTTCAGTTATACTTTACCAGCACATTGCCTTGCAGTTGTATCCTCTCTTAGAACTGTGCACCTGTACAGCCTTCCATGAGATACCAGCTACAACTGAGCATGCTTTTTGAAAAATGAAGCTGTGCAGAGGAGGCTGGTTTTTTGTTGGTGGTTTTTTTTTTTTCAATGTGGTGAATGATGGTGCTTAAGCCATAAAAGCAGTCAGACTGCTGTCCTCATTATTCGTATGACTCAAGATGTGCAAAAACCAGAAGCACATCTAACAAGTTAAAAGATGTACTTGATAAATAGGCTTTTAGGGCATGTGCACTTGAATATTTTTTTTTTCTTCTTAGCAACTGTTTTCACTGCAAACATTCATATACAAAATGGTTTTGGTTGCTTCTGCTGTCTTTGTGACTCAGAAGTAATCTACCAGAAGAGCAGACTTTGTGAAAACTGACATTGTAATCAAGGAATCTGTAGTGCAGTTGTCTTGATATTTTCATTGCTTTTCTGCCTAACCGAAACACAGTATTTTTCAAAGTTTAATGTAGCACTTTATACTACTGTCTTTCATCAAGTATCCTGGCAATTAAAACTGCAGTACCTCCCCCCCGCCCACCCCAAATAAAGGTGATCAGGAGAACAGAGAAGAGCACAGCAGGCCTTCATTCTTCATTTCAACAGTCTAATTTTGCGAATCTCCTTGGATGCCAATAGTGAGAGAATACAAGGGCTACCCTCTGAAGCTACTAAAAGAAACTTTCATTCATCTGTATTTCTGTTTGTTTGTTCTAGTACTTGCAAGGTGTTTAGTTCAGAAGTTCAGCTGTTGGATCCCTGGAATCTGTAATCAAGGCAGTGTGTAAAGAAGAACTGTCATTTTTCAGCAATGCAAACCTGTTCATTGACATGCCCAGAATCATGGGACTTGTGGAGGACAATTTGGCAAAATATGGCATTCCTGAAGACTCAAGTAATAAAAACTATTAATCACAAGTTGCATGTATGCATTCAAAGTTTAGAGAAGTTTTTCCCTCTTAAATGGAAATGTTTTGTACCACCTGACATCTCAGTTGACACTGTAATCCTGAGCACAAGGGTTGATCAATAAAAGTTTTATGGCTACGAGATAATTGTGGATGAGATACAAGTGTTTTCTATTTTTGCAAATAATAAATAAGAATATTCCTGTCTTAGAGACATATTTATTAGAATTTTTAAAGCACTTGGTATTAAAAATATATCTTTGAGATACAAGATTGAGAATTTATTGCTGCATGCCTTTCTTCTGTGAACACAAAGCTATGGTATTATTATGCAGAAAAATATTCAAGCCCTCTGGATAAAATAAGTTTTTTAATAGTTGATATTAATATCCTCTTTATCAAGTGCCCAGAAAAATCTCTTAGCTGCTATATAATTTCACCTTTGCTCCCTTTCCTCAATATACAATTGACTTACCCTGATTAATTTTAATATTGTTAATAACCTTGTTAGTGCTTCAGTGGCCCTGCACAAGAGAAGAATACAGTGATAGAGTGTCACTAGGGAAGGACCTGTGACTGTGAAACATGGTTCAATCATTGATCAGTTTCTACAGCCAGAAACTGACTCTGGCTTGGCTGCGACCCTTGGGAGGGAGCCAGAGCTCTGCCCTAGCTGCCTTTACTTGTGTGTGGGATAGCAGTAACCAGGCAGCTCTGCTTTTCTTTCCTGTTTGAAGAATGGAGTTAGCAGGATGGCTGATTAGGGATTGTTTGGGACTTAGTCTCTTTCAAAGCTGTTTAGGCCAGAAACACTATCTGTTTCTTTATGATTTTATTTTTTTTTTAATATTGTCACAACTCTGGAGTGTTGTAAGACCTTTTACGTTAGGACCTTGAAATATCTTTAAAGCATCAGTCAGTTCCAGCATTCCTATGAGCGAATTAATAGTTTCCCATATTTTACATATTGGTAAATGAGGCAATGGAAAATGAAAATAAAAAAATTTATATGAAGCCACAGATACTTGATCTGTATTCCTTTACAGTGATTAACTTGTATGTATTTGTGTACCAGACACTTGCCAATGACTTTTCTGAAAATGACAGCAAACTCAGGTTAACAAGTCTTCTGTGTCTTTAGCATATTGATGTTTCTGACTAGCCAGCTTGGAGCCTCTGAATTCTTTGTTGTCATTTAGCAATGATTGTGTTTAGTAAGGATTGTTTCCTTGAAGAAAGTAAAAATTTGGGCAAAGAACTGTGTATTCTTAATGATACATTTCTGACACTTGATTCTTTAACTTTTGGCAGAAATTTAAATGGCTTTGGCCTAGTTTTCTACTACGTACAATAATTTGTCTTCCTTGAGGAGTTAATGACATCATTTAATATTTCCTCACAGCACTGGAAATGGGATATTTCTAAATCTACTCATAATAAATAATAAAACCCTGCCAAACATGAGCTGGGCATAAAAATCCAAGTGTTTCTCACAGGAAACTCATTGCCTTTACTTGAGTGCAAGTGTAGTGGGATGTCTTGGAAGGTATTCCTTGGATCCTAGTTATGAGGGACATATACCCTAATACATTAAATAGCCCCATCTGATGTAGGAACATGTTTTTTGGTTAAGGAATGGAAAAGTGAATTGATTAGATTTTTCAAATCAAGAAGTTAAGTGTCATGACAACATTTTTCCTGTATTTTTGATAGGTTCTTATGAAATTATACAAATAAAAAAGTCTGTATTTTTGAAGGAATTTGTGTATTCCTGCTTCTTTCTTAAGTAGGAATAGAAAGCTACAGAACAACCAAGGGTGTGGAGTGAGTCTGTTTTTTTTTAAGGTGACTCTTCCCTCAGCATTCATTTTGTGGGCAGAGGTTTTGCATGCATCCTTCCACTCTAAAATGCACTAATGTAACTTTTAGGATAGATGGGGTTCACAGGCTGCTTTTCAAATGTGAGAACCTCTTTGGATTCTGATTCTTTTTTTCTTGTCTAATGTTTAGTGTTCTGCATCCTCAACACTGTCATAGACTGCGGTTAAACAATTTCTGTTCAGGGACCTGTAGTGACTGCTTAGTGCCAGTTGGATGGTATTTAGCATGGTGCTGTGGCAGATCCTAAATTAAGACCCAAGCTTTTCCTTGAATTAAAAACGTAATAATAATCCAACCTCACCTCTGTTGTCTGTCTTAAATGTGAGTCTTTGTTTTTGCAGCTCCATTTTGCTTGAAGCTTTATCAGGAGATTTTGCAGTCTTCTAATGGGGCTTTGCTATGGACTTTCCTGAAACCTTTATTACATGGGAAGATACTGTACAATTCAAACATCAGCATGACTGACCTGGTGATGGAGAAGGTGAGTATCAAAAGAAACACTATTTCTATTTATCGATTTTGTCTTTGTACTTCGTTTTAAAGGCCCACTTCTTTCAGTGTGAGTAGAAGCAATTGGATAATTGCCTTTCAGAAAACTGGATCCACCTTGCCCACTCAGTTCTCGCCTTCTTCCCACTTTAACCTTTATATTTCTCTTAAATTTTAGCCTACTTCTTACAGTGGTTTCACCTCAGCATGGAAAGCAGAATTTTGTTCGAAGTCCCTTAAACCTTGTATAGAAAGATTGAAAGGAACACATTAGTAGAAGTGTCATATGTATCACACTGTATCAAGCTGTAGGATATATGTATTCCAAGTGAGCTTTTGCCCTCAACATTTTCTTATGATGGGAACTCTAATGGGGCAGCATAGGGAGCTGTGGGGAAGGGATGCCCCAGGAACAAAAGCCTGTTCTGAGGGTTTCACTGAGCTGTGTTTAAAAAAAAACCACCCAGCCTACAGGGCATCCTTCCTGATTATGTTTCTAACACCAGCAGTATGAATGACCAGTAGTAGCTGAGGTGCCATATGTCTGGATGCTGATGATACTATTCAACAGCTTTAGTGCCTCTGCAGTTTTGGTATGGTAGTGTTCTGTCTTGAGCATGATTATCTACAATGACATGTTTGTTCATGACTAGCTTTGAGGCACTTCTGTAAGAGGAGGTATGATGACTTATTTTAAGTACATATTAGGGTTCTGTGCAAATTTTGCATTTATCTTGCAAATATATGATTTTTACCCTGCAATATTACTTACTGCAAGGATGGTATTTTAGGTTAGTTTCAAATCTAGAAAAAAGCATTACTGCTTGCAAGTGGTACACAAAAAAACTGTAATAACTTTAAATGTGATGGTAACTATTTTCCATGTAAATGGAGTACAGCATGGTATTCTGACTTATGCTCTAAAAAAGACAGTAAAAATACTAAGACAAAAAGCACATGCTACATAGAAGATTCTAGGCAACTTTATGGTTTCTTCTGTTAAGTGGAAATAAGGTTTCTGTAATTTCATATTTTGGAGTTAAATAACTTACTTTGGGCAACATGCTGTCTCTCTGGAGTTAAGTATAATTAATTTCAAATTTTTAGTCAGCTAAAAATGAAGCCACTCTTGAAGTTTATAGATGAAAGTTCCATAAAGTATGAGTTGTAAGAAAAGATAAAAATTCCAAATCATTTTAAATACATAATTATATTCTGTGTTACAATGACACTTAGAATAACACACTTAAGGCATTTCCACATTCTTTTGCCAGTTAATATGCCAAAACCACATTTTTAAAAATATTTGTAAGATAAAGCTTCTGACATACATTGTGTTCCCCTATAGATCTTTTAGTTAAATCAAGTCTGAGTAATACAGTTGAGAATGAAGGTTGTTTGGGTTCTTTTTTTAACGCTCCAGAACGATACAAAGATTCTGGTAGATGCCTCTAGCACAATCTCTCAGTCTCATTATGTACTCTCAGGCTCACAAAAGTGCCATCAGTTTATTCAGGAATGTGTGTAAATACATCCCCACCCTTCCCTCAAACCTGTAGATCTAACAAGCAATTATGGATGTGTATCTGTTTATGTGTAAATATGAAAGTAGTAGGAAAGTTTCTTCAACATTTTTTTCATTTGTTTTATTAGGGAAGCCTATCAGCTGTTGCTTGAACAGAAACAAATTTAAATGCAAAATATTGTCCCAGGTATCTCAAACACAGCTACCAAAAACTGACCCTGTACCCCTTAGACAGCCAAATCTTCTACTGAAATTGGAAGAGAAGTTCTAATTTCCTTTAGACTATGTGGCTACATGGCAACTATTTACTAGAAGAAAAAGTAGAGGATTAAAGCTAAAAAGAACATTGATGTTTGTGTACTAAGATATATTCTGTAAGTCTTTCACATGAACTATTTTGTTTCAAGACTGTGTAATTGACCATTCTTTGATAAATTGTGAGATTGCTGGTTTTACCTTCTGAGAAGTCAACAGTTCTAATGTGTAGAATAACAGTGACTATCACAGATACAGGCTGCAATGCTGACTGAGAGCAAAAATTTTCAGTGACAACTGGCATCCAGGAGTTCAAAGACCACATGTGATATCTTTGATCCTTGCTTTCACAACTGAACTGTTTGTCACTGATGAGCTGATCTTATGAAAATTTTTCCTATTTTAAAAGATTCTCAGAGTTGATTTTACATTCAAGCAATCACATTGGGACAACTTTGTGCTATTTCTTTGTAATCGGAACAGTCAGAATATATATATATGTAAAATATAAATGTAGCTAGACAACTGAGAAATGAAAGAAAGAAAACTACTCTAGCAAATTCATTAATTTCAGTTTCCTGCCTTTTTGTCTAGTATAATTCGAAAAACTGATAATGAGTTAAGTTCTTATTCTGAACTTACATATCCTGTCTGGCTTTGCATAAGCACACTTGACTTGTCATTTTGTTAAAAGATGTCATTATAAAAGCAGTTCAATAAACTCAAAATACCATTTTTATTTATTCTTACATGAGGAAGAGGCTTAGACACATTTGATATTGAAGACTCTTATTTTAATCAAAGGCAATATCCAGCCTAGGTCTTACAAAGAATATTTATTTTAATGGATCTTCATTGATTAGGAAGAAGAGAACCTGAAGAGAATTTCTATTAAATATCAAAGTCCAGCTAGGCATTAGCATACAAACTCACATGGTAAAGCAATGCTTGTAAGATTAAGCATTCACCTTGCCCTAGGCTCTGATTCCTACTGTAATCAGTAAAGGCTCTATACAGAAGAACTGAAGAACATGTCAGTAAAGTGGTATTCCCCCCAAATACTGTCCCAGCTTCCAAAAACTTACTTAAGGGTCTGGCTTGCCAGGACTTTACTGCTATAATTTGCCCACTTGCTTTTTGAGCTTATATAAACTCTTAGTATTCATAGTGCCTGTGGTGAGATGTTCTGCATCAACCACCTCTTCCTTACTTGCTTGTTCTTCAACTAAGGCAACTTCTTTTTTAAAAGCCTGTGTTTGTATCTCCCAGCTATATTTATTTCTATTCTCTATTGACATTACTACTCTTTATTGTAATTATTATTATTATGGTAAAATTAAAATTTGCTTAGTACAGATTTCAGAATTATTACTCTGTAGTCCTCTGGTTCCCCTAGCATCCTTTTTATGAATAGCACTGCGTTTGTTATTTTCCAGTTCCCTGACAACAAAAGAATTTTAATCAAGAGGTTACACTACAGTGAGTACTTCAACTATTTAATCCTTGAGCGCTCTTAGAATTCTTGGATGGATGTTATCTTATCCTGGAAATGACTATTGTTCATTTAGTTAAATTATATGACCTTTTTTTTACTGCTGCTTCATTTTGAGACAGATTCTCTGAAGTCTTCTCTGTGTAGAAGGCTTCTGACACAGGAACTTCCCAAAGGCCTACAGTGATGAATTAGAAAGCAAAAAAATTTTAAACTAAACCCTTTTTTTCCTAGTCTTTCTTGTTTTCTCATTTGGATGTAACTTCAGTTTTTTAAAAGGATGTTTTGTAATAGCTTCCTGGTGTGTAGTGTGTAAGTGCATGCATATCATCCTTCTCAAGTCTTTCTCAAATCTTTTTTTGATAGGCAATATGTATGTGTTCAGTTTCCTCTATGCTGCATTAAATAGTCCCTGTAGCTCCTGCACACAACTTAATCCTTTGCTGCTTTTAATTTCTTTCAAATAAGCTTCCACATTCATGTTTTCCAAAAATCCGTGCTGCTGCAGTAATTTTTGTTTGTTTGTATGGTAAGGTTGAATACAAGCACATTACGGTTACTGTAGCTCTTTGAAAGTGACTTCTTTGCCCTGTTCAGAATCAAGTCAAGAAGCACTCAGACCTGAGCTCTACTGAGCTGCTTGATACAACAATTTCTCATGATGTCAGAAAATTTGGTATCCTTGTTCTCCAGTGTGACCTGTGCTTGCTCTGTACTGGGGAAATAGCAACCTCCCATTCTGGCTGTTTGCTACCCTTGCAGCCCTTCTGGTCTCCCTCAGCTTGTCACTATCGTGCCTGGGCAGTGGATTACATGATCATGATATTCAGGCCTGAGGTTTCAGTCCATGAGGTTTCCATGTTGCTTGTTAACAGAAGAACTTGTTTAGCTGAGTTGACACCAAACTTTAGTTTAACATTTAGAATCACTCTCCCTTTGAAAGTGGAATGGGGAATCTCATAGAAGTTCAATGCATAAATTCTTTCAGGAAAATTAAATCATCTGCAAGGGTCTCTTTGGGGCCTTCTATGCTAGAAGTGGGAAGAAAGAACGACCACAAATTGTTTTCCCATGTTGTGCTAGGAGTGGGATTTTGCAAAAGGCACTTAAAATACTATGGCAAAAATTGTGTACTTTCAATAGCCGTTATTGCAAAAACCGTGGTCCCAAACTGGAGTTTACAACTCATTGAAGATACTCTGCTGGGAAATGTCACGATCTCTACCATAACAACAATGCTGTATTGTTCTTAAATGCACTTCTGTGACTGATAACACCAATTTAAACAAAAAGATACTGCAATATTCTAATCTTGAGTACACTTGTGATCTTTTTAAAACAGGCTGGAAAAAAATTGATGGTTCTTTCCTAGTGGCTAATGTAGCCTAGTAGCTTATGTTTGACTGGGACAGAGAATATTTTGCTATACTCAAGTCTTCCTCTGCGAGAGTACTTCGAAATAGATTGATTGGTCTGTTGAATTTATTGTCCAGACCATGCTTCCAAATTTCACTTTTATTATATATTCAGTCAAAAAAGTAGTTTGAATGCAAGACCCACAAGACCTGCAAATGCTTTATTTTGAATATGTCCTAACTATATTTTTTTTCTGTCTTTCTGAAGCACCTCTATGATACTCTATATAAAAGAGACATTATAAAATAGAGGTCTTTATGATACTTCAGGTAGGAAACATAGATGCTGCAGGAAGACTTTTCTTTGATTTGCTTCGTATTCGGAGACTGCAACAAATACTTTTCATTTCTTAAGTAGAAGAAAAGAAAACATGGATATTCTTACTGACTGTCTATGTGAAATGGAAAGGAGTTGCAGAAGATCTGAAGCATGCCAGTTTTTCCTGTTTCTTAAGATTTGCTATGCAGTTTTACTTCATTTGTCTCCATGTATTTTTCCCAGGCTAATTTCACTTTTGGTTTTGTGGAAAACTTGAAGACTTAAATTCTGAGACATGGCTTAGGCTATCCAAAGTTTTTAAAACCAGTGGAAATGTCCTCACAGTCTCATGACTGCAGGTTGGTGAACTGTGGGAGGACTCCTGTTTTCCAGTTATTTGCTATGTGATCTAGACAGAATTTCTATACATGTAAAACTGCTCACCTATCTGGCTTCAGGTTTAAAAAGAGCTGAAAAAGAGGCAGATTAGCTTTAGGTTATAAGCCTACAGTGTGACAATGAGAAACTTCTGAGGTAAAAGAACTTAAAAGCAGTATTACCTCACTATGCCCAGTATTACGAGGCAATAGGGGAAATAGGAAAACAAGCAGGTACACCTACAGCGTTTATACACTTATTTAAAACAAATGTAAGATAGCAGGAAATAAAATATTTTCTGGAACTTGCTTGTTTATCATTTGCGTTTTCCAACAATGTGTACAACCGATTAAATACACTCATGGGAAATACTGACTAAAAAAAAGAGCATTGTTGTTACAGGGATTTTTCCCATTCTACATATTTGTGACCTTTTTTTCCCCAATAAAATTTAGTTTTGCCATGTTTGACTTGTGAAACATGCATGGCTGTTACACTTTGGGGACAAAAAGCAGAATCCTGTCATGGCCCATAAATACCAACTGAACTGTTAGTTCTAAGTTCAGTTGAGAAATGATGCTATTAATCGTGCATTAGACTTTCAGATCCAAGGATGCTCTTGTAGAGCTAATAATTTTTTTCGTCCTTAGAACTTGGTAAGTGACGTAAAGAAGTTAAAATAATGTAAAAGGAATCCCTAAATGCCAGGTTTTTAAAAGATATTTATTTTACTACTGCCAGTGCCCAAAACTCTTGCAGGAAAAGAAAATGGGTTTCTGTCCCAGTAGACTTGCAAGGACATCAGAATGGACTCACAGTTAAATTATTTACAGTAAAGGAGGACAGTGTTGTACAGCAATGGGGAGTATATGTTCTGCTGTTTATTTCAAATGTGTGGAGTTAATCTGTTAAAAGGGGAAGACTGAAGACATGGAGAGGCTAAGTGACTTCAGTGTTATGCAGGAAATCTTGGTAATGGAGTTGAACATGAATGCGTATGTATATTTTATATTTCTTTACAGAAAATAAACCTGATGTAACATCTAACATTTCTCATTTTAGGAAGCACTGCAAAGCAATTTCATAAAGCACTTTATAGAAAGTGTCACGGTTTAACCCCAGCCAGCAACAAAGCAGCACACAGCTGCTCACTCACTTCCCCCCCACCCAGTGGGATGGGGGAGAGAATCAGAAAAAAGGTAAAGCTCATGGGTTGAG
>JAVKLA010000047.1:22311533-22335771 GCA_034782735.1 Sagittarius serpentarius | reverse complement strand
ATGACAACAATAACAACAATAAAATGACAATAATAATAAAAGGATTGGAATACACAAAACAAGGGATGCACAAGGCAATTGCTCACCACCGACCAACTGATGCCCAAGCAGCACTCCTCCCCACCGGCCCACACACCCAGATGGGTGTGACGTCCCATGGTATGGAATACCCTTGTGGCCAGTTTGGGTCAGCTGTCCTGGCTGTCTCCCCTCCCGAATTTCTTGTGCCCCTCCAGCCTTCTTGCTGGCTGGGCAGGAGAAGCTGAAAAGTCCTGGACTTGGTCTAAACACTACTTAGCAACATCAGGGTGTTAGCAACTTTCTTCTCATACTAAACCCAAAGCACAGCACTATACCAGCTACTAGGAAGACAATTAACTCTATCCCAGCCGAAACCAGGACAGAAAGTAGTTTGGATACTGACATGGAAAAACTCTTTTAAAAAATGCATGTATATGGTATGCATATAAAAGCACACGTACTGATTACCCTTATTAGACTTTAACCTGAACTTAGAACTATGTTCAGTTGAAACTGAATGTTTTACCTACTTAAATGATACTAAAGTACCAGACTTTATATCCTCTTTTTGAGTTAGTCTCAAATATTTCTATTTGTCTTTTTTTCCTCTTAATTTGCATTTCAATATATTGAAGGCCTTGAAAAATCTGGTAACAAATTAGAAGTGGCAAACTGTCACGGCAGAGTTACAAACATAGAAGCTATACTTAAAAGGAGGGAAGGGAGAAGTAATCCTGATAGCCACAGTTCCATTAGGCAGTAGTAAATTTTTGTAGTAAATTTTGAGGGAAATCTATATACTTTAATTGGAAATAAATAGAAAATGAGATTGGATGTTTAATCAAAAGCTGTCTTCTTTTTTTTCTCCTTTTACTGAGAATTAGTTGAGTGTGGTCTCCTTAAGCCTTGGAAAAGCCTGAGTTGATACAATTATAATCAGGGAGCAGCAAGCCTGGGCTCATGTCAGTAGAGAGTAACCAGGGTCAGACCCAGCCCTGGGATGGCCAGGCAGGGCCATGGGGATGATGCTGAGGCCAGGCCAGGATGTCACCCCGTGGGTAGGGGTCTGGGCCCAGGTCAGCAGGTCCATGGCCAGGCTGGGATGTGGTGGGAGCTATGCCTGTGGCAGGCCCAGCCATGGCTCTGTGCAGCTGTGATGGGAAAGGAGTGGCCCTGGCTCAGGTGTCTGCATGAGGCTGCCCAGCAGTGTCCCCCTGGGTCACAGCCATCCTTGGCTGCACCCTTTCTGCATTGGTACTGAGCCCTAGCAGCCAGACCTCCAGGAGTAGAGAGTATGCCCTCCAAGGCCAGATAGATATCCCAAGGGGAACAGTTTATAATGGAGGAGATGGGGATTATCAGGAGTAATTTTGGGTATACAGGGATTTAAGGAGAAGAGAAAGGATTATACTGGAAATTGAAGTGACTAAAGATTTTATAAAAATTTTATAATTGAAAAAAATTCAATATGTCCCACTGTCAGTAGCGTAGGTGCATGATAATTAAAGTAGTTGCTGATGTGCCAGAAGGAACTGTCCATACCAAAGCAGTCTAATGTCATTTAAGAAAAGTTCATGCTTTTAAGGACCAGAAAGAGAGAAAAGTGGAATAAAATGCAGTAATGGATAGTGTGACATCAGGTACAAAGGGAGCTGGGTGCTTCCTAGAGGAGGATAGTAGTAGAGAGAACAGATCTGTTTTGTTTGTTTTCAGTGAGTGTTAGGATAATTATGAGCTAGACAAAAATCTGTTCCAGTTGTTTATTGGAGAGGGGTAGTGATGAGCTCTCAGATGGCCCCATGAAGGGGCTGTGTGGCCCTCGTTGCTGGAAAAAATGGACTTTTCAGCAAAACAGGTTATTAAGTCTGCTCTACAGTCAAAGAATTAAGTCTAGAGCTAAAATGAAGAAATAAATGTACCTGAGGTGCAACTTCTATTAGATTTTGGTACCTGTCTCTAAGAAGAAGACAGACAAAACCAACTGAAGCTCATGAGAGCTTGTAAATAATGAGGTGTGTTCTAAGTCTTAAATAGTACTACTACCCTGAGCTGGTGCTGTTGTGGTTGATGTGAGCTGAAGTTCTTGGCTTTACTTTTGCACACAGGATGTGAAGTTTAATTGAAACTGGCCATGATTTGAAGGCTGTGTTTGAAAGCTAGGATTAGCTGCTCATACTTTTACTAAGAAAAAGGGCAAATGGTGTCCAGAATCCAGTCCAGAAAGTAAGAATCTGGGCTAAATATCCTCCTTAGGCAACAGACTCAAACTTGAATCCGCTATCTCTCAGGAAGATTTTCTTAACCACTGAACTGTTTCCTAGCACGGGTCAGGCACAACTCACCCCTCATGGTAAAGCTGGATCACAATACAAATTAAAAAACCCCATAGAATCACAGAACTGGAAAGACAGGAGAGATGAAAGAGCACGTCTCAACCTGCAAGGCCTGCTGGAAACATAGCTGTCTCAATATATTAGTTGAGTAATAGATGGATTTTGTTTGTTTGGATCTAACACTGGGAACTACATGATAGGTTATGGACAAACAATATTTCCTTAAATAGATATCAAGTTCTCTGGAGTTATCAGGTCCATCTTCACTGTTGCAGACAACATAATCACAGAAATCTGTGCATGTGTTTCTCTAGCTATAGCATTTTAACAGAGCTAAGGACGTTTGACAATATGTAATAAATGGTTAATAGTCTTGGATGGTGAATACAGGTAATCATTTAAGTAGAATGGCTTATGAAACTAGAATTTCTTTGTTTTAATGGAATGCACTTGATAAAATTAATATCACATTAAAAGTGAAAATCAATATGGGCTATAGATTACAATAGCATTTATGCCTTTGTGAAGCTGATCTGTCCAAAGTGCCAGAGCACTCTTCTGCATTTACACTTTGATTACACTTCTTTTTACAGATTTGCTTTGTCATTTTGCTTTTCGAAAAATGCCCTCTTATTTTTGTTAGTTTTGTATATACTTTTTTGTTCATTATATTAGTCTATAGTAATGTGCAGTTGTTACTGTAAACCTCTGTTCTTATGGTGTTGGGTTTTTTTAATTTCATTACTCTTATACTGCATCAGCTTTTTAGTCCTGTAATTATCTTTCTTGTATCCAATTAAAGTCTTAAATGTATCCATGTATGTTATTGGTTTTACCACTCACAATCTGTTTTTTTCCATCCAAAGCTCAAGTTTTCTAAAATCACCTAATCTGTGTGATTATGTATTTTGTCTTCTAACTAAAGCAAATGTTCCCTTGGTTTATTACATCTACACTCGCATTAAGCTGACTTTTATTATGCTCAAATCCAAGGTCCTTGTTTTTGTATCTTTTTTTACTTCTCTACTATGCTATAAAAATGGTTAACAGTCTTAGTGACATGTTATTCACCCTGCTATTCCTGCTGGAAAGTGTCGTGGACAGAGTGGATTGATGTAGAACTCTTCCAACCTCTCTGTAAAATTATCATGCTATAAGACCTTGCAAAGTTATCAGTTTCTGAAACTGTTATACAGGGTTACTCTGTCAGTTTTACTTACCTGGAACAAAGTAAATAAATATTTAACTGAGGGTAGAAAAGTTTGTGGTTTTCTTTTTAAACTCTTCTTTACTTTCTAAACTAGCTTTGTGTGGGCAAAGCAACTGTACTCTATCTGAATCCATGTCAGACCACATCTGTCGGCAGCTTTCAGTTTGTCCTCATCATGAGGCAAGCCTTTGTTGCTCAGTTTTTGCAGACCACCTTTCTTCTGTTGTTAGAGCTCATAGTAACAAACCTGATTAAGGTATTTATACATAAGTAATTATTTTGAGCTTTCTGCCATGGTAATTAATAAAAAAGAAACCCCATGCAATATGCATAATATTTATGAAAATTATATCCTTGCATACCAGACCTTTCTAGGGCCAGTTTGTTCAACTCCTATTCAAAAATTAGTTGTGAAATGAGGTGTGCTTTCCAACCCAACAATTTGCAATGATTTCCTGGGTGTAACCCATTTTATATAAACACTGTCCAGCTAGAGCTTGTGAGCTCCTTGCTGGGCACAGTCTTTATGAACCTCTCAAGAGGTACTGGGAGGCAGTTGTGCTGCAGGCTCTTCATTTAGGTTCTTGCTTGATGAGTCTCTCTTGTCCTTCTGCGATTTCTCCCAGATGTGAAGTGTTTTTTCACTACCGAGGAATCTCCATTATGGAGGGCTACATGTGACCTGGGATGTAAAAGAAAAAACAAACAGGCAGCTTTTCTCTATGCTACCCCTCTGCTGCCCTCATTGTAATAGGCAGTTCTATAGATCTTAATTCTAAAACTTTCCTGTGGGTTGTGTCTGTTCATGTATGTGTGTTATTTCTACACTAGAGTACAGAAGTTCATGCACATTGTGAAAGACAATATTTTGCTTCCAGAAACATTAAAGTATGCCCTACTCCAATCAAGCGGCAAGTTAGTTGGTATTTCTTATGTTAAAATATTCAATAGTTTAATTAATGAGAGAAGTTTTTTTAGTTAATTATTAATTTCAAATTAAAGCCTGTCAAATATCAGCTGGTGAAGTGATCTCTGGTGATTTTTTTTTTTTTTTTGGTGTATCTATAGGGCTATATATAATTGCCCACACACATATATATATAAAAATATAAAAATATATATGAGACCTTAACCCTACTACTTGGGCTTAGTGTTAGGATTATTACATTCTCTCTAATGCCACAAAACAAGTAGCAGCATAGGTATTTCCTTTGTTGTCCTCCTCAAGGATAGCTGTAAATAAGACATATAGTATCTATATTTGGCACTGTTTTCTCTCAACCCATGAATTCACCCTGTTACTGATTTCCTGTCTTCTGGGTTCTAGATTATCAGTTCCTCTACTTTTTCTCCTTGTGATCTTTATCCTTTCTCACTGGTAATCATGTCTCTTCTCCAGACTACTCCATACATTTTCCCACTTATCTGCCTTCCTATTGTAATATTTCCTGTGCTGACACTGAATAACATCTATGATCCAGGGTTTGCCTGTCACCACTGTTATCAAATGAGGTCATCATCTATCTTTTTTAAAGCCTATATGTTCAAGTGAATCTCAAAAAATTTAAGATGGGAACTTGTGTTGGGTGTTTTATAACATTGTTTATTAGCTGAGAAATTCAGATGTTTCCATTAAATCCAGATGAGTTAAGATTGTTTCTAGATCATGCTATCCTTCTGGTTATTCTCTCAAACATAAGGATATAGCACTGTCTCTGCATTCTCTACCAATGGATGAAGATCTGAATTACTCCAAAGGTTCAGTGTTTTTGGAAAACAGGCTTTGGTTGAGGTATACATTCATCCTGGATCCATAAATAAGATCAAAGTCAAAATGGAGGGGTTGGAGCCTTTTTTTGGATGCTTTTTAAATGTAAGGCTCAAGACAAAATGCTTATGCTATATATAACAAGGTGCTTGAAATATTTGCAGTGTCAAGGAGACAAGAACTGGCCAATACATTACTAGATGAAAGAGCTGGATCTCTGTTGTGATGTTTGAAGTACAGTAACTCACTTGTATTTGTGGTGTAGTTATGGAAAGATAAGGAAATGTTGAAAGTCCTACAGCTTCAAGGACATGATCTCTTTCTAGAACTCTCCTAGAATTTGTTAGATTTTTGTTGCTCTGAAATTGAAGGAAAACATAGCTGAGGACTTGTAAAAGCCACTGAAACATGAACTACATTTCCACAAGTTCACACTAAAATTCCTTTCTTTTATATACGTCTTCCTTTTTTTAAACACAAAGGGTATTTACTCCTATAGGATGTGCAAGTGAAAGCATACCTTCCTGTTCATTAAAACTAAGGAAGTCCAATTTGTTTCCTCATCTTAGAAACTATGACGAACAAGATGCTTAACACCTCAGCAAGTAAACAGATTGACCTGTTGTCACAGCTTGTAGTAAATATCTCTTTCTCTGTGTTGCTGGACTGTTTCCAGCCTTTTGACTCTGTTGAGAAACTGGAGGAGAAAGCTCATGAACTCATGCAGCAAAAGAATTTTTTGCTTAGTAAGTATGTTATTAAAAATGTATATTGAAAGAAAACATCAGACTTTGTAGTTGTTGTCTGTGTCTATTGATAAGGTGGGTTAAGCTTACACAGTTTCAACGTATGTATTAAAACATATATAATACAGACGAAATAAAGCACATTTACCTTAGAGGTATTCCCCAATATTTGAATGCTGTAATTTGTGCTGTAAAGACTAATTATATTGTTGTTTTGACTGTGGAACTGCCAAATGAATCCTTGGAGTCTGTGATTTCTAACAAAAGATTGAAAAGAATAATCATCATAAAAGTTTAAAGTAGAATAAAAAGAGCTGAAGAATGTGTAGTACTGAAGAAACTTGACTACTTATTATGACAAGATAATCTAGTTTACATCCTTTTGAATATTAATTTTTATGTTCTTGGCTTTGCAAAAAAGAGGAAAGAAAGGGCTTTTTTGGCAATTTTATTCTTAAACCAACACCTCAGAGAAATTAACTTGTTTATTCAAAGTAAATAAATCCTCAAACAAAAGATATATTTCTTTTCTTCCCTGGAATTACACTCTCCATACTTTTCCTGCATTATATCCTTATTGCTGAGAATCAATTAATTGTACAAAAGTGTTTAAAATACAAGAATGTTTTTCTTATTATGCACACTTTCTCTTTTCACATAAAATGCTTAAAGTTGCATGTAGCTTTTCCAAAAGAAAGCCCCATTTAAGTCTATAGAAAGTGTACCACATTTTTTCCCCCTGTTGTTTTGGTTTTTATTGTCTACCTGGACTTCTGTAAGTACGCAACAGAAGACATATCAAAGCAGTTCTAGAGAATGAATCTACTCAGTCTGGAATCCTATGTTTGTTTTGCAACCTGCACAGTACGCCCTTTTGCAGAATGTGGAAATGATCAGCCTCCATCAATATAAAACCAACAGGCCATACCAAGAGATAAGGAAAATTTCTCAGGAGTACTTTGTAGGGAGTAAAATTGTTTGCCTCTTCAAGGGAAGAAACAGGCAGGTAGATCTTGGCCCTCAGAAAATTGAATTCCCAAGTTCTAGATCCATTTTGCTTCCACTTACATAGGGAAGGATCATACGCTAACAAAAGCCAAGACATTACTTGGGAGTTTTTTCAGTACTGTGGTTTTATAATCTTTTCACATGCTTAAAGAGGAAACGTCATTTTAAGGGACCTAATGTGTCCAACGTCAATGTTACATGCTCAGATACAGGCATGCATTCCTTTCCCTAGTAAGATATGAAACTAAAGTGGAATTTTCCTTGCTTGCTTCATTTGTAGCCTTCAAAGCCTTCATAGGCTCATGAAATGTCTTAGGAAATTAAATGTTTGCATAAATGGGAAAATGAGATTGGCCAGCTGAAAAAATAAGCTTTACAGCAGAGTAAAATATTCTATATCATATTCTCTTTCAGAGACCCACGCACTAGGTAGGATATCTCTCCCTGTTCCTAAGGAAAAAAGGTCAACATTTCACATTCATCAAGAAGTCCTAAAAAGTCTGGGTCATCCAGACAGAGAATACAACCAATTTGCTGTATTTGACTTCACCTTTCCAGCTACAGATTAAGCTTTCATCTGCTTTTTTTTTTTAATATACAGAGCTAGAGAAAATAAACATGCAAAATCTACTGTGCTAAACCAGAACTTTTGTAATTGAATAAAAAATTAAAAATCAGAGTAAATTTTAGTGGGTTGGTACTGCTTACTTTGTCATCTACTTCCAGGAGTTGTTATCCTTTGATGGACAAATTTTATGGCCACCACTTTCACTGCAGAATTGAGATCAGGCCCCAAAAAGGGATTAAATCTGGAGAAAAAGAGATACAAACGTAATTTAAAAAAAACAAATCACAGAAGGAATTTTCTCAGATAAAAATGACTGCTGCACACCCATTTATCATGTGAATAATTTTTTTACATTTCATATTAATGAATGTAAAAAATGTAAGTCTCTATGAAACCTACCATTCTTGTGCTGGGGGATCATGAAATTATAGAGGCCTGCCCTGACAGGTGAATGTATCCTATCATATGATAATTGGCCATGAATTAGCTATGTAAATAGCATAAATCATATAAATTTGGGTATGAAGGTTCTTTTCTTTTTGTGTCAGGTATCATCTTCGATATGCCAAAGAACAAGACGCAAGATTCTAGCAATCTTCTTCCATGACACATTTCATGTGCAATTAGAACCAATGATGTTCCCTACAGCGTGAGAACAGATTTGATAAAAAATCCAGCATGGAAATCCCATCCCCAGAAGTTGCTAGCTGATGGGTTTAACTACAACCACGTCTTTATTCTTCTTCAAGACATGACTGAAAGTGCAGTTATTTCGGTACAGACTGGGACAGATACCTCAGAGCCAGCCATTCAGGTGCAAGCCATGCCTTACCCTTGTCATACCAGTGATATGTAAATAAACTTCCAGCTTTTGAATTCAATCTATTATCCTGATTAGATTAGTGCTAGAAGACTTGGGAAACTACTAGGTCTTTGGAGTGGGTGAATGTATATCTCAGCACAGGACTGAACCAGTATGTCCAATACCAGAATATTACATCATAGCAAATGTTGTTTAACAGCTGTGACCACAACACATCATGTAACTTCTTTCTGCCAAATGACCCCTTAAAAACTGTTTGCAGATATACTGTGGAGTAGTCCGCTGGACAGAGACTGTGTCAACATACTGTGCAACTGACTTAGATTATGCTAAAAAAACCACTTTCCATCCTTAGTTGTTCTGTACACAAACTGTAAATTGCTCCCTGGTATGTCTTGAAATACAGTGTAAAGCTGATGAAGCAAAAGAAGTGTAGAATTGTTCTTTGTAAACCATCAAAATATCCTATTAAAATTTAGAATTAGTCAGTGATAATAAATCTGTTAAAGTGGAGTAAAAGTTGAATGGCTCATGTTATTCCTTAGTGTCCAAACCTACTACTTTGCCATAGACACAAATCTGAATTCTGTTTGACTTTGAATGGAGCCCTAAAGAGTGATTATATCAGTTGTATTGTTAACAAATACTAAAATGATATAGTACCAATACATATATTTAGCTTGTTACATGAAAAATAAACAATTCTAACCAGAATAAAAATGTCTTATTGCTCCTGTCAGATATTATTTTGTGCATGCTTCGAGAATAGTCCCAGTATTAACCTATTAATATTCTGCTAAAAAATATTTTACCTTTGGGAGCTAACAACTCTGCATATATGTATTTCATAGATTTTTGTACATATAGGGTTTTTTTTTCCCCACTTGATGATGTTGACATGGATGGTTTCAGTTGCTGGCATGGTTTGCAAGCTGGTTCATGAAAGAGAAATTCATCTTGAAGAGGTAAGAAGCAGATTAGCCTCTGAAAAGAAAATTTATCTGTTAAAGTGTACTGAAATACAAAACTTAAACTTTGAAGTACCTTTATGTACTCATAATCCAGCTGGCTTTCTTTTCACTTGTTTCTTCTGGGCAGTAGATTCTAGTTCTAGCTGCCAACTCAGATTCACAACATTGTTTGAGCATCAGTCCTCTTAGTATGCAAATATTGTCCCTGAGACAAAAATGGAACAAGCAAAAGATCCATAAAAGTTGAAGCTGGAAACTGTTGTTTGGAAAAAGTCCTTGTGATTAGAGTGGTTTTTATTTTGGATTCTCCTTCTTGTTTTGCTATATGTGGTCTAAAATGATAAAACTTCCTAAACCAAATTAAAAATTTGCCATGTACTGTGTAATTATGAGAAATATTAAGGGAGGATGACACAGAAAAAAAATGAGACACTTGTATCAACAGTGAGTCTTAGCAGGTGGTAAGCATATGGAAGGACGGAGTTTTATGATACATTGGATAAATATACTTTTTTTGAAGAATTATACTGGTCTTTATACTGCTGGGGTAAGCTTTTTCAATTTGGGAAATTACATAATTTTTCTAAAATTTGTGTTGTAAGATAGGCTGTATTTTTTTAATGCTCTAAAATATTAAATCAACTTAATAAAGTTAATTTTGATCACCTTATGAAAAATGCTTCAAAAGTAGTATTAGCTTGTTTCCAAAAGCATTTTTTTTAAAAAGAGGGATGATACCTCATACCTGGTTTGCATGTTAATACATAAAGGTTTACAAACACACCCATACATTACTTTTAGTTCAGCAACAGGCTGGGAAAACACATTTGTTTGTACAGTGCTGTAGATATCCTCAGTACTTTTTAGAGTATAAAAAGGCAAACTCCTCACTGGAGGAACCAGTAATATGACATCTGGTCCTGCAACCCTGTGCAAAAGGGAGTTGTGCCTCAGCACTGGGATTCCTCGTGTTAGTATATGATAAGCTCAGAGACAGCCCTGCTTAGAACCATATTTGATCCAGGAGGGAACAGCAGAAGGGGTAGCACAGGAAAAGGGAAAACAGATGAGTAATTTGAGAGGAAGATGACATCCCCTGGGGAGCTGGTAGTGTCTTGGTGGCAACATGTTTTGCTTTAAAAAAAAAAAAGAGAGAAGAAGAAATATTTTTCCTAACCTTAACACTCTTTGCTATGTTGTCTTGCAGTATATGAAGACAATGGGTGTATATCCAACCATTCATTTCTTTGCTTGGTTTCTGGAGAATGTCATTGTACTTACAATAAGCAGCTGTGCTCTGGCCATAATTTTAAAAGCAAGTGGTATCTTTGCAACTCTTTGTGCCAGCCTTGTGTATACGATCAGTTTTTTTACCCTACATGGTTTTGTTGGTCTTGCAGAAACAGTTGAGTTTCACCAGCCAGATTATAATGGTAAATCTTTCTTTTCCTTTTCTAATTTTTCTTCTCCAACCATGCTGTGGATTTCCATAGTTTTGAAACTTTAGACTACAATTTACTTATTTTTCCCCAGGTTTCTGTTTGCTTTTGTGTTTCACTGGAAATAAGTCACATTAATAGATATCCAACTGAGATAATGTTTTGAATGTAGAAAGGAATCAAAAATAAATTTTCAGAGAAATTTTGTAAACCTACAGAAAATACAAGGAAGTTGCATTCCTCATGCTCATGAGTCCTCTTTACATTTTGGCCTCAAAATATTTGTAATGTTAGTGTACTTTCAAGCACACCTGATGACATGCCACTCCTGAAAGTCATTATTTATTTGGAGAAAACTAGTGGTTGATTCTCTGTTGAGTACAATTGGGGATTAGATCAGAATTTTTTCTAGAGCTTATCTAGCTATACAGTCTGAGGTATGTTTCTTTGGCATCAGTTCTTTGATGTCCTTTCCTATTTTATGTATGCCATAGGCTGTTTTATGTCTTTGTACTGTCTTAACATACTATATCCCTGATTGGGACATCAAATATCACTATAATACAATGCAAAACGTATTTCATACATTATGGCTTCACTCTTTCAAAAAAACTCACATACCAAATTAAGCTGGTGGAATAACTCATACACTATTTAAAAAATGGACATTTTTTCAGTGTATATCAGTCAGATAAAACATATTGGTTCTTTGCACAGAAGTAAGACTGCAGAATTTGGGTATAAATAGGCAGGGAGGAATTTTTGTTTGTTTTTTTTTTTTTCTGTTTCCTTTTTTTCCCTCCTTTGGGCCACAGGGAGGGAAAAGGATGCATTAGATAACTTGCACACTTTAAAAATCAGTTATTTCAAAGTAACTCTTCAGATATCCTGCATTTGCTGAAAATCAGAGGCAGCAGAATGTGAAAAAGGCAGTAATTTTTGAAGACAGAGAAGAGGCCATCAAGTGAGATGGTGAAACCTTAGCATTGTAAGAGGCAGGGACTCATTTGATGGGAATTTAGCATGAACTTCTCTGTACAAAAATATAATCCATGCCACTAATGATTTTGAATTTTTTTCTAAGTAGCAGCTTATGTCATACTTCTTTTTTCAGACAGCTGGCAGGATGTGTTCCTTTTGTGTCGAATATTGCAGAAACCTTATTTAATTGCATTATTTTAAAATAGGATATAATATGAACTTCTATTTCAGCTCACTTTCAAAGTGCAGAACTTTATCACTGAGTAATACTTATTAATTTTAGTAATGTTGTGGATCTCCCCATCAGCCTTCACAAGCTCGCCTTTGTCTTGTCTTGAGTTTTAGTCTTACAAAAATGAGTAGGACTGCTCTTGCTACAGAACGTATATTCCTTTGCATGCTTTTACAGTGTTATACATTGTATGCTTTCAGTATGTGGTAGATTTATGATGGTCTATAACTTGTTATCAAGTTACATAATGCTTTTCAATAGTAATAACTAGGTAAGTGGAGTTCTTTAAGGCAAAGTAAATAGTACTGAAGTATGTGGTGGAGTATTGTTAAAACATAAAAGGAAATAATGACAATTAGCCTATATGAAACAAAGGCCTGTTTATCTTGTGCTTGCTTCTAGTATCACAAGTTATTTTATTTCATAGAGCTTGTTAACAATGTGTTTTATTTGATATTCACATCCTGTTTCTCCTCTGGTGTTGTAGTGTCTTCTTCTACAACTGCCTTTGGGCAAGGAGTATTTTTCATTACATTGAGGGTTAAGAAATAGGTAAGCTCTCCAGTTAGAAGAAAAGCTTTGTAATTATTATTTTAAAAACTACAGTTGGAAATATTTTCCACTTTGTTCTGAAAAAAAAATCTTTAATCATGAGTTAACAGGATAGATCATAACAGGAGAGAAAACATTTTAATGCCCCTTGAAAATAAAGTTAAGCTTGTGCCACTTCCTAGCAACAAATTAAAGTGGGTTTAGCATTGCTCTCTTTGCAGTAGAGGTTGGAGGAAAATCTCCACATTCCATTAGATGACAGAATGAATGTATTGAGCCAATCAATTTGTTCTAGACATGCAAACCCAAACCTAACGGTGAACATCTGACTGAATATTATTTCATTCATTGAATGTGTTATTTCTCTCAGTCCAGTGGAGGAAGCTTTGGCAAGGCATTTAAAGCAGTTTCTTGGAAGTCTTCATTGATGTCAGTGGCAGCAATAATGCTTGCTTTCTGGTAAGGATATCAACAGGAACTTTTGTAGGATCACAAAATGGTTGAGGTTGGAAGGGACCTCTGGAGGTCATCTAGTCCACCCCCATTGCTCAGGCAGGGCCACCTAGAGCAGGTTGACCAGGACTATATCCAGATGGCTTTTGTATATCTCCAAGGATGGAGACTCCACAACCTCCCTGGGCAACCTGTGACAGTGCTCGGTCACCCTCACACTGAGGAAGTGTTTTCTGATGTTCAGAGGAAACATCCTGTATTTCAGTTTGTGCACATTGCCTCTTGTCCTGTCACTGGGCACCACTGAAAAGAGCCTCACTGTCTTCTTGGCACCTCCTTTCAGGTATTTATATACATTCATAAGATCCCCCTTGAGCCTTCTCTTCTCCAGGCTGAATAGTCCCAGCTCTCTTGGCCTTTTCTCATCTCTGTGGCACTTCGCTGGACTCTCTGCAGTACTTCCATGCCTCTCTTGTACCAGGGAGCCCAGAACTGGACACAGTACTCCAGGCGTGGCCTGACCAATGGTGAATAAAGGGGAAGGATCACCTCCCTCAACATGCTGGCAATACTTTGCCTAAGGCAGCCCAGGATATCATCAGCTTTCTTTGTGGCAAGGGCACATTGCTGGCTTATGTTCAACTTGGTGTCCACCAGGTCCTTTATTGCAAAGCTGCTATCCAGCTGGGTGTGCCCCAGCATATATTGGTACATGGGATTGTTCCTGGACAGGTGCAGGGCTTTGCACTTCTTGTTAAGCTTCATGAAGTTCCTGTCAGCCTGTTTTGCCAGCCTTTTCAAGCCTCTCTGGGTGGCTGCATGACCATCTGGCATATCAGCCACTCCTCCCAGTTTTGTGTCACCAGCTAACTTGCTGAGGATATACCTTGCCCCATTATCCAGATCATTAATGAAGATGTTAAACAGGATCAGACTCAGTATTGGCCCCTGGGGTAGACCGCTAGTTATTGACTTTCAACTAGACTTCATGCCACTGATCACCACCCTCTGGGCCTGGCCATTCAGCCAGTTTGCAATCCACCTCACTGTTTACTCCTCCAGCCTTCATTAGCTTCTTCAGAAGGATCTTATGGGAGATAATGTCAGAAGCCTTACTGAAGTCCAGGTAGACAAGATCCACTAGTCTCCCCTCATCTACCAGGCCAGTCCTTTCATTGTAGAAGTTTAGGAAGTTGGTCAAGCATGACTTCCTCTTGGTGAAGCTATGCTGACTCCTCCTGATGATATTCTTGTCCTTCATGTGCCTG
Source organism: Sagittarius serpentarius (assembly GCA_034782735.1). NCBI lineage: Eukaryota > Metazoa > Chordata > Aves > Accipitriformes > Sagittariidae > Sagittarius > Sagittarius serpentarius. Next base: position 22,321,398 of record JAVKLA010000047.1, on the reverse strand, counting down.
GAAAGGGTTTCCAGGATTAGCTGCTCCATCACCTTCCCAGGGATTAAGATGAGGGTGATGGGCCTATAGTTCCCTGGGTCCTCCTTCTTGAAGACAGGAGTGTTATTTCCTTTCCTCCAGTCTTTGGGTACTTCTCCGAGTTGCCATGATTGATCAAAGATTATTGAGAGTGGCCTTGCAATGACATCTGCCAGCTCCCTCAGTGCTTTTGGGTGCATCCCATCAGGGTCCACGGACTTATGTATGTGCAATTTGCATAAGTATTCCATGACCTGATCCTCTTCCACCAAAGGGACATCATCCCTGCTTCAGACTTTTCCCTTGGTCTCTGGGACCTGGGATTTCTGAAGACCAGACTTGCTAGTAAAGACTGAGGCAAAGGTGGCATTCAGTACATCAATGTTTTCCACGTCCTGTGCAACCAGGTCCTCTGTCTCGTTAAGGAATGGGTCCACATTTTCCCTAGTCTTCCTTTTGTCACCTATGTACTTACAGAAGCCTTTCTTGTTGTCTTTGACATCCCTGGCCAGATTCAATTCCATTAGGGCTTTAGCTTTCGCAATGTCATCCTTGGATGCTTGAACAATGTTTCTGTATTCCTCACAGGTTATCCATCCTTGCTTCCACCCTCTGTATGCTTCCTTTCTGTGTTTGAGTTTGGCAAGAAGCCACTTGTTCATCCATGCAGGCCTCTTGGCATTTTTACCTGACTTACTATTCGTTGGGTTGGAATACTCTTGAGCTTGGTGTATGTATCTGGGTTCACACATGCAGTAGTGTACAACGCAATGGAGGCTTATGAGAACAATATTGTACAGAACAAGAACAGTGTAAGTTATTCACTCTCAACATAATGCTAAGATGAATATTTAACTATTATACATTGGAAAGTAAGAAAAAATTACCTTTACTTTGTAAAGTATTTTGTATGTTTCTTTTGTATGACCCTATTCAAACTCAGCCTGAGTAGCATCTTGCCTCTGCAAGCTTGGAGGCAGCTGGTGAAATCCACACTGAGCTACTATGCAGGTGCAGAAATGCATGAGAACACCCTATTACATTTAAGTGATAGGAAGAAAAAAATATTTGGAAACTGCCTAAATGTTGTAACAGGCTGCTACATGTTTTAACATGGTTATCCCTACTATCCCCAAGCTAAGAGCTGCCCCTATTGATACTGAAGTTTTAGAAAAGTAAGAAGTGAATGTCTGGGCCCTCGATAAATGTTTACAAAGGATACACATTTATGTATTTAAATATATAAAGGGATGTAAACCCTTTCTTTTTTTACTACTATGGCAAGATCGATATTGATGACAGTGGATGTTTCAAACCCCTAGGGATTGAAAAGCTATTGTAATGATACAAAAGTCGGTAAGGGTGGAAGAGACAGTTGCAGTAAATATTACTTAAATTTACCACCAGTCATCAAAATGACTCATCTTTACTGAAGAAAGGGCAAAATGTGCCTTGTGGAAAAACTGCTTTTCTTGACAATCATAGAAAAAGAATTGTAGAAACAATATCATGACCTTCTGTACTGCAAACAAAGTAGCATTTTAAAAAAAAAATGCAGTGCTTTTTGTAAATCTACAATTTGGTTAATTTTGTTTTCCATTTAGCAGTATGGCAGCTTTCTGTAGTACTAGTGTTTTGCACCTTCCATCTTCCTTTCATGTTTTCTGCAATGTAATAATTTTATGAATCAATTATTCAGTGAGTTTGTTTTTCCAGTTTACCTCTGAATACAGTCAATGCACACAAATACTTGCTTCTTAGTTACAATTCACAGAATTAAGTTTTCAGATTTAGCATAATAGAAATCACTTTAAACTTTGTGTAACCCATTTCTTTATAATATCAGCAGAATGCCATGAAAGCCTGAATAATTGAAGAGGTCAGTGCCCCGTTTTGTCAGAGTTGTAGTTCTTTTTCTTTTGCCAAATGAAGGGCCAGCTAAAACTTCATAAACAGCCTTTTCTACAACAGCTTCTCTGCATTTTCCCAGCAGCAGTGTCACCTGCTGTTCTAAACAGAGACTTGTACAGGCATAGCAATTAATTTCTATTCATTAGGATTATTGTTATTAACTACAGTCTTTTTTGTGTCAGTGCTTAAATACTCAGAAGTGTATGGTGTTTATGTGTTTGTGATCTTTAATGCTGTACTGATTTAGCTTTAACCTTTTAAAAAAAAATAATAATAATTATTATTATTACTACTACTATCACTACTACTACTACCACCAGGAATTTAGTAGAATAATGTGCACCAGTCAGTGGCACAAGGAGGATACATGACCTTTGGGTGGATGTGCTGGATGATGTTCTTTGACTCCATTTTATCTTCTATAGATGGCTGGTACTTCAGCAGTATTTTCCTGGTAAGATCATGGAGTTGTTCTTATTTCATGTTTTTGAAGAAGTTATTAAATGAAATGGATAGAATTGGCTTTCCTCATTGTATGCAACTAAAACAAAACCATATATTTTTCTGAGTTGAGGTTTTGATGTGCAAAACTGCCTGATTGCCTTTAGGGACTGGGAAAGAAAGTCTTCCTATGTACATAAATACTGAGTAGTGCTAAGACATGGATGAGAATTTGTAGCCAGGAGTGAAATCTTTTGTTTGCTTACAGGGATGACTAATATTTGAAGGACTTAGGAATTTGTCGGTACGTCACAGTAACAATGCTCAGTCTAGTAGCACAACTTCCTGTAAAAATGATGAATCTTCTGAATCGGTACTTGGGCTGAAATCCATGGACAACACCATGTTTTCATGTTTTCAGATCTCAAAGACTTCAAACTCCTTGGTAACTGTATCTTGCTCTCAGTCAGTCTACAGTCCAATGCATAAAGAAAACTAACTTTCAAGTTAGAAAACTAACTTATACCAGTTTTTCAGAATACACACCAAAGGGCTACAGGGAGGAATAGTGGATTGGCCTGATCCCATTTTTGCCGGGTACCCAGATAATTATTTTCCACCTCTGACCCCCCTGGTCAGTAATTCTTTCCGCAGTTCTGACCCCCCGGTCAGTAATTCCTCTTGTGTGCACTCGGCTTTGACCCCACTGGTCAAGTCCTTACAGGGGTTAAGTAGCATCCTTTGTTTTATTTCTTGCATATCTCCAACAGAAGGACCTCAGAAATGTTACAGCTGCTAGTAGCGCCTTTCTGGAAGGTAGCCTCAAGCTTCTAGCAAAAGTTCTTTCTAAACTTAAAATTGATTGTGAAATGAGCAAAAAACTTCTTCATTCACAGCCTAAACAAACCAATCCTTGAAATAATTATTTAATTTTTTATTTATAATTTGATTTATATCATTTTATATATGTTTATATAAAGCATAATTCAACATTCTTGTAACAATTATTGCATATATGAACTATAAATATTATACAAAATATATAATTTCTATATTTTGATATATAATGTATATATTAAAAAGGATAATTCTCTCTTCTCATGATTCTTATCCATAACAGTTTCTGTTTCTTTGGACTAACATTCCAATCCGTTGGAATACATTTGTTTAAAAAGAAAAAAAATCCCACTGCCAGATTTCTCAGTTGTAATGAGTCAATAAAATATTACATGTTAAGAACATGTATGGGGCTGGTGATTGACTGTGCTTGTGCTTGGAAAGTAGTGTCAATCTTTCCTCCTGACATAGAAAGGAAGTCAACTTGATCTATGTCACATGGTCACTTCAGTTTGCTGAGCTGGTTACCTCAGAGATAGAAAAATGCTGGCTATCTACTAGCATTGAAGACCTTGAATTATGTTTAGACTAGACTGCTGCTCTGAATCATTTCACAAAGAGATCTGCTTTGCTTTATTGACCAAGGAAATTAAGAGGATTAACTGGCTATGCCTGTTCATGTTATGTTAATGTTATGTGCTTGAAACTGGATGGCATATATGTAGTAGTTCCCACAGTTAGAAATGTCTCATAGGCATAAAACAATGATTCAAGCAACATTATTGTAAGTCTTTTTTTCTACTAGAAATGAACTATAACAACTACTTTATGACTCTATGGAGACATATGTGGCCATGCACACAACTTTGTGTAATTGTTTTAGGTTGCTTTTTAAAACTGCAAATAGGTCAAATCCTTAAGCAATATTAACTGGCATAGTATCTTTGATTTCAGTGGAGCTTATGTCAGTTTGGAGCATCTGAACATCTGTTCCAGGCTTTGGTAAATGGCAACAGGGATTAAGTTAATTTGTTATTCCCTCTATAAACACACACATACATTTAGATTCAGCAACCATCTTGATCTACTGCTCTTCCCCATACAGACCCAGCACTTCCAAGCTGGAAAGGCCCTTGCATCGAAGGAGCCACTATTGGTGTCATGCTGCTGTCTCTCACCAAAGAGCACGTGGATGGCCAGAAGGCTACTGTTAAAGATCTCAGCCTCACTCTCCATAGAGGTCAGATAACCGCGCTCTTGGGACCTAATGGAGCTGGCAAGACAAGAGTTATGTAAGTCTCCCATTTAATGCTATTACACTCCCCTCTGATCTCTGCTGTGCTTTCGCACTTCAAAATGTTTGTGAACTCTTTCCTATGTCTTTTTTTTTCCAAATAAATGTTTAATAAACTCCCCAAAGCGCATGGAAATTAAAGGCTATATATCTATGACAAAAGCAATGTAATTAATAGAGAACTGGGTCCTCTGTGCCACTGAAACCATGACGTAATAGTTCAGAAGCAGCTTAAGTAGCAGCTGGGCATATCTAGCTGTAGAGTTGAACACATCTCAGGAAAGCGTTCTTTTCTGACATCTCATGTGTACTCTTATCACATGGAGAGTGTAGAGTTTCATGGGGTTTGCTACTTTGTTCCGAGAGGTTGCAAGAGACTTCTTTCTTGACAGTTGACGAGAAAGAAAAATAACAAAATTAAAATATTTTAAAATGTCTCAGTTAAGAAGTCTATGTATTTCTACCTTTATGATAACTATGATTAGCTTTAATAAAACCAGTGATGCAGGATGGGACTTAATTAGGAATTACTCCTCAGCTAGAATACAAACTCTGTATGTAACAATGGTCTGTTATATTTGGTTAGGAAAAAATAGATTTTGTTCTGGAAGTAAGTAAATGAAGGATTGTTCAGCTCTAGTTTTTTTTTTTTTAAAAAAAGCCCAAAACATTAGTTTTGTTTCTATAACTATGCTCAACTGAATTGATGTTGCTTTAAGGATGCTAAGATATGCCTCAGGAAATCCGAGTGTGAGCTATGTAATACAGTCATTACACATGATCTTAGCGAATTTTAAAATTTTTTTTCTTTTCTTAGATCACTGTTCACTGGTCTGTATCCACCAAGCTCTGGTACCATTATTATTAATGGAAAGGACATACATACTGATCTGGCTGCTATCAGGACAGAGCTAGCTGTTTGCCTGCAGTATGATGTCCTGTTCAACATACTAACGGTATGAGAAGATCTACTGCTTTATGGATCAGTGAAGGCACCTGGCTGGACAAAGGAACAATTGAAACAGCAAGTCAGTGGGTAAGTTTTGGTTTCATTTGTTGAAATCTGTCAAGGAAACCGATAGTGTCTATTGCAAGCCACTCAAACAAGAAAGTGCTAAGGCAAAATTGCAAGTAGAAGAGAATGGAAACTGCAGGTTTTCCATGAGTTTTTATGACACTTCATGTTCTGAAATTGTGCCTTGAAAATAAATTTCCTAGTTTCTAGCTTTTACTTGAATGTATTTGTAGTGAAACTGTCAATGCTTAAAAACCTGATATACAGAACCATCAAATAATCACATTTTGACTGGAGATGGTTAGCCTGGTAGCAGCTATAGTGGTTCCCACCTCACGCTCTCTGCCTTAACTCCCTCCTTGCTGGAGAGGCAGATAAAAAGTAAACTGCTATGTGTTCGCCCTGAATTTTCAGATAAGTCAACACTGACTTTATGTATTTATTATCCTGTATTCCCTCACCTGCAGTAGAGATAATATTGGAAAACCAGGAAAGTCAGATAAAGGCAGTGCTTGTGACGATCTTTTTAAATAGGCCATCATCTTTTTCCTTTGTCAAATTCAGAATTTAAATGTGTTTAATAAGTAAAGGGGTTTAAAAACAAAAAATGCTATAGGAAAAACAAGCCAGAGCTCAGACATGACCTCAGAGGATTTGCCACTTGTCAGGCTGGGAATGTTTGCTAGTGTTTTTAGGCTGCTACTTCGATATAAGACTAGATCTTCATTTTTGCATCATATATATTAAACTACTAGTAAACCGTACAGGATGACATCTTGTTCACTAATAGTGACTACATTTTATGAACTTTAGGAACAAAATGTATGTTCTTCTAATAGCGTGGCAGTGTAAATAGTTTCTGTTTATTTTCTGATTCATGCTGGACTGTGTGGAGGGCTGGGCACTTCCACACTTCAATGGAAATAAATGCCAAGATGATGGGACTTCTGCTTAAGTGTACAATTAAGCATATGCAGACACATTTGTGGCAAAGTGGCTTTCCTTTTTAGTTGCTATCATAAAAGCCTACTAGTTTAAAATTTTGATCTGCAAAATCTCTGGTGTGGGTGCGGTGGTGCATTCCACCTCTCCTCCTGGACCACTCTACGATCTCAGGAATTCCCATTAGGCCTTGGCCTTTGTGTAATAACTTGGGCAGTTAAGCATCCCTTGACCACACCGGGAACTCTTGGATGGCTAAGATAGGGAGCGGCACTGACCGTGCCAAGAACTCCTGTTGCCTGGCCAAGGTGGGGAACAACAGCAGGAATAGTCATCCCCTGACAGCCTTGGAACATCCATTACCTGGATCTCAGCTAGAGTGGAATGGTACCAGTGTTACTGGAATTTCAGTAATTTGCTGATGACTAAAGCCAATCATCTTGCTAACCTATAGGCAGCAGTCCTAAGTGATGTTCTTTGAGCTCTCCTGGACCACAGCCAGCTGCGACCAGCATCTCCCTCTAAGTAGGGTGCCTCTCAGAGCTCGTGAACTCTCCAGTTTGCAAACTTCAGAGGACTGTCACTGAAAGATGAGGACAGGACCTGGGCTGAAACCCTTCACTCCCTGAGGCCCAACCCTTGCCCGTTGAGAAATGCTGAGACATTTGAAGTGAATATTTCACTGAACTCGAGGGGAATTTTTTAACAAGTATACCTTTGCTTATATATATACTGTTGTGTCTGTGCATGCATGTGTGAATTGACCTAGGTTTTCAAATCTATAATTAAGTCACTGTTATTGAATCACTTTGTAAATGTTAAATTAGTCAATGGTTAAGTGCTGCTAAATCTTGTGATCCACCTTAAACTGTGGATGAACCTTAGACTGTTGCTACACACATGCAATCCCTTAAAACATAAACAGTTGACCAAGCCTGGGACTAGGAGTGGATCCAGCCACACCTAAGCTCCGTCAGGAGTTTAGAAAGCAAGGGGGTCTTCTCTGAATCTTGTGACTCAACAGGAGGGTCTCCCTTACCCTTTTGCATCTTAGGTCTCTGTATAAATCATTCTGGTTTGATTCTGTCTTGATTTTCCTTTGTACACTTCATCCATGTATTAAGTAATAGAGTGAACCTTACCACTGAACTTTGTGAAGTTGCACTTTTATAAACTCCTATTGCATCACTTTTGCTAATACCCTTGATGGTGATGCTTTAAGCAGCCCAAACCACTCATCCATGACAGTGGGACAGTGCATTCTCTCTAGAAAAAACAGAAACAACTAGAACAACAAAGACAAACTAAACATAGTGTTTGGTTAATTTATGCAAAATAATATCCTGCATTTTATTGTACTTAGACTGCTGAATTGTAATTTCAGCAGCAGTCTGTCATACTAATGGCACATAAGAATACTCAGGACTCTGCATGCCTTGCTACTAAGAAAAAATTAATTTTTTTAAAGGCAATGAATGTTTTAAAATACTTCAGAGAATTTTGGAAAGCAACAAAACAATGAAACAAAATTTGCTTTTTATTAAGCAAAAAAGACAGCTTCTAAAGAGATTAAGAATAATTTTCCTGGACATATATCTATACAATAATTATAGAAACCTGTTTTCTTAAAAATGAAAAATTCTCTCAGTGGAAATGGCATGGTTTACAGACTGCATATTCACTCAAATGATTCAGGAGATTAATTTAGGACTGTTCACCCTTTTATGTCTTGCTTACCAGGCTGATAGCAACTGAAAACTTGGTCAATGACTGGATATTCATTGTGATGAAAAATAAATTGATGGTCTTTCAGTGCTGCCTTTATTGGGCATGTTTCCACACACTGCTCAGATGCAAGATCATCAGAGGGCAAGGGCTGAACAGGCAGTGTCTGTAAGGTATCTCCCAGTCTTTAACATAGGAATTAGATTAGGTTGGATTAGGTAGTATTATTCTACCTATGGATCGCTAATCTGTTTACTTCACAGAAACATGTCTTAAAAAAAAGGGGGCAGGGGCAAGAAAAGCACAACAGTTTATCTCATTTACTTCAAATGACAACACATTTCCTAAAAGCTCAGGCATTTTTTAAGGTTCTTTTATGTAGGTGCAAAAACTGAAGCACTTTTTGAGTTATGAAACCAACCATCTTTTTACCAAGGTTTAAGTCGCTATAATCTAGAGTTTCCTGGAATTGCTGGACAAACTGGTATTTATTTTATTGGACTTCATTTCAAAATTGTCTGTTCTTGTCCAGCACAATACTTATCCAGAATTTGTATTTCAGGTGGTGATGAGTGTTTATACTTTGTAGGTAAAGAGAGAATTTTTTTCTATTTGTTTTGTCACAAAATTGTATAATCAGACAGAGGTAGTGTTTTTTTCACTTTCCATTTACAGCCACTTTTCAGTAGTTCTGCTCTGAGTGGACATAATGTGACTGGGAGAAACCTTTTCAAAATTGGTCCCATTTCTATACTCCTATTTCAGAGCTCTGGAAGATGTGGGTTTATCCCAACAGCAGCACAAACCTGTTGGAGCCCTTTCTGGGGGAATGAAAAGGAGGCTGTCAATTGCTGTCTGCTTTATTGGAAACTCAAAGACAGTTGTTCTAGATGAGCCCACCAGTGGAGCAGATTCATGTTCTCGCTGTAGCATCTGGGATGTTCTTCTGAAGTATAAAGCTGGTACAAAGCTTTTACACATAACTTGCTGCTTATTTTCCTTTCTGGAATTCTGTTTCAATAAATTTAAACATGATATAATATTAGTATTGCTATTCAGCAACTAAATACATTAATTTCAGAGATAACATTTAATCGAACTTGCGAAACTTTTAAGCAGCCAAGTGAGATTACAAGAACGTCCTGATTCTCTCCCCCATCCCACTGGGTGTGGGGGGAGTGAGTGAGCGGCTGCGTGGTGCTGAGTTGCTGTCTGGGATTAAACCACAACAGCCCATTTTGGCGCCCAATGTGGGGTTCAAAGGGTTGAGATAACGACAGATCTGACCAAAGCGTATTGAAACGAACTTGTTGCAAGCACTCATTATAGCAGGTTGATAGTCGCTGGTCGCAATGTTCATTTGTGAGCTCATAAAATTTTGGTGCTCATTTTTAAAGTTCTGTTATGTATCACCTCACTTGCCATATATAGTCCCTATACTGCTGCTTATCTTCTGTGGGAGGTGGATTAAGGTTTTGGTTTGATGTACTATGTAACACTGGTTTATGGTGGGATAAAAGTATCAATCATGGGATTAATCCAGAATTTGTACTTAGCATTGTCGTCACCTTTATGCTTTTGAAGCCATCTGTGGGAAACTATTAATAATTACATCCTTTACCTTTCCTCCTCGGAGAGCCAATCTATGGGTGAGACACCTTTCTCCACTTTTCCCTTCTCCT
>JAVKLA010000047.1:22269333-22284943 GCA_034782735.1 Sagittarius serpentarius | reverse complement strand
CCCACTGGGTGGGGGGGGAGCGAGTGAGCGGCTGCGTGGTGCTGTGTTGCTGGCTGGGGTTAAACCACGACAACACCTTAATTGTGAACATAATTGGACTTCTTGTGGATAATTGCAATCATAAGTCAAGCAAGACAGCATCTAACAGTTGGATCAGATTTTTAATTTTATGATCTAAATTATTAATAAGAAAATTTCCATAAGCTTTCTGCATAAAAATTGACTTCATAACAAAGAGGTCAGCTGGTCTTGTCCTCTAGCCTTTGATTATCAGTGGTAATCAGAAACTGTTTTTCCATAAATGTGTGCCTCTTTTATGCCTCCTGACATACATACCAAATGTAGGTGATTAATTACTTACAAGCTTTATGAAGCAAAAATTAATTCTGAAGGTTCTAGGTAAAAGAAAATTAAATTAGACTATACATGTAGGATTAAAAAACATGGGGGGGTTAAATATCAAGTGTACACAGGAATAGTATTTACCTTTTTTTTTTGTGGGGGTGTGATTTAATACCTTGGGAATCTTGAAAGCCATATTGAGTCAATTGTAGAAAGCCCAGTGCAGGCTACTTTTCACAGTGTGGCTGCAGTCAAACGAAATGGCATGATCCATAAAGAAAACAAGCAGATCAGTACAAGAATGCATAATGCTATTGTATTAATCAGTAGTGTTTCCACATCTGAAAGACAGCTGTGTTGAACACAATATATCTTGAGACTGATATAGTGGTAATACAAGAGGACTTGAGGCAAGTGGTGAGGTTGATTAGGACTATAAAGATTTTTATAAAAGGAGACTGAAAGGTTGAGATTATTTATGCAGTAGATATATTGGAAACTTCTATAACCTGTCTCATAAAGCAAGATTTAAAAGCATATCCAGTACTATCAAACAGAATAAATTCAAAACAGATAAACAAGATTTTGGTTTTTACCTGAAACACAAAGGAGTGACAGAATTCAAGGTCACAAAGACTGAAATTTAAGATGATTCAGAAAGACTTTGACACCTTTCATAATGAGAATTTTAAATAATAAACATATGTGTTTCTAGAAAAGATAAATAATTTTAAAAGAAGTGCCTGAGGCAAACATATACTTTTAATATAATGGTTTATTGCATCTTCTTGTGATGTATGGTTGACCAGCATTAGAAATATTGAGTAAGAGTGAGGATATTGGACAAAGTGGGCAATTATTTTTATTCAGGATGACAGTTTCTCTTCCTATTGCAATCTGAATTAATTTTTTATCATTTCTCTCTGCTCCATTTATCAAGAAGAAATAATGAATGGCAACTTTGATTTCCCTTTCTGCCCCAAGAAAGCAGCTGTCATAGTCCTCTCTCAGAGATTCAAAGGGGCATATGTTTTGAAGCATCTTTCATGCTTCACATGCTTTTCACATTTCATGCTTATAACCTATGAACAGGTCCAGGACTATGGCAAATATCTATGTGCCTTTTCTGGCATTTCACTACTTTGATAAATGTGAGATATTTTGCAATTTCAGGGATGCTCAGCTGGAAACACTTACAGGATCTGTTTTACCCTAAAACCACTCATCCCTTGAAAATTGTTCTGCTTCCAGGTGTCTCAGTTTCTGTATTGAGTCAACTATTGAAAGTCTTACCACAATAATTCAAAGAGCTTAATACATTCATTAGAAGTTTGCTTTAAGAAAATCCTTCTTTTACTAAGTTTATCTTCTCCTACTAGTCCAATTTATAGAAAAAACTGGTTCCAAGCCCAAAATGTAACTGTTCTTGATTGGGGCACTTGAATGTTGAACTGGGATCTGCATTCAGTAGCTACTTTTTCTCTCCTCAGAGATTCAAAATCCTAAATCCCTTTTGTGTTAGCTGTCAAATTAACAAGATATGGAGGTGATTAGAACTGCTTAAAGACAAAATTTCTGTTCTGTAGGATTTTCGGGGTGGGGAGAAGTCATTCTGTTCTGGAATTAAAAGAATAAACACTGGAAATCTTTTTCCCCCAAAATAAACCCAAAAATAATTACATTGAGTTAATTGTAATCTGATAGAATCACACAATATTAAGGTTGGAAGAGTGGGTCAAGTGGGTAGGCTACTCAGTGCCTTGTCCAGTCTGGTCTTTAGTTTTGGTTGTCAACCTCACAGTGAAATTTTTTTTCATCTTACGTTAAGTCAGAATTTCCCAGTTCCAGCTGGTGCCTGTTGCTTCTTGTCCTTTCCCTGAGCAAAGACTTTGCTCCCTGGTGCCACTGGGGTCCCTCGGTTCTGCCAGAGAGCTGCTCCTTCTGCCAGGACGTTCTCATCGCCAGTGCCTGACACACAGATGCCTCCAAACAGTGCGGATCCCCTCCAGGTGCAGGTGTGCACACGTGTGTGTGTTAACAAATACTGTTAGCATTTTCCTCATCATTGCCCCTGAGGGACAGCCCTAGTAACCAACTGCTCCTCAGTTGGACCCAGTACCACTGCTCACAGCCCACAGTGGTGCCTGGCAGTCCAGCCAGCGTCCGTTGTAGTCCTCCTCACCCCATTTGCTTGAACGACACTGTGGGAGAGCATGTCGCAGACTTTGTTAAGTCAAAATAAACAGCATCCACTGCTCTTCATTCACCAAACTAGTCCTATATTCATGGCGAACTCTCAGGTGGCACAGTTCAACCTTACCAAGTACATGTTGTCTATTCCCAGTCATTTCTTGTTTTTCATATCCTGGGTGGTGTTTTCTGGAGGTTTTGGTCTGTAACCTTCCCAGGGACTGAGGATAATTAGCATGCATTTACCTGGATCCTCCTTTTTGCTCTTTTTGGAGGTGAATGTGATGTTAATCTTTTTCCAAAAGTCTTAGCATTGAGAAGTCCACACAATGTATTCTGTGTCACCATGAAGCCCTGTCTCACCTGACTTCCACCTCTTGTGTAGGCCCAAACCCTAAAAGCCACAATCTCCCACAATGTATCTACTTGATTATAAATTTTCATGGCAAAATACACATAATTTTTAATGCAAGAAATCATAAGTTTATAATTCACACTCCAGTTGCTGTAGAGTACAGAATTTGAGCTGTTCTGCTCAATGACCACTCTGTCAGAAGTTCAACTTTTTTTTCTGATAATTTCCCCCCTTCCCATTCATCCCACAGCTCTTTCTTCTGGGATTAAAGTTCTAGTAAACCAGAAAAAAACTAAGTGAAGGTCAATTAAGATGTTACTTGAAAGCTCCTATACAAGTATCTGTTAAAATGTAACAAGGAAATGCTGCTTAAAGCGATCTCAATATATAGAAGGGAAGGTAGTAAGAGACAAATTGCAAGGGGTCTTAAAATATAGTATGTTTTTGAGCACTATGATAAATAGGCTATTCAGTCTTGCAACAGTACAAATACCTGTGGTAGTAAATCTACCAGGCACTGCTATGCTTTAAGGAAGAAAAGAGGCTGAAGTACGTTCAGTCTGGCAAGGCCACAAGTAAGAGAAGATGGTTTAAAGCCTGCACATACCTAGAAGGCATTAGGCTCTAAAATGGAAGCAAAGTGATTGGTGTAATTCACAAGTGCTAAACAAAGAACAATTAAGGGGGAGTCTATGTATTAGGTTTACCTGGCAAGGTTTTGGTAGCAGGGGGGAGGTGACAGGGGTGGCTTCTTTGAAAAGCTGCTAGAAGCTTCCCCTGTGTCCGATACAGCCAATGCCAGCCAGCTCCAAGACGGACCTGTTGCCGGCCAAGGCCGAGCCAACCAGCAATGATGGTAGCACCTCTTGAATAACATATTTAAAAAGGGAAAAGAAAGAGTTGCTGCAGCACAGAAACTGCAGCTGGAGAGAGGAGTGAGAACATGTGAGAGAAACAACTCTGCAGACACCAAGGTCAGTGAAGAAGGAGGGGGAGGAGGTGCTCCAGGCACTGGAGCAGAGATTCCCTTGCAGCCTATGGAGGTCCATGGTGGAGCAGATATACACCTGCAGCCCATGGAGGACCCTACGCTGGAGCAGGTGAATGCCCGAAGGATGCTGTGACCCCGTGGGAAGTCCACACTGGCTGCTGGCAGGACCTGTGACCTCATGGAGAGAGGAGCCCATATTGGAGCAGGTTTGCTATCAGGACTTGTGACCCCATGGGGGAGCCCGTGCTGGAGCAGTCTGTGCCTGAAGGACTGGAGGCCACGGAAAGGACCCATGCTAGAGCAGTTTGTGAAGGACTGCAGCCTGTGAGAAGGACCCGTGCTGGAGAAGTTAGTGGAGAACTGTTTCCTGTGGGAGGGACCCCAGGCTGGAGCAGGAGCAGAGTGAGGAGTCCTGCCCCTGAGGAGGAAGGAGCACCAGAGACGAGGTGTGAGGGACTGACCATAATCCCCATTCCCCATCCCCCTGTGCTGCTCGGGGCGAGTTGGTAGAGAACCCGGGAGTGAGGCTGTGCCCGGGAAGAAGGGGGGGGTGGGGGGAAGGGATTTTAAGATTTGGTTTTATTTCTCATTACCCTACTCTGGTTTGACTGGCAATAAATTAAGCTAATTTTCCCCAAGTCAAGTCTGTTTTGCCTGTGACTGTAACTGGTGAGAGATCCCTCCCTGTCGTTGTGTTGACCCATGAGCCTTTTGTTACATTTTCTCTCCCCTGTCTAGTTGAGGAGGGGGAGTGAAAGAGCAGCTTTGGTGGGCACCTGGTGTTCAGCCAGGGTCAACCCACCACAGTCTATCAAGAAAATGTCTGATTGTTGAGAGGTTAATAAGCTGTGGACACACTCCCATGGGAATATGAGGGACAGCTCATGAGCTAGAATTATGAAAACTGCATTGACTAACACATTAGAAAATTTTATCCATCCCATATGAGCAGAGAAATGAAGGGAATGTTTTATGAGAATCCACATCTCTAGCATCTATGATGTTCTGTTACATACTTAGACAGGTGTACTCTTCGCTGGGGAAAAAACTGGTTGTATGGCTGAGCCCAGAGAGTTGTGGTGAACAGAGTTAAATCTAGTTGGTGGCCAGTCACTAGTGGTGCTCCACAGGCCTCAGTTTTGGGGCCAGTCTTGTTTAATATCTTTATCAATGATCTGGACAAGGGGATTGAATGCACCTTCAGTAAGTTTGCAGACGACACCAAGTTGGGTGGGAGTGTTGATCTGCTTGAGGGTAGGAAGGCTCTCCATAGAGATCTGGACAGGCTGGATCAATGGGCCAAGATAAATTGTATGAAGTTTAACAAGGCCAAGTGCCGGGTTCTGCACTTCAGTCACAACAACCCTATGCAAAGTTACAGGCTTGGGGAAGAGTGGCTGGAAAGCTGCCCAGCAGAAAAGGACCTGGGGGTGCTGGTTGACAGCTGGCTGAACATGAGCCAGCAGTGTGCTCAGGTGGCCAAGAAGGCCAACAGCATCCTGGCCTGTATCAAAAACAGTGTGGCCAGCAGGAGTAGGGCAGTGATTGTCCCCCTGTACTCAGCACTGGTGCGGCTGCACCTCGAGTACTGTGTTCAGTTTTGGGCCCCTCACTACAAGAAAGACAATGAGGTGTTAGAGCGGGACCAAAGAAGGGCAACGAAGCTGGTAAAGGGTCTGGAGAATAAGTCTTATGAGAAGCGGCTGAGGGAACTGGGATTGTTTAGTCTGGAGAAAAGGAGGCTCAGGGGAGACCTTATCACTCTCTACAGCTACCTGAAAGGAGGTTGTAGTGAGGTCGGTGTTGGTCTCTTTTCTCAAGTAACTACTGACAGGATGAGAGGAAATGGCCTCAGGTTGCAGCAGGGGAGGTTTAGGTTGGATATTAGGAAAAATTTCTTTACTGAAAGAGTGGTCAAACATTGAAATAGGCTGCCTAGGGAAGTGATGGAGTCACCATCCCTGGAGGTGTTCAAAAAATGTGTAGATGTGGCACTTCAGGGCATGGTTTAGTGGGCATGGTCATGTTGACAGTTGGAGCTGATGATCTTAGAGGTCTTTTCCAACCTTAACTATTCTACGATTCTATTCTATGATTCTATGATTCTATACTCTGCAGATGTCCCATTGAAATTCCTGTGGAAAAGTTGCCAGTCAAGGTGGATCAAGACCTAATACAGGCCATGTTTGTCATAGTAGGTGGCAATGCACAAAGAATGGTCGTACCAGTGCAAGGACCATGGGAAAACAGGTATTCAGTACTCCTTTAGCTGTGTATGGGGTACTATAGAGATAATGTGTTAGCTGAATATCTGTTTCCCTTATATGAAGAGTTAGTTACTTATACTTGGCAGCGGGTGGGTGGGTGGGTCTATACTGTTCCATCCAGGAGAATATTGTAAGTTTATGTAGTTTTGTTTTTTCTGTCAAGAAGTCTATTATGTTCTATATTTGAAAATGTAGCACATGAAAGTGTAATTTGATTTTCCTTGTTTGTCAAGAGGCTTGGGGTTCTTTTTGTCTTCCTCAGATACCTCATTTATGGGGAAGTCAAATGTGTGTGGAGCCTGTCTTGTTCTCGCACAGATTGTTGCCCTTCTGATAAAGAGGTTTCAACACACTAGGCGAGACTGGAGAGGAAGTCTGTCAAATGTGCTGCTGCCCGTCCTCTTTGTTGCACTGGCAATGGCCTTGTTTAGTGTGAAGCCGCTGGCTATTGATTGTCCTTCTTTCAAGCTGACACCAAGACTTTATGACAATGCAGAACCCTTCTTTAGGTAAAGGGCTTATCCATCACCAACAATAGCCAGGGTTCTGGGACCTTTACCCTTCAGTTCTCATATTTTAAAGGCTATTTGTATTCTAGGAAAAATAATAGGTTACTTTTTACAATAGCTATTTATAGATTATTATGAGGGAGAGAGAAAATTAGAAAAGCATTGTGCAGAGCATTTTCTGGAGGAAAGGGCAAAGACTTTGGAGCAGTTTGAACTGGATAACCTGTTTCAATACCAGCTATGGACATTTATATGTAAATGCACAAGTGTATTTAAACAAATGTTTGCATGCTTCATTTTAACTAATTGCCTAGGTGTGAAGCCATTTTCTCAAACTAATTCTCAGGTTTGAAAGTGTCACCCAGTATTAACAAAGCCTGGTGTCCTTCTTACTCAACCTCTACTTTCTATATGTTCAGCTTTGAAGCCAACTAGATTGATTTATTTATTTATTTATTTTTAATGCACAGCATCTATAGCTCAGCTCTGAACTATTCTGTATTGAGTGTGTATCATACAAATCACTTTCTCTACTGGACAAATATCCAAATATCTTCATAAACATAACATGATATTGTTTGAATTTATAAATGAAACATACACACGTAAACCATGCTAACTGTTAGGAATGCATATTTGTAAAGAGAAAAATGACCGTGGGGAGATGTTGAGGTTTAGCCTTAATTGTATTGAATTTTCTTTACATGTTTACATACAGTTTTTGAAATAAAATCATTTTGCTGTTTTGGTATGTTTCCTATGCATAGATTTCTCAGAAAACATGTAGGATCTTGAGCCTGAAAGTTAATAGAACTAAACATATTAACATGTTTGTGTTTCTTTTTCTGCCCCCTCTCCCCTGTGGCCCACTTTGAACAGCACTGAAGATGATAACCTAGGAAACCTTTCTTGGATTCCACTGAGATATTTCTCTGATTGGGACCACACATGCATGCATTCAAAACAAGGGTAACTATGAATAATGTAACTACTTTCTTAATTGTAAATTCAATATATTTTTCTGTGTAATGTGGACTATCTTAAGCTTTTCTTGGCAGTATGAGGTTAATGACAAATCTGTTATGATGAAGAAGCTGGCATCTAGGTAAAGTACATATGTAGGCTTCATTGTTAAAGGTCTGATCCTAATCCCTTAAAAGTCAGTGACAGCTTTCCAATTAATTTCAGGAGGATTTTGATCAAGTCTGGTGTCCATATGAATGAAGGTTAGACAATAATTACAGTATTTGTTAGGAAGCATTCCAGATTTCGATATTAGGAATGCAGAGTGGTGATCATGCTTTTCTTATCTTATTGCTGCAAACACAACTCATGCAGCGCTACTTTACTTACATAAATACTTTTAGTGAGCCTACTTTGATCAAGTGAAATTGATATAGCTTTAGACACAGCTGCCACTGCGATAAAATGCTAAGAACCATCTGCTCATTACTCTGTGTATTTCTTCTGTTAAATAAAATATTCCTTTCATTTAATGGTTGTTCTTATTGTTATGTTTATTACCATTAGAGAAAATAATGCATGTTGGCAGATGGAATCTACATCAGTCCAGGATTCATGTGGATGTGTGGTTGAACAAGAGGTATATCATTTTTTATTTACTTATGTATGTAAAAATTACGAAAATACGAAATTACGAAAATACGAAAGAATACTTTGACTGTTCTTTTTGAGGGGCTAGAGGAAGGGATGAGGAAATAAACCCTCATAGCACTGGCTTTGTTACAATTCGAGATTGCCTTCTGTTTCATCTAATGTTTGGGCTACGTGTTCTGAAGTCTTCAGGGAAAGAGCCTGCACAATTTTGGTGTGTATATATGTGTGTGTGCATGCACTAGAAATGGCTATAGACTTGTGGGAAACTTTCTGGAAGCTAAAGGACATTGTTTTGAGAAAGACTACATAGAGATGGTATGAGTAGGCTGCGTACAACCTTGAACAAGCATAACTCCTGAAGGAGACCGTTAAATGAGGAAGAAAAGCAGGAAAACAACAGAAGAATGAGGACCACCTGCCAGAGAAGCTGGATGAGAGCGGCAACGTGTTTATATTTAGATAGCCAGTCTGATGTTAGCTTAGAGCTCGTGAACAGCAGCATTTAACCAATAAAATGTAACCTTTAGGAGCGTGATAAGGCATGAAAAGTATATAAACTGCTAGGGTGAGATTAATAAACAGCTTTGCTTGATAACTCTCATAGAGTTGTGAAAGTCCATTGTTCTCCCACATAGACTGATCTGAAATAACAGGAATCGGAGATGGCTGAACTATTCTCAGCAGATGCAGCTTTACTTTAAATACGTTATAGAATCATAGAATCATAGAATGGTTTGGGTTGGAAGGGACCTTAAAGATCATCTAGTTCCAACCTGCCTGCCATGGGCAGGGACACCTTCCACTAGACCAGGTTGCTCAAGCCCCATCCAGCCTGGGCTTGTACACTTCCAGGGATGGGGCATCCACAGCCTCTCTGGGCAACCTGTTCCAGTGCCTCACCACCCTCACAGTGAAGAAATTCCTCCTTACATCTAACCTAAATCTACCCTTTTTCAGTTTAAAGTCATTTCCCTTTGTCCTATCACTACATGCCCTTGTAAAACGTCCCTCTCCAGCTTTCCTGTAGGCCCCCTTTAGGTACTGGAAGGCTGCTGTAAGGTCTCCCCAGAGCCTTCTCTTCTCCAGGCTGAACAAGCCCAACTCTCCCAGCATGTGTTCATAGGAGAGGTGTTCCAGCCCTCTGATTGTTTTGTGGCCCTCCTCTGGGCTTGCTCCAACAGGTCCATCACCTTCTAATGCTGGGGGCCCCAGAGCTGAATGCAGTACTCAGGTGGGGTCTCATGAGAGCGGAGTAGTGGGGGAGAATCACCTCCCTTGACCTGCTGGTCACTTATGACTTTGCTTACGAAAAAACTCACGCAAAGCAAGGTTAAAACATAATACTTCCATAATACCTGGAAGACCTACTTTCAAAAGGAAAGGGCAGGTGATCCTAGCTGATAGAAGATACCAGGGAATCTGCATGTGTATGAGATTTAATTGTTAGTGTTTGATTTTTATTTGGATTATGTATATGAAAATAAAAGAGCCTTCAAGGAAAGAAAGGATTTTGAAAAATATAATGCATTTCTGACCTTCTTGACTAGTAAATTTTCCTGCTGACTTGCTCTGAGGTTCAGTAATAAACAAGAATGTGAAACTGTCTGAAGTCAGAAATATGTTTCCCTGGATGGGACCATTCTGTCAAATAAGTTCTGTTCTTCATAAAGATATAAATATTTAGAGTAAGAGTTGCATCTGAAATATAGCAATACAGTTTTGGGAAAACTGGAAGGAAAAAACTAATTTTTTACTTTGCTGGGCAAGGAACAATTTTACCTCTAATAGTAGTGAGACAAGAAGCTTAAATAAAATGGGAATGGGAACTCGCACCAGGAGAGGCCTATTAACCATGAAAGCTCAAAGGACAGAAGTCTCTTGACAGTGGAGGCAGAATGTGTATGTGTAAGCTATGGAAAATCATAATCTCTGAGACTGAATTTTAATTTCTGTAGGGTTGAGATGTCACACAAACATTAAAATTTTTCAGTTGATATACATAATGTACTTTATAAGGCTTCTAAGATACCTAATCATATCTGTCATCTTTTATTTAGTTGTGAGAATATCCCACTGAATCATTAGAAAACATTTGCCTTTATTCTTCTCTGCAGTCCATCAATGAAGCTCTTAGAAGCATATTGCATTAATTAGAGTTTTGCTTTTATCTAATATTCATCTGGTGCTTTTTTTGTGTTTCTTCTCAGGTACTATAAGTTAACAGCAGTCTTGCCTTTTTCATTGTTGTAAACCTTTCTAAACTTATATACAAGTTTTGACGTTTTCAAAACAAAGCTGACTGACAAGATTGCAAGAGAAATCAAAGGTTCTTCTAATATGTAGGTGACACAATTATTTGAGATGCCTTATAAACATAAAACCATACATAATTTATTTAGAAGTTATCAAAGCTGAGAAAGGCAAATCCAGTTGAAAACCAATGCTTTAAAATCTATGTAAAAATTAAAAAAATGGCTAAATGTAGTGCCACTGATTTTTAAGAGTGCTTTACTTATTTTATGTATACTTTTTTTCAAATGTGTCCAAGTTTCTCTGCTCCCTATGTGAAGAATAAGAAAGGATATATTTTGTATAATCTTTCAGGGTTCCTTGTGGAAGAATATTTAGTGAGGTCTTCCAACAAAGGAAGGTAACGTTAAAATATCTAACCTTTGTTTATCCTTTGTGTATAAACCCCACAGTCCTTCCTGATCCAAAGCATGGATCTACATCACTAAGAATTTAAGCCTTCATCGGTTGGTTGTTATCGAGGTGTGGAGTCAGGCTAAGGTAACATGGTTACTTCTCAGAGCTTCCTCCAGTAGTTGCGTAATTGCCTCTAGGCATACCCTGGCTCTTTTTGCCACACAGCAAGTTATTTCAGCATCTCAGAGAAATAAAATGTATATGCATATGCACGTCAGACAAACAATATAGTTTCCATTCGTCAGAGACTCAGTCAAATGAGGGGGATATGCTCCAATTAATCTTTTCTTTGAAGTAAAAAGGTCTGCTAAGACTTCATATTCTGTGACACCAACCACAGAGGTTATATCTGCTGTATTTTGAGGTTTACTTACATGCCTTTACAGCTCAGCCACTGCTTTTGACATAAGTGCAAATACTAGACCAACTTATGATTTTATCAAGGAGAAGAAAGTGTTAGCCATTTATGCATTAAGAAGAAGTGTATCTGATTTGATAAACATAGAGGTAAACAGGATGAAAGATTTGAGCTAGAGTATGAATGGAGTAGGAAGAAATCAAGCTGTTTAAGATGTTTCTGAAAGTCAGTAATACCTCACTTGCTCACAAACCCTCCTGTTGCTCAGGGATTTCAGCTTTCAGAAGGCAAAAAAATCTTATGTGAGGGAATCTCTTTGCCAGAAAAGAGCAATAATATTCACCTGATTCAAGAGTATATTGAGCTGCTCCTTTTTAGCAGAGAAGGGGTTTGTGAGGGGTGAAGTTTTATTCTCAGTTGAAAAATAAAGCATTAATGTAGGTACTTCCACTTTATCATTGCAAGAAAAGACTGCTAAGCTTAAGGCAGGTAACTTATTGTTACTTTATTTTGTATTACCAGATATGGTGGCTGGTCTTTTGGAGGGAGGAAAACATTTGAACTTCAAGATAAAAAATTGAATAACACCAAATCTAAGCCTCTGGCTAAGGTAAGGGTTGCATGTATGTGTGCGCATTTGTATGTATATGCTGCTTACTCATTCAGGCTCCAGACTTCACAGCACTTAGGAAATAATAAATCATTACATAAAATCCTTGTATTTAGAAATTGGGAGGATAAACAGTCTGTCTATTATAGTCCACTTCGCTGTTCATAATTCTTAAAGTATGCTCCTGTGTTCTGAGAAGTAGTTTTAAGTGAGTCAAATGATACGGCTTTTGTTTTTTTTTCCTGTGAACTTATTTCAGAGTCTAACTGAGCTCACCTTTAAAATTTCTTTTTAGGTAGTCAGCCCAGATATTCCTGTATTTTTTTGTTTTCTACAAAAAGTCAGTGTCAGAATTGACAAAAGTTCATTGAACCTCTCAAAAATGAGTTATTGATGCTTTTTCATTCCTGCAAGGAATACTTTTCTTTGCTACATTTCTCTCTTTCTTCCCCTCCTCATCCCCCTTCCCCCCCAAAGTAAAGATTTAGCTTCTAGGAGTAGCTACTTCTGAATAACAAATATGCTGCCCTGTGTTTATAATCCCCTTCTCAAATATGAGTAACTTTCCATTTTTATCCCAAAGAAATAGAAATGTGCCTTGCTGAAATCAGTCAGGTTATGAAATTTGAATCTCTTCTTGACAGTAGATCGTACTGTCTTGCAGTGCTACATAGATCCATTGTTTTCAGTCTGGAGCTACCTCTGAAATCAGGAAAAGGATTATTCTAAGCACAACTGAAATAAAGAGTTTCTCCTTGAAGCCTTTGGGTATGCACTGGAAGGATACCTATCTCCATACTGTGAAAACTTGGGATGGGACCTAGAAGCTAACAGGCAATTATCAGTGCAAGGGATTTTATTTTCCTTGGGAATGCTTGGAAAGGTTCTTCTGAGATCCATTCAAATGTAGAACAATAATGAGTGAGGAACAACAGTCTCGGAGAAGCACTGAAGAATATCAGTGAGTGGTCTCTATTTTTGTACTCAAGGCAAAACAGATTTGTTAAGAGGAAGCTGTGGACTTTCCAGATTCCAGGTTAGAATATGAAACATGCTTCTGCCTTTAAATTGTTTTATGGTATAGAAAGTAGATTTTATTTGATCTTATAAAAGAATAAGATAAGGAACAGTGCAAATAATCTCTATCCCAAAATTCATTTTGTGACAAAGTGTTAAAACAACCATGTGTTAAAACAACATACAGATATTCTCCAATCCAATATCATTTCACATTTAGTTTTGCAAAATCACTGCCTGTTTGCAATGCCTTTTTCATGTAGTTTTGTTAAAAATCTCTCCATCTTCTATACACACCCTACCTTATATATATTTTCATTTTGGACATATGTGATCTCCCTTCTATCCCCTCAGATTTCTTATAGCTTTGAACTCCAGTTCCATAGAGCTCCACCTGACATCAGCACAGGCATAAACTATAGTTATACTGTTAGCGAGGAAGCTTCATATTTCAGACCCAAAGAAAATAGTGGAGTAGATTTATAAAGGGCAGTGTGTTACCTAAAATACCTCCTGGAAGTAGCTTTCAGCTGATGCAATGTCAAATTATTGCATTAACCTTTCAGTAATTAATGACAAGACTTTTACTTTGACCTTTCAGGCTTGTTCATGAGGCAGTGAATGTACCATTTACATAGCCTTGTATGAAAGAAAATGAGAAATTTGCATTTGAAGAGACACTGTACGATTAATTTCATTTTAGAAAATTTCTGAATCTTTATATGTTATTCTCCTCCACTCAAAAAGCCAACAGTTTTTCCAGTTAAAATTAAAAATACCTATTCAATACATATTTTACTTTACTTAATCATACCATGCTATATATATCACATACATGGTGTATGCACACACATGGAGAATATGTATGTGTGCATGCACAAGACAGACTATATCTACCACATGACAAATGTGGCTGATTAAAACCATTGTTTATTGACATTCATTGATGATCATTGCTACATGGCAAAAGCACAACATCTCCTCAATTTTTTTGTGTTTTCATGACTGTATATTCTTTGGTTTCCTTTGATAACGTGGGCAAAAACTGTTCCATAATGATTTCATAGTTGCTGTTGTTTATAACATAATTAAATATAGGAAGAACATGTGGTAATTTTAAATAGTCCTGAAAGGCAATTTGTACTGTTTATGTGGCATTCTGAAGTGTGTATTTTTCCAGTCTCGAAGGTTGGTATTTGAGGCTTTACTGTACAGTAATAGTTAAGTGTCCAGAGGAAGTTACATTTCTCCAGTCTAATCTCCTCTCTGCCTCCCCATCACAAACCTGGTCCAGAAATGCTTAGGAGTTTCTCTGCCCCTCCTCATCCTTTTTTCTTGATAGACCATAGGTTAGTCAAAACGTCAGTCTAGCATTATTCTGAAATATTAACAACAGGTAAAAATGGTATGGAATAACGGAAAACACATCTTTACCGAACTGATATCTAATGTGGTGAGGGGCCGTGTTTTTCCTTGGGAAGGCATTTTATTAACCATGAATAGAAGATAAAACAATGAAAATAAAAATTAATCATCTTAATCTATATATTTTTCCATTGCTCATCTCTTTTCTGTCCTCTGTAAATAATTACTTCTGTGGCACACAAGAAATATGACAGATATTTCAGCTGGAACTAATATTTTTCCTTTTTTATATTTTACCTTTAAATCAGTTTAGAATAAGCCACAAGACTTCAGAAAAAAGAGCTTAAATGTATCTTCTGATGAAGTGAACAACCTCAAATGCCTCTTTTGCCATAAAAAATTAAATATCCAGCTTCAATTTGGTTATTTTCTGGTGGCTTGATTCAGTTACATAATACAGCTTGAAGGAAGAATTCTAATTAATGTGAGGGATATTGAAATGTGTTTTTATACACAATGCTCTGTTATGGTTTTTGTATTTTCATTTTAATATTGGTCACATTATATTTATATATGTTCTGTGAACACTTGAGACCTTTTGAGGACGTGTCATCAGAATTTTGCTTTATTGTTTTCTTAATTGCCATTTTTTTTTCAATACAATGAACACAATTGCAGTGGAGTTTCATACTGTATGTATAACTTTCTATTCAGCACAACTCTTTTTTTTTAAAAAGATAGAATAAGAAATGGGCGTGTGGGGGTGTGAAAAGGACTGGCTACCCTTGGTCACTTATTTATGTTTCTCTGTTCTGGTTGCTATTTGCACAGGAGATGCAGCAGTGCAAAGATTTGCAGTTTCCCTCAGGACAATTAGGTTCAATTTCACTTCATTTCTTTAAAGAACTCTCTTGTTGATTAAAGGATGGGAGATCTAGTTTGTGTAGTGAGTTGTCGGAATTGAACTGGAGGAGAACAAAGGAGTTGCATGAGTTTGCAAAGGTGGAAGGGTTTGGGATTTGTTCTTTTTTCTTTTCTTTAAGTGTGGGGACATAAGATGCTGTTGAGATTTTAAGTAGTTGTGAAGACCACATAAAGAAGAGTAGAAAATGTGAAAGCTAATGCAACCAAGAGCAGTGTTAGAACAAAGCTGCTCATTTTTCGGCGAAGCCACCGAGGCGAAGGGCTCTGGAGTGGAGGATCGCGCCGGGGGACCCTTCCTCAGGCGGCTGAATTGCGGCAAAACCGCGAAGGCTAAAGCGAAGGGAGAGAGCGGGTGCCCC
>JAVKLA010000047.1:22250312-22269233 GCA_034782735.1 Sagittarius serpentarius | reverse complement strand
TGCTGGAGCAGGTCCAAAGGAGGGCTACAAAGATGATCAGAGGGCTGGAACACCTCTCCTATGAAGACAGGCTGAGACATTTGGGGTTGTTCAACCTGGAGAAGAGAAGGCTCTGGGGAGACCTTATTTTGGCCTTCCAATACTTAAAGAAAATACTTATAAGAAAGATGGGGAAAAGCTTTTTAGCAGGGCCTGTAGCAACAGGACTAGGGGAAATGGCAGTAAAATAAAGAGGGTAGATTTAGACTAGATATAAGGAAGAAATTTTTTACAGTGAGTGTGGTGAAACTCTGGAACAGGTTGCCCAGAGAGGTGGTAGATGCCCCATCCCTGGGAACATTCAAGGTCAGGCTGGACGAGGCTCTGAGCAACCTGATCTAGTTGAAGGTGTCCCTGCTCACCGCAGGGGGGTTGAACTAGATGACCTTTGATGGTCCCTTCCAACCCAAGCCTTTCTATGATTCTATGATTTTTTAAATAATGAGTAACAGAGCTTATGACAAAGAAGATTCAAGGGTGAGAGGCATAGGAGAAATGACAGTGGAGCTCAGAGTGGTGTTTGAAAGCATGATATAGGATAGATGGGATGAAATTCAATGGACAATTAGGTTGTTGCAAACTTTGCCTTGCAACAGAGTACAATGTGGAGATCCAAACAAGTAGGTAGTCAGGAAAATAAATCAGAAGAAAATAATTATTTTGAGAGGGAAATAGAACTGAAGATTAGATAACCTGCACTGGTAAACATAGAGGCGAATGTGGTGGGAAAAACAGCCAAAGTCTGGAACTAGTGTCCAAGTAAGGACTGTAAGTGGATACTACAAGAAAGAAAAAAAACAGAGTTATCTGCAAGTGAATAAATAAAAAATACCTGGAAGTTTACATCAGTATCAAGAAGAGGCATGTATCTATGGAAGAGGAGTAGATGAGAACAGCATCAGTATTATGAGAAAAGAATCTTTAGGGAAATTTCCAAGATGTAACTGTACAAATGGTAATTTTAGAAAGGATCTAAGAAAACTGAAATCCTAGAATAAGCATGTTAAGGCAAGAAAGATGTATATTAAAAACTGTGCACTTTGCAGTATGATTCAGAATCCAGACACAAAGTGAGAATTGCCCAGCATCAACCCGAAAAGTACAAAATGCAGATTAGCAAATAGCTGACATCAACTAGGGAAAGGTAAAGAATTTTTCAACTGTATAAACAAAAAGGGGAGATGAAAAGTTGCTGTGTAATGAGGAATGGATAGTAATCAAAGATGATTTTAAACATGTCACTAAAACTGAAAACAAACATACATAATAACTTGACCTAGTTTTCAGTATGGATAATGTGAGTTCAAAGGCACTATGTTTAACAGTAATAAGGCACAGAAATGGATTTCCAAAGCAAAGCAAAACTCACACCTCAGTATATTCAGTTTTGGAACATATCAGGCTCCCAGCAGTCTCTCAGCAATGATTCTAGCACATGGAAGTGTGAATTTTGAGTATATTTATAAAGTCGGGGTGATTCTGCCTGATTTGAGGATAATGTGTATGTTACAGCAGAATTGTTTCCCTGTGCTCCTCAGAGACACTGGCTTGCCTTGTCTGCCTTAAAGTTCATCTGTATTAATTTCCTCTGTGCTTAACAAACCACAGATAATTGCTTGTTGAAGGTGGAGACACAGCTTTGTCCTTCATGGAATAGTTTCATACTCACCTTGTAAATAGTGCCTCCTTGATTCTTTCTTTCCCCACTTTCTACAATACTCTGTTCCTAGACATTTTATGCTGTGTATCACTTACAGGTATTATTTAGATAAGTCTTTTTGGAATTTCAATAACGTTCTCTACTTGTAACACTGGTTTTAATCATCTTTTTGTATTTTCAATAGAATTGGCAAATGTTATTTTTTGCATTGCTTTTCCTCTATTTGTTCAACCAAATGTGTGTATAGGAAGGGACGCAGTGTTCCATTAAATCAGAGAACCTCAATTTAATTGTTAACATAGGTGTATAGCTCCAACAGTAGAAAACAAACTGCTGCACACTGTTGAAAGACCTGTACAAATTAACTGATTTTTGTTCTGCCTAGTTCACCTTCCTGTAAAAACAGGTGTCATAACAGGAGAATTAGATATCTTCATGCAGTTCTTCAAGGCATGAGAGCTTTCAGATCAGCAGTCAGATTCAACTTATTTTTGATTCACAATTTCCATTCTCTCTTCCAGGTGTGGTACAACCAAAAAGATTTCCATTTGCTGCTGTCCTACTTAAATGAACTCAATAACTTCATTCTGTGGCTGAATTTGCCTCCTAATGTGGGTTGGAGACAGTATGGTAATGGTCCTTTAAGTCTTTTTATAGATCTTTTGCAAAGTAGTTTTTAAATAAACTAAAATAATTTCAAGTATGAAAATCTTTCATAGTATAAAGTAGGATTGCATAGTCACATATTTATTGGGAGGCTTTGAAAGTGGAACTTTTAATTAAACAGGTTGGTTTGTGTGAAGAATGTATTACACAATAAGGTAAAATTTGAATTTACAGCTCACTATGCCATATGAGTTTCTTACAAAGGACATTCATGTGGAATAATTGTAAATTGTAAATTTGGGATGTTAGTCCCTGTGAAACCACTGCTAAGGCTTGCTTAAATGGGATGATTAATGCACAACTGAGTATGAATTTCTAACTTGTCACTTTATCTCCTTATGTAAATATCCAGGGCAAACCCAGAGTATCCTGTAAATTCACACTGCAATGTGATGTTCCATAGCATCCTGTTACTCAAGGAACAGGAGAGGCTGGTGTATCTTACTATTTGTACATAACAAAAGAGGAGTAGTATACTTGACATCTGAATTCTCTGATTCAGATATCGCTGAATTGTATAAGAACCAGTTAAAATAAAAATTCTACAAACTGACTTTTTAAAAAATTACTGCAGCCAAAGAATCAGCTGTTAACAGGTGAACTTTCAGCATGCTGAAATCTAGTTTGAAATGTAGGCTTGATAGTTCAGGCTAACTACTGTTCATTCCAGTTCCTTTCATTCTTAAGGTTCTGTTAAAGAGGAATTAGTTTGGTTTAGAGAAATTTAAGAATAGCTTATGATCAATTTTTAAGAGATTTGAAAAGTAGGATGGTTGTCTGTAATGGTATTGAAATGAATTTCAGTGTGTTTTTAATGAAGAAGGAAGAAGATGAAAATCAGTGAAAAGGGGGAAGGAATCCTGAGTCACTGAAAATAGGAATTCATTAAGAAAAGTTTCCAGAATGTCAATGAAAAAAGAATAATTGCTTGCTTTCAAGATTGCTGGGGGTTTATTTTTCTAAATGAATTATGAGAATGAATCAAAGGTAATGTATTTCTGCAGAAATTATGAATGAAATTAAATCAGATATTTTAATGAGAATTTTTAATAGAAATCAATTTTTAATCAAGTTTCCCTGCACTTCATGAATAGTACTGATGCTAGCTTGTTTTCTGTAGCATTAGATATCCCATTCTGGAACTTAAATGTTTAAGTAACCTTACTTTTATATCTGTAATAGAGAACTGTCACTGAGTACTGCGTTCAGCTCTGGGGCCCCCAGCATTAGAAGGAGATGGACCTGTTGGAGAGAGCCCAGAGGAGGGCCACAAAATGATCAGAGGGCTGGAACACCTCTCCTATGAACACAGGCTGGGAGAGCTGGGCTTGTTCAGCCTGGAGAAGAGAAGGCTCTGGGGAGACCTTACAGCAGCCTTCCAGTACCTAAAGGGGGCCTACAGGAAAGCTGGAGAGGGACGTTTTACAAGGGCATGTAGTGATAGGACAAGGGGAAATGACTTTAAACTGAAAAACTCTTCCCCCCGCCCCCGCCCCGCCCCCATATGGGATTATCGGTAAGCTTCTCTGTGAGGATGCTTGGAAAGTTACAACATTTGCTTCTTGTAATTTTCCTGTAAAGAGTGATATGGTTGTTGAAGAAAATGTGTGTGCCAGCTGGAGGTGCATTTAAATAGAGCAACAGAAGTTAGCCAGATTGATTTATGTCAGTTTATCATAGTTAATGGATCAGATGCCTATTTTGGAACAGCAGTTCAGGAATACTTCTTGTATGAAAATAGTTCATCTTCTGTACCATGTGGATAGCCACCTCTAGCTTCATAATCATGTATGTATTCCTACAATTAGATAATGTAATTGTGAGCAAATAAAAAATGGAGTAATGAAGTAAGAGGAATAAAAAACTAAAAGGCAACATTTTTTGCTTAAGCTTAAGATAGAAATTCTGATCAAGTAGAACTATGTTATTTTTCACACCTAATTGTTTACAGTGGAGACAGAATGTGTTCATTGTGCTGGAATATAGGGGAAGGACTATTACCTACCTCTTAGGGTAAGGCTATATAAAGAAAAAAGGAGTGGTAGTCATCTATAATGATGTCTATAAAGTACAGTGGTCAAAAAATGTTCTTACATGATTACTCAAAGAACAGAAATGTATCAATATAGAAACGCCTTGTGCAATGCAGCTGCCCCATCTCAGGACTTCTATTGAAGTCATTGATTTTTTTTAAAACCCTTTCATGCTAGGGCTCGTTGTAAGCATTCATATGAGTTTCAGATTCAGTTCTTCAAAAGAGCTGAAGGGATCAAGAGGCCCATTTTCAGCTGAGTTTTGGTGGAGTTTCCTGATTGCTTTACAAATTGTAACTTTAAACATTTTTCAAAGGAAACTGTGAAAAGGCATTTAGTAGGAACCTTCTTAACCATGTCTGGTTAGTGGAGGAGAAAGTAAAATATCAATCATTAATGAGTGTGCTGCCTGTGAAATTCCCCATAAAATATAAGTTGTGATTTTCAGTAAAGAGTAATGTCTCATTTTATACAAACAGAAACCTTGTCATAAATTTAAATGCCTACAAAGAAGAGCTTGTAAAAAGCATATATATATTCTACCTCTATTTTTATTATACATACTATTTTATTTTATTTTATCCTAATCTATTTTATTTTAATCTGAAATACAATGTCTGGAATAAAGAAACCTAGATTGGTCTTCTGTTCAAGTCTGTAACAATTATGAAATTTAGAATTAGTAGCACAGATCCAAATTGATCTGCGTACTCAAGAGTCAGCATGGTACGTGACAGAAAGAAGAGGTAGTTTACAAAGGAGTGCCAAGAGACAGGCTCAGACACACCTGAAGTATAGTGCAGAACTGTGAAATATATCCAAGGACAGCTCTGATTAGCCTATGGTGATGGCATACAAGCTTGAAGACCCTTGAGATTTTTTCTTCTAGATCTCTCTACCCTATACGGAAAAAGTACTGCTTGGTTCATATCACTGTCCTCATTTTTACTGCAAAACCACAGATTTTTTAATGTGTGATTATGTGGAAAGTTGCACCCAGGCAGGATGGATTGGTCTACCAGTGCCTAATGTTCTTTATAACCTACAGAAGGAAACATTCCAAGTCTCTAAGACTGTGCCAAATTGCATGTGGCTTTCTTTTCTGACAGATGGTCAGGTGGTTTAGATTTGAAATAGAAGATCTAGAGCACTTTCTCTTGAAGGTACAGTTTGCAGACTGTTAATAAGATGTTGGTATGGGGAAAGGTGTCTTGGGTTGTGCAGCTTCTGAATGGCATCAGGGCAGGATTTTTCCTGCTACAAGCAAGATGCTGTTCAATTCAAACTTCTGTAATGTGGATGTGTTTTCCTTTTTCTTGTGAACTGTCCTATCCAGAATGGAAAAGGATAGTATTTTATTCTAGAGAATGTTGTAATGTTTATAACATTTTATAAAGAATTTATTTCACCAGGTTAGGGATGCCTTTTTAGCATATTAGAATCTAAAATTAGTTTAATCAAGAACAATATAAGGAAAGGAATAGGATTGTTCAGCCTAGAAAGGAGAATGCTAAGGGATAATCATGGAGAAGGTGAAGAGGGTGCAATTAATTGTTTATTGCCTCTTCTACTATTAAGCATGTAGCATGGAGCTCCTAGTGGTATTTCCAATGTAAATACTCCCTCCCTCCCCCCACCCCCCAACTGGGTTACTAATGCAATTTATAGTTAAACTGTGAAGCTCTGACTACTTCCCTCCTCTTTTTTCCTTACTAATGTGCTGGCAGGACTGCTAAAAATGCCCTTGTTTCTCAGTTGTGTAAAGATTAAGCCTTTCACTGAGTAATACAAGAGATGGTAACTGAGCCTTTTACTTAACAAAAAAAAAAAAAGAAAAGAAAAAAAGAGCACACAAAAAAAATGTAGTTAACTGTAGGCAAAACAACTGAGGAAAGAAAGAAAAAGAAGTTTCTTAGGTGAAAACAAGCTAAGAAGATTGTCCTGGTTTAACCCCAGCCAGCAACTAAGCACCATGCAGCTGCTCACTCACGTCCCCCCCACACCCAGTGGGATAGGAGAGAGAATCAGAAAAAAGGTAAAACTCGTGGGTTGAAATAAGAACAGTTTAATAGAACAAAAAGGAAGAAACTAACAATGACACTAATAACAACAATAAAGTGACAATAATAATAAAAGAATTGGAATACACAAAACAAGGAATGCATAATGCAATTGCTCACCACTTGTTGACGATGCCCAGTTAGTTCTTGAGCAGCGCTCCTCCCCAGGCCAACTCCCCCCCAGTTTATATACTGGGCATGACATCACATGGTATGGAACACCCCTGTGGCCAGTTTGGGTCATCTGTCCCCACTGTGTCCCCTCCCAACTTTCTTGTGCCCCCCCAGCCTTCTTGCCGGCTGGGCATGAGAAGCTGAAAAGTCCTTGACTTAGTCTAAACATTACTTAGCAACAACTGAAAACATAAGGGTGTTATCAACATTCTTCTCATACAAAACCCAAAACATAGCACTATACCAGCTACTACGAAGACAATTAATTCTATCCCAGCCAAAACCAGGATACTGTAGTTTATGGGTTTTATTTCAAATCGTCAAAGGTGCTGTTTAGTTTTGAACTTAATGAGCATCATTATAGCAGATTCACATAGTAAGAAGGCATATAAAAGCAAGAAAGTATCAATAAGTACATTTTGCATCATGTTAACAGCTGTATTGGGACAGAGATATATGTAAAGAAAGATGGTCTAGCTGGTTAGGAGAAATTTAGGAAGGGATAGATTATAAATACACAGAAGGTTTTTTAATAAAAAAATACATATACTAGAAAAATATCATTCCAAAAGTGTTGGCTGATTTTGCTATTGGAAGATAGTTTATAATTTGCTCCTCCTTGGGTTCAAGGGAACTTTTTTTTCCTCTGTGAATTACAAACTAGCTTGTTGGCTTTATATAATTTCATCATCTATTTTTGGACAATGCAGGGGAGGGAAGAAATCATACTAAAAAATGTAGCAAATGTAGACCCTCATGCTCCAGACTAATTGAAAACTTTAAAATAATGAATGAAAGGCAAATATTATGTTTAATACTTTGATAGGATTTTGAATTCCAACATAGAACTGAGCTTAGCTTAACACTTTCCTTAATTGTAATTCAGCAACCCTGGGAAATTTAATCTCAGTTGTGTGTGTAAATTTTGAAAAATGCAGTCTTTTGTTTCATCTACACAGTCTGAATGGAAATTGACTGTAGAAAATGGTTACTACTTTTAAGAAGAGCAATTACTTTTTGGGACTCTTCCATTGAAGGAAATTAATTCAGTGCAATTTGCTTTTTGATCAGTATTGTATGATACAAGACTGCAATGAGCATTGTGCTATTTAATGTCATGGTTTTTTTATTTCCCCAGCAATTATCTCTTTTTCACAGTCTCTGTTTATTCTGTACTAGAGTTATAGCAGTGTATTTCTGTGTATGGAATGCAAGTAAACTGCTGTAGACTTTTGTTTAATAACAATGCAGGAATCTGAAAGTTTTGTTAGTTTTCTCTTGGGATCTGTGTGCTTATTAGGGACAGGCCATAGTAATTTCAGGAGAGAGATTATTTCCAGACACATTAAATATTCCTGAGCAGAAGTTATTCCTTGTAAAATATTTGATGTCATTTTTGTCTTTGTTGTTTTGCATGTTTCATTAATTCCCTGTGGGTCTTTTTGAAAAGTTTCAGCGGTGCAGATAATCTTCTCCTATAAAATTTGTTGACTAGGTTCCCAACATGTACAAATGGGCAAACCTATTTTTATGTGCATGAATTCACTTGCACAGGAAACTGCACAAGCATGAATTCATAGCTGTGTTTTTGCTAGTGCATATTCTTCTCACTGAATACAGCAGATAGTTCATAGCAGTAGAGCAATGGCATGAAATTTAGATAAGCCTGGATTAATTCATGGAATAAAGTGGAGAACCTTCCTGAATTCCTGGCAAACTGCCCCCGTTCTGGACACTTTATGGGCAATAATTCTCCTCCACAGTCCGCATGACAGTTTTATCTGTCTCACAATTCTGGGAA
Source organism: Sagittarius serpentarius (assembly GCA_034782735.1). NCBI lineage: Eukaryota > Metazoa > Chordata > Aves > Accipitriformes > Sagittariidae > Sagittarius > Sagittarius serpentarius. Next base: position 22,260,800 of record JAVKLA010000047.1, on the reverse strand, counting down.
AAGGGGTGTGAATCAGTAGGACCTATAGGTCTCAAAGTCTTGGCTTTTCCTGATCATGGGCAGTATTTTAAGATTTGTAGTCTCTGAAAATTGCTACCCCTTAAGCTGGAGGAATTTTACTGTAGGCTTTCTGTCATCTGAAGCTTGGGGGAGGACAGCTTGGTCAGAGCATTCAAATTCTTGATCATAAAGGCAGGACCTTGACAATCATGGGAAGATCCTCTATAACTAGAACTTGGCTCATGGCCATAAAAGAGGAGGCCTGGAGGACGTTTTTCTGCTCTGCCAATTTAGCTGAGCACTAGTGAGTACAAGCAGCACATTTCATGTTGTTAACTTCTTGTTTTAGTGCTTCTGAAATTATCAGGATTCCCATTTTCCAAAAGCTTTCCTCCATTGTAATTAGATTAAGTCTGACAATCAGATTTTTTTTCTTTTTTTTCCTAACCAGATCTGAAAATAAATTCAGATTAGTTTCAGTTTCTCTGTACGGTAAAAATATGGTTTAATTCTCTTTTTGGCTACTAATTTCTAATTTAGTGAGAATCATATATATATATATATGAATTAAAGACATTATTTCTTCTAATATGCACACCTTTATTCAGCCATTGGAAAAACTTAGAAAAAATGTCTGGGAATGAAGCTTTTTTCTGTCAAGCTACTTTTCCTTTACATAAATGGAATTTCAGCTAATACTTGGTTCCAGTGGGAAAAAATAGTTTTCTTTGATATGCTGGGTTTTGCTTCAGAACAAATAGTAGCTATTGTTTTAAAAGTTAATGGTGTAAAAGAAAAACAAAGGAAAACTTTAAACAGTCCCTCTAGGCAAATGACACAAAAGACTTCTGCAAATAGCACATTTCTACTAGTGATGAATCAAAACCTTATCGGCTTGAATCTTCTTTTGATTTGTTAACTACCACTGGGTTTCAGTGTACAGCTTTTAACTGTATATGAAAAATCTTTACCATGTACTAGTTTTGTGTGTGAGTTAATCATCATGCTCTGTTGTTCAGCTTTTTACTGCACAGTGACTTAGTGATGTTTAGGTTACTTTGGCTTGAAGATGAGGAATGAAAAATTAAAGGGGCAAAAATAAATGTACAGATATACCTTGTCAGATTGCACTGGAACAAAGACAATTTTACCTTTATACAGCTGGACTCTAACAAAATATGACAAAGTGTGTTCAATTAAGTGGCACCCTGCAGAGTCCATCTAAGGCTGCCAACAATTTATTTCTTTGCCAGAGATACTGGGAAGATTATAACTGCTGTTAGGATGGATTTATTTTTTTTTAATTGGGAACAGCACAGATTTATTTAGATACTCTAATCAGATAGTGCTGGTTTGATCTCACTGGTATTATGTTACAGCTGGCACACCTGTTGGGTACACATGGAGAAGTCAGGAACAGCATGTAGACTGGCTGGACAGCAACTTTTGCACTGACAAAGTTTTGCACTCCCCCCACCCCCCATTTTTCTTCTTTTCCTTGAAAACAAAAAAGGCAAAAAACCACAGTTTTTGTTGATGAACTATCTTCCAATTCTGAAGTTCAATTTGCTAGATTGTTACATGCTGGTTGTACCAAGAACCAAAATAAGCCTAAGAATGCATTGCCTACTCAGGGTTTTTCTTGGTCTCCCAAACTGCCTGTCTTTTTAATTTAAAGGTCTACAGTTTCCATCTGAGGTGTGCCTTTTTTTGTAAATTTAGCTAAACAGTTTTTCTCTGCAAAACATAAGCAATCTAAAAATGTTTTTAGCAATGATAAAATACCAAGTATATAAATTTCAGTAACAACCTACCCTACTCCAGAAGATTAGGTATATGAACAAATTCCACTTTAGGCTTTGTATTTTTCTCTTCTGTGATGTAGATCCTGCAGCAATATACAACACTGTTAAATCTATTTCTGCAGTTCAGAATGCAGAAAAGCAGCTATTACTTATGTTTATTCATTAGATTTTGGGGGATCCAGACTCTGGAAATCACTCAACAGGAGGCAGTATTTCGTTTGGCAAATTGCTGGTTAACCTCTTTCTGTTGCTTATTAAGTATTTAGCCTGTTCATCTGTCTTGTGTAATAAGGGGTCAACAGTGTAGTCTAGAACTTGCAGTCCTGATGTAGCAGTTACTATTTCATAATTTATTTTTCTTTTCACAGAAATCCCACTCTACAGCCAACCATATGGAGAAGCCTTGCTGGATGAGGACAAAATGTGAGCAAACAAAATATATAACAGCTTGTCATGGTTTAAGCCCAGCCAGTAACAAAGCACCACGCAGCTGCTCACTGACTCCTTCCCCCACCCTGGCTCTGGTGGTTTGGAGAGGAGAATCGGAAAAGAGACGAAGAAGGTAGAACCTTGTGGGTTGAGATAAGGACAGTTTACTGAGACAATACAAGGAGAGAAATTACAATAATAACAATAGTACAAATAAACTAAAAATACAAAATGAGTGATGCACAATGCAATTGCTCATTACCCGGAACATAATGCTCCACTGCATCTACCCCTGCTGCGCTACCTCCCCCAGTTTATATACTGAGCATGATGTCACATGGTATGGAATACCCCCTTGGCTAGTTTGAGTCAGCTGTCCTGGCTGTGGTCCCTCCCAGCTTCCTGTGAAAATTAACTCTATCCTGGCTGAACCCAGGACACAGCTGCAATGAGCAGAAAATTGAAACTACTAATTCAATAAGCATGTTTGCATACAGTAGATGTTGTGACTTGATAGATGCAGTTCAGTTCCACTGAGTGAAGCATTTTCTCTAGTCTGGTGCTTATATGTCAAGTCTACTGTTTATATCAGATATGGTTGCATTATTTTGTAAAGAAAAATACTGAATTTATGCTGACTGCACTTCACAGAGTCTTTGTGAACAGGTCATGACGTTTTTCAAACAGGTTAACTGGTTCACACGATTGTCAAGTTTTTAAATTTTAATCCTCTGTAGGGGGGAAATATTCGCAAAAGCTTCACTTTACTATTTAGACTTTAAACACACACAGTGTTCTGTAACTCACATATAGTTTAGAAACTTACATCATGCTCCTGTTCTCTAATTAGATGTTGACAGTGTACAAACATTGTGTTTGCAAACAGGATTAAGGTCCTAATGTCTAGTGTTGTTTTGGTAAGAAGTTGGCCTTGAAAATGTTAGGGTTTGGCGAGTTTTTTTCCCCGTTGTGTTTTCATTATGCTGTTTTGCTTTGTACACTAGAATGGAGAATGTTCGTCAGTGTGGGGTAGCACTGTGTATCATGCTGGGTTTCTCTATTCTTACCGCATCCATTGGAAGTGCCATAGTGAAAGACAGAGTATCTATCTGGCACAAAAAGCTTGCAGCACATCACAGGCCCGGGTTACAAAACTTACTGGCTTGCTAATTTCTGCTGTGATATGGTATGTATCATGTGGGGCATGATGTTCAGCCTGTGTCCAGGTGTAAATTTTTAACTAGTTTGTCCTAAATGAGCAAAAGGAGATCTGATCACAGGAGGTGAGTAAGATTTGAATTGTGCAGAGCAACAGCTCTTGGCTGTCATGTTAAAAAGCCTTGGGACACCATTCCTACTTTAATACTGTCAGATAAAATTATTTAAGGCAGGGATTATGTTCTTCATTTTCCAAAGCTGAATTGTAAGGCAAAGCACATGCTAGCTTTAGGTACCTACACTATTTTACAAATAAAAGGAAGCTGGCTAATCAACCTAATCAGAGAGAATCTTCCACACAGAAGTTCATAGCAGGAGTTTCAGTGCTCTAAGTTGCCACTGGCAAAATCTTTCAGATTGCTGGAGAAGCCTAAAGATACTAATCAGCTAATTTAAAGGCATAATTACGTTGTCTGTTGTGGGTAATATGAGAGATACTCAAAACTGGTATCTTTCATTTCTGGCAAGATAGACAGTGGAAAATATTATACATGAATTCACATACAAAGAATGACCTAGATCAAAAATGGGTGAAGCCACTATCCTGAACGTTTATTTTTCTCACACAAAGTAATTTCTTCCTTTATTAGCATTACAAATAGTATTGTCTGCATGCAGTTCATTAACAAATTTGAAAATCTTCTCTTCTTTTGAAAATACCACAAAAGTTATTATTTTTCCCTAAATCTTACCCTTTTAATCAAATGTAAAGACAGGAATGCCAATGAGACCTGACTTTGGGAGGTAAGATTTAGACCAACATAGTTAAATGAAATAGGAATTTTTCCTTACCTTCTTCAAGCCTGAGAAGCTGATTTCTGTTAAGGCCAATAAGCAAAGGTGGTGAAAAAGAATTAACTTTCTCAAGGCACTGCTAGTGATTTTTCATTGGCTGTGTAATGGAGCTTGTGTGGATTCCATTTAAGCATGAATTCCACAAATTATCTTCAAATATATTTTTCAAAGATGACTCTTTAAAAACTAAAATTACAAATTGCTCCATTATTAATGTGTGTATATATATCTGTGTGTGTCTGTGTGTGTATGTATGTATAAAGTTGAGGCAACTGGGTTTGTTCAGCTTGGAGAAGAGAAAGCTCCAGGGAGACCTCATTCCGGCCTTCCAGTACTTAAAGTGAGCCTATAAACAGAAGGAGGAGCAACTTTTTACATGGGCAGGTAGTGATAGGACAAGGGGGGAATGATTTTAAACTAAAAGAGGGGAGATTTAGCTTAGCTGTTAGGAGGAAACTCTTTACTCAGAGGGTGATGAGGCACTGGAACAGGTTGCCCAGAGAAGCTGTGGATGACCCATCCCTGGAGGTGTTCAAGGTCAGGTTGGATGAGGCCCTGGGCAGCCTGACCTAGTGGGTGGAAACTCTGCCCACAGCATGGGGGTTGGACTAGATGATCTTTAAGTTCCCTTCCAACCCAAGCCATTCTATGATTCTGTGATTCTATAAGGCATATGTATATGTCCCTTACTGAAAGGCTTTGTCATAATGCACTTGTGATGAGGCTTGCTACAGCATTAGTTGAGTGTTTGGTGGGAATTTGAGATTAGGTCATCTACTTGTGGGAAAGGGATAGAATTACTGTTTTTAAAGAACCAGGGTGCTGTTTGTTGATAGTTCACTTCTCAAAGAAGGTGTTACGGATTGGGAGACTGGTTTCAAAGCCAATAGTGAACAACTGGAGTGACCCGAATTATTCAAAAGTAAAAAAATATTTTAAAAAAAAGTGTAAAAAAAAAAAGTAAAAAAAAGTCACCTGGATTATTTAAAAAAAATATATTTAAAAATTCCTGGCCCCAGAGAAGGGACAACACTAGGACATAGAAGGAAGGGCTGGGATCCAGCATAGGCAACACAAACATAAACTAGCCTGGTCAGGAAGAGATTTTTGGAACACTCAGACTATTCTAAATCTGAAACATTAGAGCTTCACCCATCCATGCTTGAAATCAGAATTTTCACACTTAAGAAAGCTTGAAGTAAGAGCACATTTCTCCAAACATTATTTACTTGGCCAGTCAATCTTTGTATTCCTTTTTCTGCCATGTCAGGTAAGAGGGCTTGGTTAAAAACTCAGTCCTTCATCATTCAGTTTCTCCTTGTGCAGCAAATTCAACTCCTCATTATTTTCTGCCAATCTCTTCCTTTCAAAATATTCTCACAAATTGAGCACAGTGCTTCATGATCAATCATGATCTGGGAAAGAACAGATGCTGCTTTAAATGCTAATTGTGCTGCACATGATTTATGGACACTGAACACATGAATATATGAACTGTCAAGTTTGAAATCCCTGTACATATTTTAAGGATTACAGGCTGTGTCCTGTATTATTGGTAGCATAATCTTTACTAGACCTGCACAAGTATTTGATTTACGAAATTGCTGTCATGAGAATCAGGCTGTTATTATTGTATGTGTGAATGGTATTCTTTACCATGTTCAACAAATGGAAAATATGTAAGTGCTAAGAAAATTTCATGACAAATAGAGACATTTTGTTCAGATTAAGCTTGTGTCACTAGAGGGGCAAAATTAAGGTTATTTTATTTGTGCATGCCCAACTTTTATAACACACCATGATATCAGGTAAGATTTCTAATAGAATTTAATGTTTAAAGTTATTTATTTATTTCTAGAAAAAAGTCCCAGGTGTGTTGAAACATACTGGGACTCAGATGCTTTGTGGCTTCTCTACCATATTTTTTAAACAGCTCCAGGATAACTGAAACCTAAATCTGTGGAGTGGTATGGTATGATATTTGTATATGGCAGTGAATAAGGTACACTGTGAACAAGATGAGAACATTACATCTGTCTACATTTAACTCCATTGCCCTTCTCTTAACAAAATTTCTGTCTTCCCACTGGCAAAGAAGTGATGCCCCCTGTTTTAATTTTTGAAGAGGTTTGCATTGTACTTTAGTATGAAACTCCAATTTTAACAGTAAGGATGTTGTTCTTCTACACTGAATATTTAGCTAGACCTTGATTTGTTGCCTCTATTGCAGTTGCATCTCAGAATCTCAGTTATATTAGAATAAGGTGAAATATTATATAAGCAGAAATTGAGGCAGTCACTGCCCTAATAAGCTCAGCTTCAATGCACAGAACAGGCAGACATTGAGAATGGAACTGAGCACAGACTTCCGCATCTTGCCATTCCTAGTTGCAAGCAGAACCCATCTCTCTTGAATACTTGGATATGAATCCCCTGTACCAATCACATCCTCCCCCCACTTAAGTATTTGGTTACCATTATGTCAAAAGACTAAACAGAGAAACTGCTTTCCCTGTTGCCTAATGGCTGTAACTCTTCTAAATATTATGTCTATTCCCATTAAAAGTTGTCATTTGCTTCATCAGCACACATGGTCCTTCATTAAAGTCTTTTTTAAAATTGTACCCTTAATATTCTCCTATGACTGAAGCACCAATCAGTGAAACTGCTTTTTCTGAATCCAAGACTCTGTATTCACAGTATAATTTGATGTTTTGGAGCAATAGTCCCATACGGACTCATTATCTGGAAGAATTAGGTAGTTAAATGGATATATTGGAAAGGTCAATAGAAATGGAATTAAGGGGAATATTCTGTAGTTGGATTTTATTTTGTCAGGCTGTTTCATGTGTGTATGTGTAAGAGGGACAGTTTCACAGCAAGTGTGGACTAGGAAATCTCAGAGCTCTTCTGCCTAATTCTTCGTATTTTATAGTGTAATTATACTGCAAATATGGAAAAGTTAATTTGTAGAGCCCTTCTATGCTAATTAAGTAAGACCAGTAAGAGATGCTCACCTAAGTGCCTTTTTTCTTCTGTTTCTAGCTGGTTTACATAGTTCCAGTCACCTTGTGTGCTGGTGATATTAGTGCCTTGCAGCTATCAGCCTTCACTTTTCCAGAAGAACTTGGCAGCCACTGTACTCCTGCTGATATTCTTTGGGTACGTGATTGGAAATGCTACTATGGAATTATAGCTTGTAAGAAACAAACAGAAATCTTTAGACTTGCTTTGCACCTGCTGCTGCATGCATGATTTTCTCTCTTTGGAAATGATTATGATTCAGCAAAAGATAGTGAGAAAACAGGCTGAAACACGAGTTTGAAAGTTCCATGTGGAAGGTGAACGGAGATTTGCTCACACATTAAAAAAAAAAAAAAAAAAAGAAAAAAAAAGCACTGGAAATATCTCAGAAAATACTCGGCCTCTATAATTGTTGTGGTTTAAGCCCAGCCAGCAACAAAGCACCATGAGGCTGCTTGCTCACTTCTCCCCTCTGCCAGCCCCAGTGGGATGATGAGGAGAAAATATAAAGAAATGCTTGTGGGTCGAGACAAGGACAGAGAGGGATCACTTCCCAGTTATGGTCACAGGCAAAAGACACACTCAACTTGGGGAAAAAACAAAACCAATTTAATTTACTACCAATCAAACCAAAGCAAGGATAATGAGAAGTAAAACCAAATCTTAAAACACCTTCCCCCCACCCGTCTCTCCCTCGCTCAACGCCACTCCAGGTTTTCTCTACCTCCTCCCCCCACCGTGGAATGGGGGTTGGGGTCAGTCTCTCACATCTTGTCTCTGCTGCTCCTTTCCTCCTCAGAGGCAGGGCTCCTCACCCTTCCCCAGCTCCAGCCTGGGGTCCCTGCCACCAGCCGCAGTTCTTCATGAACTGCTCCACCCTGGGTCCTTTCTGCAGACTCCAGCCCTTCAGGCACTGACTGCTCCAGCACGGGCTTACCCACAGAGTCACGGCCATCTTGGGGGGCACCCACCTGCTCTAGCATGGGGTCCTCCCCGGGCTGCAGGTGGGCATCTGCTCCCCCGCTCCCCTCCATGGGCTTGCAGGGGGACAGCCTGCCCTCTCACCAGGGGCTGCAGGGCCATCCCCTCCTCCAGCCCACCTCCTCCCCTGCCTTCCTCACTGACCTCGGGGTCTGGGTAGGGGTTTCTCTCACATTCTAATTCTCCTCCCCTGCTGCAGGTTCCCTTTCTTAAATACATTATCCCAGAGGTGCTACCTTCCTCGCTGATGGGCTTAGCCATGGCCAGAGGCGGGTCCCACTTGGAGCCGGGAAGCTTCTGGCAGCTTCTCACAGGAGCCACACCTGCAACCCCCTCCCCATCTACCAAAACCCCGCCACTCAAACCCAAAACAATAATTTGCTGCTAGAAATTGATTGTATGTTTTCTTTCAGAAAATGAGGAAATAATAACATAGGTCAGAATTTCAGTGCTTAGCTGTGCAGAATGTCATCAAGAAGGTAAGATGTGTCAGTTCTACCTATTTTCTGTAATTCTGTAGTTTTACATAATTCCAGGAATTTGTATTTCCAGTGAGAAGTCAGTCCAATGTGGAGTACTGGGCTGGTTGGAGATTTGTCTCTGAATAGTACTATGAGAGAGGAAAGTACTCCCATATCACCCTTTTGCTTAGTTTCACATGAAAAAACAATTATAAAAAGTTATAATAACTGGTTAAACAGGGGATTGATTTCTCTGTAGAAATAGGGCTGTTGAGCCCTGGGCTAAATTGAACTGATGGTCTGTCTATTCTACTCCTTTAACTCTTCCTATATGGGGTCCAGGTGATGTGAGAAACACTGAACATGAATAGTTACAGGATAAGCATTCTGAGAAGAAGTTTCTTCCTTGTCTCAAGCAACTAACTATTGCTATTTTTGTATGGGGGAATGCATATGTTACAACACATGTTTAGATAATGAAATATAACTGCTCCATGACAGAATCATAGGGAAGGAAAGTAGAAAGGACCTTCTGCAAGATCAGGACATGTTCCATTCCAGGAAGAGTCTCAAACACTTTAAAAAAAACCTTATTGTATTTCATCTTAAAACTGTTTTCAAGGTCTCATGACTCCAGCAACACCTTTTTGGGAAAACTGTTTCAGTATCTCCATAGCTGGATGTATTCTTCGAAATTAGAGCCTAAGTTTATTTGGAGCAATACTTGGTAATTCTCCCTCACATCTTTTGCAAGCCCAAACAAGCCAAGTCCTCTCCTGTAAAAAGGCCTTGCCATTCCCTGGCTAATTCTATTTATCTTTTTTCCCTGTAACTCCACTTTGAGCTCATCTTCCCTGGTCATGAGTGGCCAGACTAGTAGGTAATATTCTAGAGCTCATGATGCCAGGCTCTTGTAAATAAGTCACATGAAACATACTTTTCTCCTCTGTGTATCACTCTCGTCTTTCTCCTCGCTTCTTCTGCACTACCAATTGATTTCTTCAAGTTAAAAGCAGAAATAATTATCAGTCTTAGTGCAAAGACTTTACACTACTAAATCTCATCCCTGTTTTTTTATTACCTTTACAGCTGTTGAATCGTTCTTGTAATCCAGTTGCTGTGACCCTAACATAAGAATACGCATCTATAGAGACCTTAGTCAAGCAGCAAATGAACCATACAGTACATACTTTTATGTCTGCTGAAGTCATGACACATTTTCTGTGGTGTGCTTTGGTCCTGCCTACAGTGTACAACTAAACCCTAGGTGCTAAGAGTTATGCTGGCATTGTTTTAATCAAAGTGTTGAGTTAAAGTGTGGGTATTTGAGAAGAAATAAGCACTGACTGAAAAGCTGGACTGTCTTCTAAAACTTTTTTTGTTGACTGCAGATGCATTGTATTAATCTCAGCATAATCCCTCCTGTACTGTTCAGCTTTGGCTGATGTAACAGGTATTACAGTGATTTTTAACAAGAGGTCTATGTGGTCAATGTGTATTAACGTGTTAAAGATACAATAACTGTCAGTCAGTAAGTTTAACATGTTTCAAGGACACTCTCATAAACTTCAGAGTTGCCGTTCTTCCTATTCTACGCTTTCCTCAGCCTAACTACACAGTAAATGTGATGAAGCCTGTTATGGTCATTTTATCCTTCCCCAGTACTGTGTGTGTAATTCTCATTTATCTGCATTCCATAATGGACTGTCGTGGTTTAACCCCAGCCAGCAACTCAGCACCACGCAGCCGCTCACTCGCTCCCCCCCCACCCAGTG
>JAVKLA010000047.1:22202261-22213196 GCA_034782735.1 Sagittarius serpentarius | reverse complement strand
CATTTGAGGAGGGGGAGTGATACAGAAGTTTTGGTGGACACCTGGCGTCCAGCCAGGGTCAACCCACCACAGGTTCATGTCTGCTTTCCCATAAAGTAAAACTGGAGAAAAAGGAAATACAAGCTATATAAGCAAATGATTAAGTCAATAGGTGAGTTCCACGTGCAACTAATTTATTCCAGCTATAGGACACCATACATGCATAATTTTGCTGCCTGTTACGCTGCTGGTGCATGCCATGGACAGTTTAAAGAAGTGCCTTGGGATTCAGCTGACTATGAGGTGCCCAGCAGGGAAAGAATAGGATCCTCTAACATGCTGCAGTATAAGGTAAGATCAAACAGGGGTCCTTCCACTCTCATATTGAGGCAATAAATGCTAGTGTATAATTAAATGTAATGCTTATATTTAAAAAGAAGTATCAGAAACACTTTTTCCTTTAACTTGTGCTGAAATAGAGAAATTACAAACTTTCTTCCGTATAGTATTTTGACAGCACTCTTAATGCCTGACCTACATATCTTACTATATGCAACAACCAGACGCCCCCCAAAACCTCAACTCTCCCCTCAGACGTAAATATTTTGGAACTTGACTTAACTTCTATAAAATGTGAAAGTTGGTGGGTTTTTTATTTTTGATTTATTCAGAGCAGGTTCTTAAGACTTTAATAATTAGAGCTGAGAACTTGAGAGAAGGCGTGTGTGATTTATTCTGAATCAAATGGAATATGCATGTAATGATCTAGCTGAGGAGCTGTAGTCATCTACTACTTTGTAGTTAATGATAATTGTCTAATAAGAAGAACATGAAATTGTTTTCTTAGAAGTCTGTTATTATGAATAATTCTGTTAGTGGTGTGTGAATCCAAACTAGGTTGAATCTAGATAAGAGAGTATTCGCAGTACATAAAAGGTAAGAATAAAAGTCATGCACAACATTTTAAAGTGTTGTTTTGTTGGGGTTTTTTTTCCCCTTCCAAAGGTAACTAAGTGATTAGAAATGGCATTTGTCAGTGGCCAAGTAGTCACTGCAAATGCTTTTTGACGGCTGTTGTGGTTTAACCCCAGCCAGCAGCTAAGCACCACACAGCTGCTCACTCACTTCCCGCCGGCTGGTGGGATGGGTGAGGGAATCGGGAAAAAAAAAATAAAACTCATAGGTTGAGACAAGAAGTTTAACAGAATGGAAAGGAAGAAAATAATGATAATAATAACAATAATAAAAATACAATAATAATAAAAAAAAAATTGGAATATACAAAACAAGGGATGCACAATGCTCATCGTTCACTGACCGATGCCCAGTTAGTTCCCGAGCAGCAATCCCCTGCTGTCCTGCTCCCCCAGTTTATATACTTGGCATGACGTCACATGGTATGGAATAACCCATTGGCCAGTTTGGGTCAGCTGTCCTGGCTGTGTCCCCTCCCAACTTTCCTGTGCCCCTCCAGCCTTCTTCCTGGCTGGGCAGGAGAAGCTGAAAAATCCTTGACTTAGTCTAAACACGATTTAGCAACAACTGAAAACATCAGGGTGTTACCAACATTCTTCTCATATTAAACCCAAAACACAGCACTATACCAGCTACTAGGAAGACAATTGACTCTGCCCCAGCCAAAACCAGAACAATGGTCCAGGGCTGAGACTGTTTACATGCTGGTCATTGAGACAACCCTATGCTCCTGGTTTAGTATTCTCTTTTTTGCTAACTGCATGTTTTAGATGAACTGGTAGTAAAAGTTAATGCACTGAATTACATCATATCGTCAAGTCTTTGCAAGCTGTGCAATTAGAACTAGATATTCTAGATGTTCAGCAACTGGGTAACATAGAGGAATTTATGTATTTCCATATATAAAATGTTTTAAAGTAAATTTTAAAAATAGTATTCACAGAAATGTGTTACAAAGTGCTGAGTAATTGTGTGTATATAGTATATAGACTTCTACCTTAAATCTAAGTGCAAGTAAATATGTCCATAATTGCATATTTCTAATTTTGAGAAGGACAGATTTAACTTTTTAAGCCATTTGGACACTTTTGATTCTACGGTTCTGACAATTATCCAAGCTATTTATATTATTCATGCTAACTGTAAGAAAAACATAACTATTTCCATCTTTTAATTTTCAAAACTTCAGAATTCTGACAGTTAAATTTGATTTTGTTGTGGTTTAACCCCAGCCAGCAACTAAGCACCATGCAGCCGCTCACTCACTTCCCCCCACCCAGTGGGATGGGGGAGAGAATAGGAAAAAAGGTGAAACTCATGCATTAAGAACAGTTTATTATAACAGAAATGAAGAAACTAACAATGACAATAATAACAACAATATAATAACAACAATAATAAAAGGATTGGAATATACAAAACAAGGGATGCACAATGCAATTGCTCACCACTCGTCGACCAATGCCTAGTAAGTTCCCGAGCAATAATTCCCTGCCCAGGGCCAGCTCCCCCCAGTTTATACACTGGGCATGACGTCCCATGGTATGGAATAACCCGTTGGCCAGTTTGGGTCAGCTGTCCCAGCTGTGTCCTCTCCCAGATTTCCTGTGCCCCTCCAGCCTTCTTGCTGGCTGGGCACGAGAAGTTGAAAAGTCCTTGACTTAGTCTAAACACTACTGAGCAACAACTGAAAACATCAGGGTGTTACCAACATTCTTCTCATACTAAACCCAAAACACAGCATTATACCAGCTACTAGGAAGACAACTCTATCCCAGCCGAAAGTAGGACAGATTTGTAACGTGATATTGTTCATGAATTTGAAGTTGGGCTTGTCCCAATGCCAGGCTAAATAATCATCAAAATAGTACAAGAACTCTGTGATTGTTGAAGGATGGGAGAAGCAGAGGAGTGCTGTCCGACGAGTACGTTATCTTGAACCCCATAGTCACTTTATATTATGAGGAATGCAAAACAACTTATAACAAGTAGTATCCAAAAAGTTTAGTTAGAAATATACATTATTGCAAGACTTCCTGGCATCTAGATGAAAAGTGCTATAAAACAGTTGTTTTGACTTTTCATCCATTTTTGCTTTTAGAGGAAACCAACAGACTATCCGAAAGAAACTTGATCTCTTCTCCCTGTTATGAACTCTTTATTGGAAACACAGAGCTTCGAGTATCACAGTTAAACAAGTAAAAATTTTCCAAAGCTATTTTCAGATCCAATGCAACCATATACTAACAATGCCTTACAGATCTGGTTTTTTTAATTCCTTCATATCTACTCTTTTGTTGTGCCAAAGCAGCAAGTGTTAGCTGGATGAAATGGAGAAGGTGATTGGAGACATTTTATACAACAGTGTATTCTTATTTCAAGCAAATTGTAGTAGAGACATTTGGACAATGAAAACTGCAGTCCAGTTGCCTGATGTGTCCTGAAGGTATGACAGTCCATGATTTAACAAACTTTCAGTGTAAATATTCAAAATAGTTTTACAAAACAAGAAAGTGAAAATGACTGAATCACTTGTCTGAGGTTGCAAAGGAGGATAGTGGCAAAATTAGGAAAAGAACCCTTTTTTTTTCCCAAGACTAGTAAAACACATATGGAGTCTTATTATTGAGTTTAGAGACAGCCAGTTCACCTAAGTATCTGGATTTTTTCAGTCCATTGGTCGCATAACACAGGTTTCACTGTGTTTAGGACTAAATAGAGAAAGACTGCGTAGCTCTGTGGATTTGAAAATGAGACAGAGTCTTATCCATTAGTCAGTTCTTTAAACCTAGTCCATGTATACAGCCAGACCAAAAGAGAGACAGCAGGAGAGGAAAGAGGAATGAAGTAAAAGAAAGAGGGAATAGAGTGAAAGAAAAAGGTTTTCTGAGACAGATTTGTATTGCTGTAAGATAGAAGTGGAGGAACATTGGAGGTAGCCTGCCAGTGGTGGTGTCTCAGAGCCAGAGATATAAGAGGGGTCATGCAAAATATTTTGGGGAGGGAAGGATAGGACTTTCATAAGATAACAAAGACAAATCTATAATGCCAGTGGAAAAGAAACCTGACAGAATACAATATTCTTCTCCTTGTTAATGTCTATGAACACTGCTAGGCCAAGTTTATTTCCCATTTGGAGGGTTGCTCACTATGTATGAATTTGGCTGGTATTGTGTTGATCACCTACAGTCCTGCTCATTTCTAAGACGTTTGGTTTTTTGTTTGATTTTGTTGCCCAATAGGAAGTATGGGATGAAACGCTGACACATCAGGATGGCAGAATTCTATATTTCCAGGTAAGCATGAAGCAATAGAGAATCAGGACCTGGCCTTCAGTGGAAATTGGGCCTCTTCAGCATCTCATAGAGCCTGACCCGATGTATTCATTGCTGTTTCTTGTGCTGCTTTTTGTTGCCAAACACATCCCTGCAAAGAATAAAAGGCAAATTCTGTTTTCTCAAGAACTTAATTCACTGTGTTCCCGTAACAGTTCAGTCAGGACTTCGCAAGACTGTAGCAAAATAGCTTAACTTGCCTGTTGTTCCACAAAACTGGGAGTCAGTTCGAACCTTCAAGCAGACATAATGAAAAAAAAAGCACACACGTTTTGATAACACCAAGCCGAGTGGTTGTCACAATCCAGTATCAGGTGGAATAATTTAGCAAAATTTAACCCTCCTTGCTTTCCAGCTGACCTCAGATAATTCGAGGTGGCTAGGGGTGGCTAGGCTAAACTCCTGAGTGATATCCAATTAAATATTTTATCGTGACCAGGTTTTCTTTTGATTCTTGGGAACAGAATTAAGACTCAAATGGAATCAAGTGCCAAAACCACTTTATTTGGTCATCAGCGACAAGCATGGGCATCAGCTGCTTTCTGGGCCGCCATTCTTCTAACACAAAAAAGGGGCTATATCATCCTGAGAGGGTCATACCTTAATATTACTACCTAGTTTTCCCCTTATTCACTCTCAGGAGGTCACACCTTAATTAGGCACTTTCTGTTTTCTGAGAATCCTGACTATGCTAAAAATGTCATGACCCGACCCGGACAGACCAGGGAGGGGTTGTGGAGAGTTCGAAATTCCCTCGGGCTAAATTAAGGTGAAGTGACACCAAATGATTAGTTTAACATTTTATACATGGCAAAAGCAACTTCAACTCAAAAAGGTTAACATTAGGTGGCGTGGTTTCTTACAACAGGAGTTGGCACTATAATACGTGATTACCAAACATGTCCTGCGAGCCTTGCTTATTTGGGGATCAATTCAGGGAAGACGATGAGCAGAGCGCTCCCGCTGAGTCACGAGGTTCAGAGCAGACCCCCTTGCATTCTAGGCTCCTCTCTGAGAGGAGTCTAGGGTCGGCTAGATCCACTTCTAGTCCCAGACTTGGTCAGCTGTTTTATGTCTGAAAGGATGAGGTGTAGGGATTACAGAAAGAAAAGAGCGGGGAGAGATAAAGAGAGAGAAAAAGAGAGAGAAAAGATTTCACCAGTCCCGGGTCCAGCATTGGTCCAGCCAGCCTAAAGGTCCCATACTGGCGGGGGTGCCCACACCACCCCAGCCTTCAATTCGTGCCCTTTTATAATCTCTTTGCCCCTCCTTCAGGCGGGCACTCGAACTCTTCAGGCTAATCAGGTGTCACGCAGGGTTTGTGCTTCCAGAACCTTCTTGGGAAAGGGGTCGGTGGGTTTGGGGGTTGTTTGTGGAGAAACTTCTCCCTCCCTGCAGGCATAACCCTTCTTTGCTGGTGAGTTGCCCTGCTCAGCAGATCCAAGCAAGGACCTGCACACCCTCCAGCACGCCCTCCCCAGCCTGTTGCTAGTTGCTAAGGGGCCTCTCACCTGCCTTGAATTGCTGTGCAGAGTTCCTTGTTGTGCAGAGCTGGTCATTATGCAGAACTTGCCCCACCACAATGTTTGAGACATTAACTCTTTCAGTCTCTGACAGAGGTGTGGTTGATACTCTACAGGGAAGGGATGCCATCCAGAGAGACCTTGACAGGCTTGGGAGATAGGCCAGTGCAAACCTCATGAAGTTCAACAAGTCCAAGTACAAAGTCCTGCACTTGGGTTGAGGCAATCTCAAACACAGATGCAGGCTGAGGGGTGAGTGAACTGAAAGCAGCCCTGAAGAGAAGGACTTGGGGGTATTGGTGGATGAAAAAGGGAGTATTAGCCAGCAATGAACGTTAGCAGTCCAGAAAGCCAGTCGCATCCTGGGCTGCATCAAAAGAAGTGTGGCCATCAGGTTGAGGGAGGTGATTCTTCCCCTCTACTCCACTCTCGTGAGACACCTGGAGTAGTATGTTCAGCTTTGGGGCCTCCATCATAAGAAAGGCATGGACCTGCTTGAGTGGATCCTGAGGAGGGCCACAAAGATGATCAGGGTGCTGGAGCACCTCCCCTAAGAGGACAGGCTGAGAGAGTTGGCATAATGGTTTTAAACTGAAAGAGGGTAGATTTAGATTAGATATTAGGAAGAACTTCTTTACAGTTGGACTTGATGATCTTAAAGGTCTTTTCCAACCTAAATGATTCTATGACTCTACTGTGAGGGTGGTGAGACACTGGAACAGGTTGCCCAGTGAAGTTGTGGATGCCCTTTCCCTGGAAGTATTCAAGACCAGGTTGGATGAGGCTTTGAGCAACCTGATTTAGTGGAAAGTGTCCCTGCCTATGGCAGGGGTGTTGGACTAGATGATCTTTAAGGTCCCTTCCAACCCAGACCATTCTATGATTCTATGATTTTCCTATTCATATAAAATTACATCACTTTCTACTTGCTTATCTCACACCCTGTTTCTTGGATCCTGCTCATGTGATCATGAATTGGATTTACCCCCATGTGTATGCTCTGTTTACAATTAGTTTAAATTTAGTATGTAAAAAACCTCACCTGTCACACAGCATTTTATCTCAATCTTAAATTCATTGTGGCTGCAGATAAGACAGGATGGAGGTGACTTTTGGCCTTAAGAGGATGAAGAAATGTGATCCAGTGTTTGGGAAAGAACTGACTATGCAGCTATTATTAAAAGCTCATTAGAGACTACAGTTTTATTATACAAGAAGGTATAATGGAAAGGAATAAAGGGCAAAAGACAAGCGACATTCAATTTCTCCAAACACTGACAAGCGCTCTTATTCATTTGCAATTACAGTTCACTAAGTTATCTACCTGAAGACAATAAAGCATGGGTTCCCTCAAGCAGATTCTCAACAATGGTGTTAGAAAAGAAACATTTGAGAGGGCAAAGAATGAAAGCACCATGGCTTTGAACTTGTTCAGTAAATTGATTCATCTTGGGTTTTTCCCATCCTCTGTGCACTTTCTCCTTCCTTTGACTTCTGCGCCTCACACCTTCAGGTGAGAGTAGTGGGAACACCAAGCATCTGCTGTGTGTCTGAACTATGTGTGAGAAGCAGAAAGGGCCTTGATGCTGTGTAAGCACTGCTCAGCAACGATGAAAACATCCCTGTATTATCAACACTGTTTTCAGCACAAATCCAAAACATAGCCCCGTACCAGCTACTATGAAGAAAACTAACTATCCCAGCCACAACCAGCACAGTTATGGGCAAGTTTTAGGGCTTTTTTCAGTGGGTCTGGGTAGATTTATGAAATCTACTATAGAATTAAATTCTTCTGTTCAAGGTTTGCATCTTCTGAAGCCAGAATAGGTGGGGCTGCGATTACCAGTCTGACTGGTGTCCTCAGGTTGGTCCTTTCCTTCTGAATTGAATAGGAAATGTAGAAATATAGGAAATGCTGCAGGTTCCCTCAGTTGCTGCAGTTTCTGCCTTCGTTGCTAAGCAGCATATAAAATAGTTATGACACTGATTTAGATCACAGTAGTATACAGTGACATAAAAGCAAATAGTATGTTTGCATGTAGCCCTTTGGCTTTAATGAAGCCCAGAGGGGATGTAGCACTCCAAGTCTTAATTATATTATGAAGGCAACGTCTGATGGCAAAAGCCATCTCAAAAAGTCAGTATCTGCCTAGAAGAGCCACTGTGCTAGGTGTAAGATAGATAGAGAAATGTCTGAAAACAATGGCAGTATACCAGCAAGCGTGAAGAAACCAAGGACCTGCTCTTTCATGCAGTTTCTTCCAGCAGAAAGCATTTATATTAGTTAGCAGCACTGCAGACAGGACTGTGACTGTTCAGGATATAACAGTGCTTTTTCCCTATTATTTGGTTTGGGGAAAAGAACAATGCTTACATGAAATTTCCATATATTCTACTATGTTCTCTTTCTGGGTCATCTGGTCTGCAATTATTGAAATTTATCTACTGAAAAGCATTGTCAGTTATCTTTTACAAAGAAGTAACAAATATTCTTTGATAAGAAACCAGTAAAATACAAGCCATTCTTCTGGGGTTTTTTTGTTTGTTATTCCCCCTTCCTTTTTTTTTTTCTTTCTCTTTTTTTGTGTGTGTGTGTTTTGTTTTTTGTAGGCCTTGTCCTTTTTTATTATTTTTTTTTCCATGTGGGAAAGTAGAAGATTGGGAGCAGAAGAATATATTTTTAGCCATTAAGTTTTTCAAACAAAATAGAAGATCTTTCAAAACTATGTTAAGCCTCTACTTTTTCTTTTTTTCAGTCTACCAAATGAAAATTACTCTGAAGATTAAACTTTTGGTACCTTTGAAAATTCTGTGCTTTTTTACCCTACAAATTTGACCAAATAAACATAAACACTTATTTTGGTAATAGATATATTAAAGATTGTTGAAGTTCATTTGCTTATCTGTGTAGAGATTTTATATGTTTTTACCTTGTAAATGTAGATAAAGTATTTACTAAATGTAAATAAAACTTCATTTTCTTCCAACATATTGTATTCCATTTTCTTACCTAAACACAATAAAACAAAATATATGAAATATTATGCAGTAGGCAAAAGGGAATATATTTTAGTCAGCTGAATAACAGATTAGAAGAATCTTTAATTCACTTTTATCTTGCTTTGATCTGAAACCAATCTATGAACAGCCAGAAACATTAAAGACTGGGAGGAAATAAGGATGACTCATTGTCTTGATTCACATTGAACTGATTTTCTAAAGAAGAGAATATGACTTTGTTAAGACAGCATTATGTGGACCCTTTAAAATGTTTTGAGTTGATTTTTCAAAAGTACACCTGTGTATCAAAAGGATCTATCACTGTATCAGTGATTCAGCATTAGGCACGAAGCTAAAACTTTCTCTGGTATTCATCGTTATCTTATAGTTTTTCCCTCTATGTAGCAGCTGGCTTAAATTTGCCTTCCAACACTTAGGCACATATCATGGTGAAGGAAATAGAATTAAAATTGAAGTATGCAAGTGAGAAATTTTACCTTCTTGATGTATCATTAAAGAATATGACTTTTGATTAGATATGGGAACTTGAAATAATATTTATATATTAAGACCATAATTGTCTATGGCAAGCTTGATACAGTAATTTGTAGATGAAGAAAAAAGACAAAAAGGTTTTATTTGATATATTTCTGATCCAAGATGTTCCTGTGCATAGCAAAAATAGCTTTTAAAAACGTCTTTGAAAACTGTGAGAAACAAGGGCTCTGCTCTTCCCCATCTTTAATTTAGACAGTAGTAGAAGGATTGTGCTGATGCAACAGAAGAGGATCTGGTCCCTTTATGTTTTATTGCCATGGGGATGCTTCCAGCTTGCCACTGGCCTAAGTCTGACTGGAAAAACTACAAGTGCTAGTTTTCTAGGCTCTGCCCATGTGTTGCTCACAGAATAATGTTTTCCACAGTAGATTCTGCAGATGCTTATACTGTAAGTACTTCTACTCATCAGGAAGCTAATTAACAAAGTCTTGTCTTGCTAGCTTGATGGTTCAGACTTCAACTTGTTCCACTGAGGTGCCTGGGAGCAGCACTGGTTTAGGTAGATTGGAGTTACAGGCAGCCAGCCTGTCAAGTTGTGTTCATGTTTCATATCTGAGCTGTGCAACTTTTCTTTTTAAAAATAAAGATGAACCTTTAAAAAGTAGTAGCAGTGGTGTTTGGAGAATAATACAATTTTGCTGCTTGCTATCCTGTGCAAGTGTAGCAGTGCTGCTTTTCATATATAATCAAGTTGTTCAGGCATTTATTATTCAGGAATACTGCCATCTACGGCAGGCTAGAAGTGTTAATGGTGACAGCTAGTGGAGGTTTACTTTTTTTTTAAGCTTAGAAACTTGTTTTCTTGAAGCTGATAGTCGCTAGTTTTATGTATTTACACTATGATGCAGACAAGCAACTAAGTGCAACATGCAGACATATTTTCGCTTTGCTTATAGGAAACTTTAATTGATGATCACAACTTGGGTCTATGACAGCAATGTCCAATTAAAATGTGTGCTTAAAAGCAGCTGTAGTAATACATATGTCTGTACTTCGTTTCTCAAGTTCAAATATTGCTTTGTCTGCAAAAGGCAGGACATACTAATTTGAGCAATGTAAAGGACCTTACAACAATTTGGATTACTTAGAAGCATGCCAGGTGAAGGTTCACATTTCAAATTATTGCCATAGTGAAGTCAGTCTCAGTCCTTTTTCTATCAAGTCACTTTAGCTGGAAGTGATGGGAAAGGGAATAATGAGAAAAATATTCTGGTCAGGGCTAGGTAAAACTGTGCATGATTTCTCGGAACAGTAGAGGGAGCAAGAAGGTAAAGTTCTTGAAACGGCAGCGGCTTCCTTGAAGGTTGAATGCTTGGAGACTAAGTTTGCCATACCAGGCAGGTGATTAAAGCAGAGGCTGTAACCTCATTAAAAAAAAAACCACCAAAACACAAAACAAAAACCCCCAACCAACATCAAAGTGATCCCTTACATGTTTTTTGTTTGTTTGGGGTTTTCTGGTTGTTTTTTTTCCTTCTCCTCCCTCGCGGGGGGGGGGGGGGGGGGGGGGGGGGGGGGGGCGGGGGGGGGGGGGGGGGGGGGGGGGGGGGGGGGGGGGGGGGGGG
>JAVKLA010000047.1:22182203-22193882 GCA_034782735.1 Sagittarius serpentarius | reverse complement strand
CAGTCTGATGTTAGCTTAGGGCGCGTGAACAGCAGCATTTAACCAATAAAATGTAACCTTTAGGAGTGTGATAAGGCGTGAAAAGTATATAAACTGCTGGAGTGAGATTAATAAACGGCTTTGCTTTATAACTCTCATAGAGTTGTGGAAGTCCATTATTCTCCCGCAAAAGGAGAACAATAGAGGCTTTTTTACAAGTTTGCTTTTACCAAGATTTGATGTCTTGTCGCTTTGTCTGTCTCGACCGCGACAGGTAGGTAGTATGAAGAATTTAGGTCTAAATAGGAAAGATGAAAATTAATTTGCTCTTACTTAATTTTGCTTGCCTGTGCTTAGACTTTTGGAGATTAAAAGAAATAAATTACTTTTAAAAGAACTTCTCCATCAAGTTTGTAAATATACATTGACCCCTCAGTTAATTCATTTGTAATAATTATGAATGAGATTCTACTTTGTGGGTCCACATGTGAATTAGCTGGACAAAGGACATGAGCTGTTAATTTACTTTCATTACCCTTATCTCCTGGAATGGTCATCCTCACACCTAGGCATAGCTTGGAAGAAAAGGCCTTCCTGGTATATTGAAACACTTCTGTGACATTGTGGGAATATTCATATGGCTTCACTGGCCCCAGCTAAAATATTCTGAGTACCTATGTACTCCATCTGGGTACCTACTTTTTTTCTCCAAATATACATCTTAGATTCTGAACTGCACCAGAGTTACTTACCCAAAGTGTATGGTGTGGATATCCCCCGTTATTTTTTATTTTGCAGCAGCTACCTGGCCTCTATGAAACTCTGGCATCTGTTTAGCACCGATGCTGTGTATATGTTGGACTTTTTTTGCCACACCTATAAAATCTTTTTCAAGAATATGATACTGAAATAGTCAAGGAACAACTAAGTGAACAGTATTGGAACACCTAACACAGAAAACACCCCGATCTCAGGCATGATTAAATGAACAATTCTACTTTTAAAAGAGTGGTTTTCTTGCTGTTTTCATAAAAAAAGAAACCTTAGAAGTGCAATTCTATCTTTTATAAGAAGGTTTTGTTGTTCATAATTTCAAGACAGAATAATTGAAATATCAAGGGAGGAACTGAAGAAAGGTGTAGTGGAAGCTTGAAAGAGCTTTTTGGGGTGAGCCATTACATAAAAGCATGATTTCAATTTTAAAAGTTATCTGTATAGTAAACAGAATATTGTGTTTCCTTGTAGAAGTTTGTATATGGAAGTGGTCTGAGAAGGAAAAATAAGCTTTTGAAATACTAAAACCGAAAACATCTCCTCAGCACATCAAAGGGAAAACACAGGATAATACCAAAAAAGGTTCAATAACATGAAGATACATGCAAGACAAAGTTGTTATGTCTGTCAAAGTGTTTTTCATGGATCTTGCTTCCATGATGGGACATGCTTACTAAAAAAAGAAAAATTTTCAGTTCTCTCTGAAAAGTAACAGTTCTGACAGGCATGGAGGCACTCTCGTGTCATTTTCAAGAGGGTAATTGCTGTTCAGTACGAACAAATCATTTGAAGAGAGACAGCAATCAGGGCAATTCTATGAAGCCTGATGCTGCATGAGTCCTTCCTAGATTAAGTCTGGTAGCATTTGCTGTTTGTCCTCCAGTGTGTGAGTTAGACATGAGCAGGCAAGATGCTCAAGGCCATCCCTTTGCTTGGGACCTTCATTGGCTCCAGTACAGTCCAGCTCTGCATGTGTCTCGTACATTCAAAACAGTTTTATGGTTACAAAGCCAAGCACTGAGGAATTAAAGGAGGGTTCCCTTGTGACAGAAATTTAGCACTTGCATGTGTGAATCAGGCTAACAGAGATCAGACCTCAACAAGGTAAAGTTTGGAAGCACTGTTCAGGTCTAATGCCTTAAAGATCTTTTGTCTTATAGTAGCTTTTTGTTTAATTGATTAGCTGCCTGTCCGAGGCAGGGATCTTGTAGAATAGTTACTAAGGGATTGTGTCATGAAATATTTGGAAAGACAGTTCCTACTATAATGAGAGACTTAGCTTGTAGTAAAATTACTGATTTATGTGTATTACTAAGAGGACTCAACATGTCAGTAAGAATCACAACTGCTAAATTCTCTATAATCCGCTGATTGTCAAGTGTGCATCCCTGGTGATGGAAGAAGGAAGGTTTGGGGGAGGGAAGACTTTCATGTGTTCAAGAGAGAAAACTTTGAAACATGGCCAGGATCTTTTCCACAGAGCTGCTCCCCAGCAAGCTCATCACCAGGCTGTGTCATTGCAGGGGCTCTTCTTTCCCTGGTGTGGGGCTGGGCATTTGTCCCACAAAGTTGAATTGCATGGTGTTCTTGTTGGGTCATTCCTCCAGCCTTTCTGTGTCCCTCTTTATAGCAGCTCTGTCCGCGAACATTTTAGCTGGTCCCTCGGACTTCTTGTCATCTGGGAACCTGATGAGAGTGCCCTCTGTTGCCTCCTCCAGGTCATTAAGAAAGATGTGAAACAGAACAGGTCCCAGGATAAATTCTTCTGATAGTATACTTGTTACTGGTCCACAGGCAGCATATGATCCATTCACCACGGCCCTCCAAACCTGATCATCCAAAAAAATTTTACCCATCTACTTGTTCACCAATCCAGACTATAAGATACTAACTTGGATAAAAGACTACTGTGGGAGAATATTGTGTGTGTTTAGTCTTGCTAAAGTCAGGGTAAATAAAATCCATTGTTCTTTCCTCCTCCACAACTCCAGTCATTTTATCATAGAAGGCAACCAGGCTAATCAGGCATCATTTACATTTGGTAAATCCATGTTGACTGTTCCGAGTCACCTTCTCATTCGTGGGCACATAAATATGACCCTCTAGTGAGAAAAGGGAAAAACGGTCCTTTTGAAACTAAGGCTGGCCTTTCACAGAGTCAGTGAAACTGGATGGCACTTGTGCTCCTATGAAGGGCAAGATACTGCACATTTCAAGTCAGTGGGAGTTTCAGCAGTTATGTCAGTGGAAACAAGCCAGACCCATAAACTAGAAATGGTTTGGTTTGTTAATAAAAAGCCTTTCTGAGTTAATCATAGTTTAAGACTGAGGACAAGATTTTCTGTTTGTTTGGTTTTTTTAGACAGAAACCATAGGCCAAACAATAATAAAGAATTATATCTTGCTCTGGGAGCTGCTTCACTCTGCTGCTCTTTGAATTGAAGTTCATATGAAGTGGAATGCATTAGGAACTAACCATAAAGAACACTAGGGATATTTTTTTTATCATAGCTGCACCTGCCTTAAGTGCACAATAGTTAAGGTTATAGCTGTGTCTTGAAACTCAGGCTAGGTGGGGTTAGAACTCCATAGAACTCAATATTTAGGAGATGGCTCAAGGGTCAAACCTGGCCTGCCCTTCAAGGTACCTTCAGCAGTAGTATTGAAAGTATTGCATACTTTTAGGTTATCTGTCTTTTTTGTTTTATTGAAATTTGCAGTCCTTAAATTATTAATTTGAGACTGCATATCCTAATGTAAAAGAAAAAGGCAGTGAGACACAACAGCAAGGTAAATAACTGCTTTGTCTTATTGACTGATAAAGTAATCCTTCCTTTTTTTTGTGTATTTTCTTTTTTCCCTGTTGCTTATATTTGATTCTCACCTTTTATTTCGAGTTAGCTTTGAACTGCATGCTAACATGATTTCTAAAAGGGGTGCTTTCCTCCCTACATAATCAAGGAGTTTTGTGCTATCTTTAGGGCTCAGAAAATAATAACTGTATCCTATATATGCTGCCATGTTCCACAACCAGTACAGTTTTAAATCACTTGACCAATGACGCTTATTGCCAGGAGCAGAGCCTGTGCTCCACATGACCACACACATCAGAGACCTTTGATATGGACGTCTACCTGTCTCTTGACTATGTACTAATATGGCGTTGACATCTTTCCTTACTCTGGCTCAGATTCATCTAATCTAATTTGACACATTTAGCTGCAAAACTTGAGTTAGAAGCACGTTCACCTTAGAGTGGCTTGCAATCAGTGCAAAGAGATAAGCACATTCCAGGAATGATTCAGCCTATCTCTCTTTTTCTGTGTGTTGCTGGGAGTTTTGGATAGTTAGGCTACTATACAGGTGTCTCACTGAACTAAAAGTGTTTGTCCATGTTTTCATTCAATCTTGGGCATACTTTGTTGCAAACAGGGAATTACAAATTATTTCAACAAGTTTCAGTCCTTTAAAAGATTTAGGATTTTTTACCCCTCTTTTAGCATGTTCTGGCAAGAATGAGCAAAAAAAAAAAGAAGAAAAGAGATATTTCGATGAGCAAAAAGTTCATTTAGCAGATTTTATTTTTCTGTTGCTTTTAATGACTTTCTGACTGGAAGTCATTAAATGCTCAAAAAGCTCAAAAATGTGCAAAACCAAGAGCTATTGCACAGCTATGACTGGCCAGAAGGTGATATCAGGAGCCCTCAAGGTACCACTTCAGCACCTTAGACTCAGCATATCCCCTTGGCTTCCCATTGCTGTGCTTTGGGCTTCAGAACCGAGTGGAAACACACATAAAAATTCAGGGTAAGTGTAATAACAGACTTTAAGGTATAGTTTGGTTCTGCAGACAACCAGACTTATTCAGAGATAGACCTTTTCTAGAGGTATACCCTTTCTAGTTATATGGCCATGGTAATGGAGGAACCAGTTACAGCTGGGAAGGAGTCAGATGTTTCTTATAATAGACTATTGAGTACAGCTGGAGGGAAAAGATTCAAGAGAGAGCCTGCACAAGAAGAAAGATGTCTTACAGCCTGCTCTGGGCAACGGAAAAAGACAAGATTTATATGTGGAAGTTTTGTTCTATGTATTTGGTTTAAAGATTAAAGCTATACTTGAGAAGGCTTTAGGTGAGGTGCAAATCTCTCTTGGACTGACAAACGGGTCTATGGCAGGTCCTCTCATCCTCTTAGTTGTATGCTTAGTGCACCATAGAAGTGCAAAGCTGATGTAAACTGCAGCATGTGGGTTTCACTTGGTGTTTTCAAAGTAATTACAGTGTTGTGGTTTAACCCTAGCCAGCAACTAGGCACCATGCAGCCGCTCACTCCTCCCTGCTCCCAGTGGGGTGGAGAGGAGAATCGGAAAAAAAAGTAAAACTCATGGGTTGAGATAAGAAGGATTTAACAACTAAAGTAAAATAAAATAAAATATAATACTAACACAACAAAATCAATAATAATAATAATAATGAAAAGGAATATAAAAAGAAAAAAACCCAAACAAGAAAAGACAAGTGATGCACAATGCGATTTCTCACCACCTGCTGACCGATGCCCAAGCAGCAATCTGCCTCTCCTGGCCAATTCCCTCCTGTTTATATACTGATCATGATGTTCTATGGTACGAAATACCCCTTTGGCTAGTTTGGGTCAGCTGTCCTGGCCATGCTCCCTCCTAGCTTGTACACCTGCTTGCTGGCAGAGCATGGGAAACTGAAAAATCCTTAACTTAGGATAAGTGCTACTTAGCAACAACTAAAACATCAGTGTGTTATCAACATTATTCTCACACTAAATCCAAAACACACTGTACCAGCTACTAAGAAGAAAATTAACTCTATCCCAGCTGAAACCAGGACATATAGCCAGCGCAGGTCTACTCAGATGTAGGAATAAGGAAAGCAGGACATGTGATGTAAAAAGAGTATCCAGGCTTCAACTCCTTATCACCCAGCATTCAGCTCTAATATCTTTGTGAGTGCAGAAGCACTGTTGTTTTCAGGGTACTGATGATAAGTACATTAAAGTCTAGAGGTACTAGGGTGTGTATAATAAATCCCACAGTGAATCTGCAGAAAAGTGTGAAGAGAATTTCTGAGGTCAGCTCTGAGCCTTCACTCTAAGATGCTGCATCTCTTTACTCAACTTCTTAACAGTGAATTCTTCCCAACCTAATGCAAGCTGTGTTTTCTCTGATTTGATTCTATTGTTTTTTCCTGCCCAACCTTCCAACCCTCCTACTGCCTTGATCAGCTGAGCTTCCAAAATCAAAAGGGAATTGATGAAATTTCAAAAAAATAAGAGCACGTTGTGTGCTATATATAGTATACTTTTGTGGAACTGTTACACCAAATACAGAAAATACCCCTGTTTCTCCTCTTGCTAGTTTAAGTTTAAGCTATAATGTAAATTGTGGTATTTATGTATAGTGTAACTTTTGTTGCCACGTAAAGACAAATCAATACTGTCTTTACAGTATGGTACAAGCTCTGGCACTGCCCTGTGCTTTGATAGAACCCAAGTGAACCCAACATCGTATGTGCTGCTTCTCTATTTGCCACTGCACATCTGTGAATTACTTGGACAACAAAAAAAAAAGCAAAGCATTGAGTCCCTGCAGAATCCGATAATGCTCATTGCATAAACCCCAGGAATTATCATAACTTGCACGAATGCAAGTACACTTGATGACTAGCCCTTTCAGCAGTAATACCTTCTTAAGAGAATTCCTGTTGGAAAAACACAACAGATGCTTCAAACAGCTGTACCCTAGTGCACATAGGATGGTTATTCACAATAATATTTGCAGTTGTAACATACTAGTAGTTACTACTGGCCATTGTTAGTCCTTTATATCTGAACCCAAAAATAAACCTGAAAAATCTGTATTTTAGCAAATTCTATGGCACTACTTGAAAGCATAATATTTCTCATAAAGTGCACCAGTGGTCTCAGACTGCATACCCACAACATGATAAACCAAGTCTTTTGGTTTAAACTGAACCAGTTCAGCTTATCTTTAGTACTGGTAATTTTTTCACTCAGTTAATCATCCTTCCTCTGGGCTAATTTTCTAACATTGCTCTTTATTTGCTCTCTACAGCTGTACTTAGGAAAGGAAGAGACACTAACACATAGTCGTATTTTTCTCATTTATTCCTTTAAATGCAGTTAAAAAACTCTCAATGTTAAGGAGTGAAAATTCTCAGGAAGTGTTTTCACTAAAACTCTGCTGGCAGCAACAACTGTGCCTCTGGCATTGAAGGTTGCCTGTGTGGTGTTCAATTCCCAGATGCTCTAACAGACTGTGTAAATTCTTCCTGTTGAAGTGATTCAATGCGAGGAAGCAACATTCTTTCTTTCATTATATTCTGACTTTTTATAAATTATTATTTTTAAATTTAGTATTTTCAAGGCCTT
Organism: Sagittarius serpentarius; assembly: GCA_034782735.1. Taxonomy (NCBI): domain Eukaryota; kingdom Metazoa; phylum Chordata; class Aves; order Accipitriformes; family Sagittariidae; genus Sagittarius; species Sagittarius serpentarius. The sequence goes on along the minus strand of JAVKLA010000047.1, from coordinate 22,186,704 downwards.
ATCATAATATTGTCAGTGTACTTAAAAGCTTTGAAAATACTAAGGCAAGGAAAGGGATGCTACAGAGATAAGGTTTTACTTGTAAGATCATCCTATACTTGGTTCCTGTACTTTGGTACTAACAGAAGAATTTCTACTTCTTTGCTACCTCTGACTTGGAAGGATGCACCTACTAATGGAAATGGCTGATTCCTTTTTGCCTACGTGTCTGGTTCTGAAAATGCCACCTGAAAGTCCATCATGGAAAAGATGAGAAGGAACCATTCTGAGACTCCAGTGACATCAGGTTAGGCCACAAGTTGTAACGTAGAATATGGATGAGTAACCTATTTCTCCTGCTAACTGTTCTGACAAATGCGTAAATTGGTAAACCTTCAGCTAGATTTCTTATCAGTTTAGGCATTTTCATATGTTCTCAAGGAAACATAGATATCCAGAGGAGGAAACGTCTTTATTTCAGTCTAATGGCAACTCATTCTCCAAATAATGAGAGCCTTCCTCTTCTCTTAAGCCATTTCTTTAGTACATTGTTATATTGCTTACAATCATTTTCTTCAGCTGGCAAGTTTTCCTGCATTAGTTTTTCAGCAAGATCTATGAATAATTCACAGGCACTGAGACATTTCCCTCTCCAGATTTTCTGTCAGTGTAAAATACCTAACTTAAGGTGGCTAATAATTGGGTTTGGTAGGTTTAAATCTTTGTATATGCAAGAATCATTGGCAAATAATTCTAGATATTTAAGAATGCTCTATGGAAATGTTGGCACATTGAGAATACTGTGATTCACAGTAATTGGCTGTTTTTAATCAGATCCATAAATTATTATTGTTGTGATACATGACATCTCAAGGGAAACTGCCACTGTAACTGCAGCTGTTCTGTATGCAGTCAGATGCTCGCTATTCCTTATATTCATGAATTTTTGTAGTTGGCAACAGAACAGAAATTCCATAGTGTGTGCTATGAGTTTTTCATTTTTAAAATTTATTTTGTGCTGCAACATCAACATTGGACAGAAGCAGAAGAGGAAAGCTTTCATCTTGTACACAGAGGCAAACAACATATTGTTTTGTCTTGGTTGCCAAAGAAACTGAGAAGTGAAGACTCAGGAAGACAGAAATGATAGGAGGGAGGAGGAGATCCAAGGAAAGCTTGTGAATGCACATCAGTTTGATACCCAAAGCATCACTTTTTGAATGATTTAAGTTGGTAGCTTTAATTTGGGAAAGCTCAAAGCAAAATAAAGACAGAATACAAAGTGTTCTCAGGAATCTAAAAAATGGAAGGTCTGAGAATGCTGTTTATCTTTGCTGCTTGCTCCTGATGCATTTAATGAGCTGGGTAGGCCACCACTCCTCTCTTTCTCTAGGTGGAATCCTCATCATGGTGGATGGGGATCTTAGTGTGAGCAGTGCTGTAGGTTGAGGGATTTTCCTTGTGGGAGTGTGAAGGTTTATATATAGACCTTATATAAAGTTTTATATATATATACACTCTTATTCACATATTATGTATGTAATGAGACAGAATATATAATATATGAAAATATATAGAGATATATATAAATCCTTACCTTCTGTATTGTGGTGGGATTTGCTGAAAAATGTCCACAATTATTTAAATTCAAAGGATGAGAAATACAGCATAGCTTATGTCCATCTAATTGTAGCAGCATCAGAAATGTTTCTTAATAACAACAAATAGCAAACCTAAGATTTATTTCAAATACCAAGTCTACTGAGTTTTTCAGAGTTAGACCAGAAAACTACTTGTGTAACTATCCTCACATCCATGCCCCAGACATGTATACATGCATACCACCAGAACTCCTCAGTATTTCAGTGATCCCTGGAAAGGTCTGGTAAAATACGCTGATGACAAACAAACTTCTTGTTTATCAGATATGCATAACCGTATAAATAATTTGCTGGTATGTCTGAAGAATATTTGACATGCTGACTACTTGAATTAAAGCTAAGATGGAAGTGGAGGTGACTAGGTTCCCAGGGGAGTAAAGTACTCTTAATATTTTAACTTTTTATATTTTTTTCAACACAAATCTTCACAAGGAGCTTTGTTTGTGTACACAAAATTATAGCTAGTTGTAGATACAGGCAGCAATGCTTTATTCTTGCAAATGCAGTTATAAGCACTTCAAGAATGTTAACAATTGTGCCTGGAATTATTTATATTTCCTGTTACACAAATTCATACTCTCTCATGTTCCTCAAGTGAAATAGTTCATACTGTACACATTTTTATAAACTCAGGTTGAGATCCAAAAAATCTGCACAGAAATTTGCTTGTAAAAATTATTTAGCAATGTAGAACTTTGCTTCCTGCAGCTGTAAAGTGAGTCACAGTACCATGTGCAGTTGTTCTTGGGTGAATATTCCTGTTACTGAAACAGCAACAAAGTCAACAACAAAATCTTTGGCACGTAAAGTTCCAGAGTGTCCTGTGAAAGTACAGTAGCACAATTGTGTCAGGGTTCAAAAAGGAGAGGTAGATTAGGGGCTATGGGAACCAGCTGCAGAAAAGTCTGAAGAGATTTGCCTGAGTGTATACTGGTATTTTAAATGGTCCCCTGAAGGAAAGTATGCTTTTCTAACTTGTAAAACTTCATTAAGTTTCAGTCTATACCCGGGGTTCTTTCATAAGACAGAGGTTCAAATAATGTTGAAGCATCTTTCCCTGCTCCTTCAGCATTTTCTGAATGAGGTGCATTAGTTTATTTTTCAAAGAATAAAGGCCTTGTTTCTTTATATTCTCTACTCTGGCTAAATTCAGAGTCCCTTAATCTTTCTGCCTGCCATCTGTTCTAATTTTTCCTTTGATTGTAAATTTTATTGACCAAACGTCCTACTAGTGTAAATTAATGAAGTCTTATTGACTTAAATGGAATAATGATGGTTTATAGCAGCTGAGGATTTGGCATTATGTCTTAAATAAATATGTAAATGAAAATTCGGATGCTGCTATTGGCTATGCAATATCCCAAGAATGCTCTTAAAGTTATTTTTCCCATGTGTGTTGTTGCATGGATTTTTTGTTGTTGTTGTTGTTTCAGCCAGTATAATCTATAGATCTCTCTCCTTTACTTGCTTTAATTTCAGAATATGCAAACTATGAGTAATATTCCTTTTGTCAAGCTATTTTTCCCTGTAGTAAATTGTCTCTCTAGATGTTTGCTTCCTGGCATAAAACAGGTGGGATTAATCATCTTCTGGGAAGGTGTATAATGTCTCCATCATCTCCAAAGGAAGCATAAATGCTTAATTTAGACTGGATAGGGAAAGTTAAGTTAAACAAATTCTTCCTGTAGTGACTATGTACCTTTACTGACTTGGTCAAATTGTTCTTTTTTGTGCACATATTGATATTTCTGAACTCAGAGGAAGGAACTCAGTGGTTTTATATTTCAATGATATGCAAAAAAAGAAGGTATGCATTCTGAAAGCATCTGCCTTCAGTTTATGAAAAGTACGACTCAACCTGCTCCACTAGTTCCTGTTCCTTTGGCTAATCTGTTTATAGATGCTTCAAAACATTTTGCAGTGTCAGAGGTGTACCTGAACAAGTCGCCTAAGGCACTTACCTTGCCCACAGTATTCCATTTGGTTAAACTATAGTCTCCTCCTTTCTTTTTTGAAATAGGATATTAAGAAGAACGATTTCAGTTGGGGCTTGATATCTAAATCTTCAGACTTGACATTTACACATTTTTCTTTACTGTTCGATAGTGTGCTACAGGGCTGTCCCATTCTGGGTTTGCCATTAGTCACTAATCTAAACAGCACGATTATTTATAATAACACGTAGGGAAGTCTCAAAATAATAGAATCTGGAAAGGTTAGTAGCAGAGAAAAGTTCTCATATACGAGACATTTTCAAACAAGAAATGAAGGGCATCAAGTGGCAACCTTGTAAATAGGAACATAATTAAAAGTGCAGATGGAAAAAATACAGGGAAGTAGGTCAGGGATGATTCTACTGATACAGCCAGAGAATAACTGATGCGTGTACTAGAGGCTCTGTCATTTCCATGAAGAGCTTTATCCTACAAAGCCAGCAAAAAACAGAGTTGGAAGTGCAAGTAGCATTGAGCAGTTTGGATCACTGCATTTCAGAGAGATAAACACGGGCAATGTGTGTCTGCAGTCGAGTTTGAAACTGCAACAAGAAATCTAGAGACTGTAACTTGCTGGACACTATTTGTTCCCCTCTTTTTAATCCATCACTTCCCAATATATATGATGCCAAAAGTATAGTTGAACTGGTGTTTGTTCCCAAATAGCTGATCTGGTGCTGTGTAAAATGAAACTTTTTAGGATGGTGTCATTAGTCTGGTGTGATAACTGCTGAAAATTTTGAAAATCTTTTCCTCAAAGCTGTTGTTGGCTTCTGTTTTTAGCTAGGTATCCTGGTTTCAGCTGGGATAGAGTTAATTGTCTTCCTAGTAGCTGGTACAGTGCTGTGTTTTCAGTTCAGTATGAGA
>JAVKLA010000047.1:22150002-22178427 GCA_034782735.1 Sagittarius serpentarius | reverse complement strand
TGTCCTTATCTCAAGCCCCGAGGTTCCACCTTCTTTGTCTCCTCCCTGATTCTCCTCCCCAACCGCTCTGGAGCGGGGTGGGGGGAGGAGTGAGCGAGCAGCTGCGTGGTGCTTTGTTACCGGCTGGGCTCAAACCACGACAGATGCAAAGATGACCTACTCCCCATTTCTTCCCTTTCCCTTCACACCAATTTTGAGAGAAGAAACATTGCATTTCCCTGATAAATACAAAAGGGAGGTGAAAGGCGTCATGAAGGCAAGGAAGATATATTATTAACAACAGAAAACTTACAAAAGTAAATAGCTCCTAAACTTTAGGAGTTAGATATAAATCTTATCCTTCTCTTATACCTCAGTCACCCCTTCCCAGCCTCATTACATTTTCCCTATTTTCAAATGTAGATAAGTTAAGGAAACTGTTTGTTCACAGACTGCATACTCAACTCCATGGTGCTTCTGGTTGAAACAATATTAATAACAAAACAAAGAGTAATCATAGCACAAAAGTGAAGATGGTGTTCCAAACATCCTTTGTGTCCTTTCCATGTCTTGACATCCTCTGAGCTGCATCCTGCTCCGTGAGAGCTCAACTAATCTGAAGGAAGTCATTTGGAGTCGTAAGCAAAGTGCCTAGCTTTGACTATGAGAGCAGAGATATTTATCAACAAAGAGTGAAGCACAGTGTAAATTCTGAGCTTGAAACAGGGATCAAACAATAATCCTCTAAGCAGTCCTTTCAAATATTCTGCTGGTCTTGGTGCCTGAGGGCAGCTTGAAAATTAGATTTGCTGCCAATACAACTGCATAGCCCCATCTCTTTGGTTTTAAAATCCAGTTTGTGCTCTGTTTAACACAAGATGAAGATAGCTTTTAAGCTCGAAGGCTTTGTTTATATTTGCATCATCAAGGCTGACTTCCTAAATCACCAGTTCAAAGCAACAACATAAAAAAGGGTGGGTTTTGTCTTTTTTTTTTAGTAGAAATTGTGTCCCCATTGTGCATCATCTTGAAAATGACAGCTCTTACTCTTTGAATACAAAAGGTACAAAATCACAACAAAATCAAACATTTGCTACCTGTCTTGAATTCAAAGCAAGCAAAAATGCACTATGTTAATCACTGTGTGTCATTAGTGTTATCTTTTGAAACACAGAGGAGACTGATGAAATAGAAATATGAATGCTGGTGACTTTCTTCTGAGTTTTGGGGGCGGCAGGTGAGAGGGTGTTTTGGTTTTTTGGTTTTGGCAGATTTTGTATGTTTTTTAGTTAAAGCTGTCAACTGAGGTTCAGCAGGTTAGAATTTGGTCCCTAAATTAACTGCAGACTAGGACACATAATTTCAGTCTTTCAAAGTTAATTGTTACCTAAGTTCCTCTGACATCAATCAGTGGACATGGCAATTCATTAAGTTTTTGCATGCCACATTATCCATTCAGAAAATGGAGGCATTAATGTTTGCTTCTTCCCAGCTTTTCTCTCTCCTGTATACAGCTGAGGTCCTCAGGCAGAAGTGTGTTTTACAGTGTGTTTGTGCGTTATCTAATTATAATTATGCCTCCGTCTTAGCTGGAGTCTCTAGATATTGCTGTCATATTCAGAATTATATCAATAGGTGTGACGCCAACTTTGTATTTGCAGTCATATTACTCTATTTGTAGAAGCAGACCAAGTAGGTGATTTAGCAAAAAGGCATGGTGGTTTGTTTTTTAACCCTGACTGAATGGGTATTTCAATGTTACTTGTTACAACTACAGATAGCTGATTAGTCCCAAAATGGCTGTTTTCCATCCATCCTTGATCTGAATCCTTACACAAATACCCCAACTTTGTGGATCCAAATATGCAATCATCGTCATCTCTCATTTTTCAGTTATGAACTATGTCTACTTGAGTTACTTCCTGTCTGCAAGCATTTTCATAATGCTTGAAAACAAAGTGCATTGTGAATTGTGTCCTACAATTATTCACATCACAGTATAAATCCAAGTATCCCTCCTATGTAACAGTTAAAATATGAGACCTTTTTATACACTCCAGGAAATATGACTTGAAATGGTTTGGATTGGGGCTTTTTTTTTTTTTTCAGTGTATGGATCTAAATTTGGGTATTTCAGAACTTGATGTTTTGCTCAGAATTAATCCTTGTGCCCTTCCTTCCAAGTAAGAACTTCCTTTGAAGGTTTATGTTCTAGTAGATACCTAAATCACAGAAGCAGAAGTTACCATTAAGTAATAGATTGCTATATTTGCATAAAATGCATTTTTTTTATTTTCTACAGCAAAGATATGCAGGTAACAAATTACTTGTGCACTGAGACTATCAGTAAGTAATTCATCATACATACTGAGGAAGGATACCTTAAATGTTACATTCCATAGAAATACCCATAAGTAAGCATATTCTCTTTACACTGCAGTATTTTTAGAGTTTATCTTGAGCCCTGTTATGTATCTCAGAAGAAGCAGAAGCAAACAATTCACCCTGAAAGCAGGAGTCAGAATTAGGAAATTTAATATCTGTCCTGTAGACTACAGTTGAAATAAAAATATTACAGAAAGTGGATGGCTAAAACTAAGATGTTAATTCCTTATTTATATATTTAAATGTGTGACTTGATTTTCAAAAAAGCAGCACAGTCTCAGATAGCTGTACTTAAAAGTGTAACGCTGCTTATGTACCAAGCTACATATACACACTCTGTATTGTCTGCCGAGTATAAATACACTGGCTTTGTTGTTGTATGGAGGCTTCTGTTTTCCAGAGAGCTCAATCAGTGTTGAATCTACTTGACAAATGAAAGTCATCTGTTTTCCAGCTGCATGTACAGAACAGGTAACAAAGGACACAGAGCTAAGGTTGCTCCTGTCATTTCCCTGTAGCTCCTGTTTGAACTGAGGGTTAGGGCTACCCAGCAGGGCTGCAGCAGCTCCAGCTCATGTACATTGCCCAAGGTTGTTTTAAAAGAGCTGGTTCAGGTACTCCTGGCAGTGTAGTCACAGCAACAGAGAACTTAGCCTAGCCTAATTGCCCAAATATTTACACAGCTTCTCAGGAGGTCTTTATGGCCTGTGCTGAACCACTCTACTTTCCTCATCCAAACTAGCGCATTTAAAGGTAGTTCAGATGTGTATACACAAGCTGCTGTCCCACCTTTGACAGCCAAGTGGATATACACTCAGTTTTAGACAGGGCAATCGCACTCAACTGTAGGAGTTCGGTAGCCTGTAACATAAAGCAACAGGTCAAACTCAAACTGATAGGCTGCCATTATATAAATCAATAGTATGCCCTCCTGTGGCTACTGCCTTCTGTAACAGTCCTTAAAAAGAAAGTAAAACAAACAAAAACATTAGGAATACAGGGAACTGAAAAACAGACATAAAAAACATGAGAAAATGCTCTATGTGAAGCAAGATTGAAAATCCCAGGACCATGCAGTTAGAGAGAAGATAGACTGTCTCCACGGGTGATAGAATCAGGAGTAAGAAGTGATATGTAGAACATAAATTAGATCGTCTCTCAGGATGGTGGTTTATGCTATTACCACCTCTGAAATAGTTTCAGGCCTGCATGTCTCCTGGGATCATGTAACTGGGGATGTTATATGAGCATAGTTGCAAATACTTTTTTCAATGTGTAGTTTTCAACACTTTTTGTTTATTGTTATCCATATTGGAAGATAGCCTCTGCTTCAATTTCACAGCAATATACACTGCAGCCAAAACAGCTTTGAACTCAGACATAGCACAAGTTTGACTGTTCAAAACAACCTTCTTAATAATCTTAAGTTTATATTCCTGAACCCTGCTTTAGATAAACTGATATTTTTTGTTAAATGAGTCTTTGATAATCTAGCTTGTAAACTGATACCTTAGATACATAAGTGTGCCAGTGCATTAAGAAACTACAAGAAAGGGGCAATTTGCATTTTTATGCAACTTCTTTTTCTTGTAATGAAATCCTGAAGTAGTTAAAGAGCATCAGCAAACTGCAACCATGTTGTGGTTTAACCCCAGCCAGCAACTCAGCACCACGCAGCCGCTCACTCACTTCACCCCCACCCAATAGGATGGGGGAGAGAATCGGAAAATAAAGTAGAGCTCGTGGGTTGAGATAAGAACATTTTAATAGAAGAGAAAGGAAGAAACTAACAATGACACTAATAACAACACTAAAGGGACAATAACAATAAAAGGATTGGAATACACAAAACAAGGGATGCACAGTGCAATTGCTCACCACTTGCCGACCAATGCCAGAGCAGCACTCCTTCCCCAGCCCACTGCCCCTAGTTTATATACTGGGCATGACATCCCATGGTATGGAATAACCCATTGGCCAGTTTGGGTCAGCTGTCCTGGCTGTGTCCCCTCCCAACTTTCCTGGCCTCTCCAGCCTTCTTGCTGGCTGGGCATGAGAAGCTGAAATGTCCTTGACTTAGTCTAAACACTACTGAGCAACAACTGAAAACATCAGGGTGTTATCAACATTCTTCTGATACTAAACCCAAAACACAGCACTGTACCAGCTACTAGGAAGACAATTAACTCTATCCCAGCCGAAACCAGGACAAACCATTATACATACTTCACCTCGTTGCAGGTTTCTGTAGTTTTTATTTCTCTTGGGAAATGTCTACTGTGGAGCTGATGGCCTTGAAGGCTCACACCATTGGTTTCTTGAGTTTCTCTAAACTTGATTGAGTTTTGAAATTGTGAAGGCAAAGGAGAACCAAGCCCTTAAATTAAGTGGGAGGAGGGAATCATTTACATGCAAAGGAATAGTCTGAACAGCACCTTAATCTTCCATAAAATAGGAGTTGCAAGTTTGAAAGACAGTAGTGCATTGTCCTTCTGTTTTCTTGTTGGCAATTATGATCATTATTATCAACATAGACAGATTGTTACTCCAGAGAGCTTATTCTGAGCAGGAGCAAGTAATATTGTTGGGTTTTCCGAATTTTGAAGGGCAGTTTGGATTTTAGAGATCCCCGGTTTGATGAATAAACAATATCAATTTTTAAATCTAAAAAAATCTTGGTGAAGCAGTAGGAATTTTTCAGATGCATTTCACATACTGTTTTTCTGTGTATGTGAGTTATATAGGAAACAACATGAGCTTCAACAACTATTAGCAAGTTTAGTACTAAGTTTCTGAGAGCACATAAAGAGAATGCCACCGTTACCACAGGGAACTTAAAAATCAACAGTTGAATATGACTCCTGTATTTGACCTGCCCCTTTCTCTTTTAGTTTGATGGTTTGACGTCTCCATCAGGCTAGATCCAACTTCAGTGCTTTGAAAAATTTCAGTAACTATTAATCTTTTTTCCCACCTTTATTTGTCTTCACTGACAGCATGCCCCTCCATGTACCATGTACAACTGAGCAGATCCGTATCTCTACGGTTCTCTTTTGTATCCTCTGGCAGAATAGTGTTTTATACTTCTGCAGATTTGCAGATTTCTGAATTTACATGGAGTTTGTTGGGGTTTTGATTATATTCTTTCTCCTCTACGTACGTGTCTGACTGTAGCAGAGTACAGCTTGCAAATAGAATTCAAGAAGCTTCTTTGATGCTTCTTCGGTTCTTCACGGGAATGAGTGAGCATTTTGTAATGGCTTTATAATTGTTCCTTTTGGACATCTTTATGGGTTTCTGATTGATTTAGGTGAGATTGCTTCTGAAGGCTGTCATATAGCACACATAAATGTTATGAGGAAGTACTGGATTTCCAATGCTTACTGCGATTGAAGGCAGCACAGTTTCATTTCAAGCTACTGTCCTGCAAAGCAGGACTTGGTTCCTGTCCCCTTGAGCGGCTATGCTGTCTTGTAGTACCTCATTGCAGGTGTAATACCAGGTACCAGTGGCCTAGAAACAAATACTGAACATTGAATTGTTAGTGGCAACTTTGGGTGAATGGTTCTTCAATACGTGATAAGGAATGACATAGAAATCTTAAAATGGTCACTGTGCCTTGTGATGTGTATAAAACAGGTTATGAAAAATATTGCATAGAAAGGTATGTAATGTCATGCAAGGTTTTCTATGCAAAGTGGAGAAATTTGAAAAAAATTATCCAGGCCAGGGCTTTTATTGTTACCTTCAAGAAACCATTCAGCTAATAGTTGAAAAATGTTCTTCTAGATAATTTAAGTGCTTTTTATCCACATAAGGTTATTAACTGTTGTAGTGAGTTGTCTTTTGTAAGATTTTCATAGCAGGCAGTTCAATCAAGAGAATGTTCTTTTCCACACATGAAAATGTTAACTGAAAGCAGTACACCCCCCAGCAAGTGGTATCTGTGAGTACTCGGATTACCTCTGCAGTGCAGAGTTAGGTTTCCACTAGTGGTTGGTTTGAAAATCTGTCATAAAAGTGAACTAGAAAGCTCCAATAAAAATCGAATTAATTCTAGATTTATGTTCTTGAAGACACCTATTGATCAGGCTTTCAGTGTATGTGTTACAAAATTTTTTTTAAAAAACTTTTGTAATAAAAGTTGTTTTCCTTCCCATATCTATAAAAAATTATGTAACATTTTTATCTCACTAAAAATATATCAGAATATACTATTTTGTGTACTAGTAATATTTTGTGGTACTAGTACCACAGATTGCAAAGATTTTTTTTTCCCTGAGATGTGACAAGGATGTTTGGCAGAAATCTGCATTGAATGAGAAAGTGCCAGTAATATTATTCAGTAAAGAAAAGGGATTGCAGAGGGATGAGTGGGTGCAAAAGGTAAGATGTATTTGTGTACTAATCCTGCTGTGAGTGGTAGGAGTGAACACACAGCTCTGCAATTACCACTTTGAAATCAGATTTGAGATTACTGAATAAAAGAAGTCTGGACAACTACATAATTGAACATAGGAACTATATATACATGTATTTGTTGTAAGAAATACGTGTTAGGACCATGATTGCCGCACATTTTTCCAGCTTAACATAAGGAACAAAATGAAGAGACGGAGATGGTGACTGTGTCCGTACTTTCAATATCCAGCCTCAGGCACAAAAATTACTCTGTGCTGTAGACAAGGCTAGGACCATGAGTTCATTTTGATGCATAAGATCTTAAGTGCGATCAAAGGGTAATTTCGTGAAGATGTTTTTTTCTCTCCACAGCTGTAAAGAAAGTCATTGTATGGTGACACAGAAGATGCTGAGAGGGCTAATGTTTGTGACTTTGAGCAGATGACAGCTATGGAGCAATATTGACCACAGCTGCTAAGGAAAACACAGGCCAAACCAGTTACCTTCTAATTAGACTGCCTTAAATCCAGATTTAGCATTTTGGAAAATCATTCCTTTTCCTTGAACAACAGTTTTATGTGGTTTGATGGAAGACTCTCCTTTGGCAGTCATTTTTGGGGGGTGGGGGAGCTGGGGGCCATGACATGGGCAGACATTCACCCCCTGTCCCCAGCCCCGTGAGGCCCAGCCAGGGGACTGACAGAAGGCCTGACAGAAGCTGCAGGGATGAGACCAGGATGGTGCCTAGCTGGGAAACCACATTTGTGGTTTGGGGCTGGGGAGGGAGGTGGCTGTTACACGGCACAGGCTGGGAGCAATGGCTGAGCTTGAAGCAGCCTTGAGAGGGGGGAGGCCCTGTAGGGGCTCCTCACAGCCTCCTCCCACCCAGCTCCCTCCGAGCCATGAGGCCCAGCCCTGCAGCTACCTCTGGGCAGGTCTAGTCAGGAACCCACCACCAGACCCCCGGGGTGGGGGGCCATGAGGCCACAGAGGTCCAGGGGCCACAGATCAAATGCTTGATAGAACACGTGTCAATTTTTCTCTTGCTTGTGTTTCTCACAAAAGCTCGTGTGCTGCTAGGGAGTCTCTGTCAAATTCTTGGTTTGATGGAGAAAGGCTACTGCAGTGTGGCCACTGAAACAAAAGCCTTCGCATCTGCATTTCCTGAGGTAGGTACAATGCTCTCTGTGTTTCTGAAACCACTACTTCATAGTAGACTTGCTGTTTATCTGCCCATACCCGGTCTACCGTATGGGGATCACCATCACACAGAATGATCTGGGTAGATTCCTGAAGCCTCTTGAACACCTTCGTTCCCTGGATGTCAGTGAATTGAGTTTCAATCCAAGTTTGGAGTCATACCTGCTTTGGGGTATAAGCTGGTCCCATCTATTAGTACTGGCATGTGCTTTAATCATATTGTATAGGCAGCGTTTGTGACTATTGATCACGTGGAACCATCTGACATTATTAACTAATGCTGGGATATTTGTGGTCATTTGCTGGTGGCATAGTGCTACTGTTGTATATTTCTTACTGCTTTTAATAGGCAAGCCTTGGGCAATTGGCCATTTTTTAAAATTTTGAGCTCTCTCTTAAGTCTTTGACTGTAAATATCTGATTATTTTTTATATGATATATTAAAATCCATAGGAAATCTACAATAAAAATACAACTGCAGTGTTTTCAGTGTAATGGTGATATTCAGTTGCATGTTAACCTCACATAGAGGATCAGGCACACAACAAATATCTCAGGTTTATTTTACAAAGCTTTTGACAGGGTAAGGTTGAGATGGCTGACATCTGATTCCCACCAGTATGAATTGTGGGAGTCTACCAGAAGAGGTGGCTCTGAATTCAGATAGTTAAATGAATCTATTACTTCAGCCTCCAGCATGTGTTCCTGAAGTCACGTAGAATGGAGTGATGATGTTGGAAATAACAGAAAGCATGTTCCCATCCAATCTGTTAAAAGAATGCATGAAGCTTTTTTTTGAAGTTGCCTGACTGGATTGATGAAGCTATCTCCAGGGACTTTTTCACCTACCTCATGTATAAGAACGAGTTTCTTGTTTACTAAACTTGTTCATTAAGCAGTAATATTAAGCAGTAGATAGTAAAGAGGAGTGTTCAGAAAAAATAACATAGTAATTTAAACTCTAGTGAACTTGACTTGTAAAGGAATGTAACTCAGTGCATCCTACTCTCCTGATGTTTGGGTCTAATAGACAGTTCTGTGTTTCTCCATTTTTTATAAAAGAAGACAAAAGACAGTAGCTCTTCCCCCACAGGTAAAGTTAGCCTTTCTCTATACACCTGTAGGCTTCTATCTAAATATACAAGCTTTTTGTTTATATTAAAAAGAGTACTTTAAGTAAAGGTCTTGCATGCATATCCATGATTTCTTACTATCTGATATAATTATGTAAAACTGGATAGATTCATCTATGATGATGGTAAGAAAAGTCCCAGTTTTATTTATGATCAATATTTCTGACTGATTTTGCTGCTAGATAAATGATTGTGTCTCAAAGCCATGGGTGGTCTTCCTCTCATCTCTTTGATTTCACTCTATCGTGATTTGCTACAATTTTCAGTCAGTGTTTTCTTTTGTAAAAAGTTCCTGTGTGGCATAAATGAATCCAGGTACAGCTTTAACGTAAAAGATATTCATTGTCCAAAAGAAGGCAGCAGTTCTATTAATGGGTATTGGTATCAGGATGAATAGTGCTTTTCATTGTACATTTTTGGCGTACTATTATGCCTTCCTAAAGCAGCACCCATCAGAGAAGACTGTGTTGATGAGATTGCAGAGCTTTCTGGATTCAGAGCTGCAGATGGGATCAGAGCAAGCAGTGGATTGTCATAATCCTGCAGCTCTGCTGGATGACAGTACATACCTACATCACCAAAATCTTTGTGGTTCCCAACCAAACAGACATCTCACAAACTATCTTTGGGTGACAGCTTCTTCAATGGAATGAAAAGTCTCTGAGAGGTTGCTGACAGGAACAGACTGTTAAACTATCAAGATATATCAAAGACATTTTCCTCCTTGTTTTCTTTAATCTCTGTCTAACAGAAGAGATCTGACATCTGGCAATATCAAGTCAGCAATATTTCTACATTTGTTACTACTTTTTTTCTGTATATGCAAGTATTGATGCTGAGGAAAGTCGGTACTGCAATTTTCCATTGAAGAGACAGGTTTTTTTGTTGCAAATATTCTTGTCTTTTCTTAGGATTCTGTGGGCAGATATATTCAGTGAAGTCTTTTTCTCTGATACAAATGTGGCAGACTTCTATTGCTTTCAAACATGTTTATAGAACTGAGAGGAGTATCTGGTTATTAGCCTTTCTGTCCTTTTGATGGTATCTGGGAAACTGTGAGTACACCTTGTAATTCTTTTGCATGATAGCATAGGAAAATACTGAATATCTGCCAGGAAAACTTCTAAGGTAAGTTCTGTTAGTGTTGATATTATATTTTGTCAGTAGTACAGCTGACTATGGGAGAAGTTAACGCACAGCTCAACACCCTGTATTAGATGAGATGGAATATTGCAGATAAGACCAGACTATGCGTGTGTATCATTAGTTTATGTTGAAATGACAGAGAAAATCCTCCACTCCAGAAGGCAAAATCTGCCCTGAAAACTCACATGATGCATTGTTTCCTATATCTTTGTGTCCCCCTCTTACTGGTTCAAATAGTCAGTGGCATTTCCTTACTTTCCACCCACCCTTGAAGGATACTAGTAAATGTGAGGAAGGTTCCTAGTTAAGAGCACTCAGGAGAACAGATGTTCTGCCCTGGTGCCTGGATCCAATATCTGGCATCATTAACAGCCTGAGTGAGTCCCATTGCAAGTATAATAATAGAATTATATCAGCCCTATCACTCACAATGGGCTGGGACATTGATTTCCTACTGAATATTCAACATAGCTATGAGCTATGACAGAAATTGTCTATCAGCTCAAACCAGAAATGCTTAATAGTGTTCCATCCCCTCTACCCAGTTCAGCCTTGGGGTCAGCAGGAGACTTCTGTTTGTTTTTTTAAACTCTGCCTGTCTCAATCACAAATTATTTTTCCCAAATAATGGAAGATGATATGGTGAAGTAAACATCCCAAGACTTGTGGTCCCAGTGTGTGCTCTGGATGGGAAAGGAAAGAAACGGTAAGGGGGAGACCTTTGTAGGGGACTAGCCTTTCCCAGTCTGAGACATGCAGAGGAAAGTCCTTTAGAAGCTTTCAGTGTGCAGAGGTAAATGAAGGTCCTTATGCCAGCTAAGAGCAGATACTGATGTTCTTATTTCAATGTAAGATATTTTTAAGCATTGTAAAACATCATACCATGTGCTTTTGAAACTTTGCGTGAGTCAGCCTGTCAGCCTGTTCGTCTGTTTTTTAGGGTATTCTAAAGGATATTCTAGGGTATTCTAGTGGAGTATTCTTTAGACTGATAAAGCTATTATAACTGCAGAAATGCAATGGATGAGGGATGGATAAAGCACCAAGAATGGAAACATTTGTAAACAAAAGAGACATGCTTGTGTTTATAATGCTAAGGAGTAATAAAATTATCTGAAAGGAAAGCTTATATGGCAAGAGGAAGTTATAAGGCTCATTGCATACAGATCATTAAAGATCCATCATTGAGGTTGTAAGCTCAGGTCATGCAATATTTCAGAAAGACAGAATACAAGAGGGAAACAAAGCCTGGTAATATTCATTAGATGTGTATAATTAAAAGAGTAAAGTGAATGAATCTATTATGGCTTGCATTACAGCAGAGAAGGACTAATGACCAAAATCAGAGATTAGCCTGAAGGAGTCTAAACTGTTCTAATTTACAGTTTACATAAAGTCTTCCCTGGAGGACTGATCTGTCATTCATTTAGAAAGCTTTTATTCTAGCTGTGCAGAGGAGATGTTGATTCCGGACATGAAGCATTTTTGTTGGCTCTGAATTCCCCATAATGATGCCTGTGGCACAGAGTCAGAATAGAAATTTCTGGATCATTGCTGTATGTCACAAATCTCCTGCTTCCTGCATCCTAGTCTAGGAAGGCTTGTGTCAGAGACAATCCCAAAGGCTATTTGTGCTGCCTGGATCATCCAAAGGGCACAGTATTGCTATTTGTCACTCTTGGAGATGATGAAATAATGAATGCTGAATTAAAGTTTAAATTAGTTTTTAATAGAAAGTGGTATGATCAATATCTACCAAGAAAACAGAATTGGGGTGGGGGAGATTGGACCTCTAGATCACATCTTGGATTCAGGGCATTACTAGAATTGCTTTACTTCAGACTTAAAATCTTACACAATAATGATTTGTAACACTAAACAAAATAAGCATCTGAAAGTACCCGGTGGACTGAAATGAACTTGAGTTAAATATGGAGGAGTCAGCAATAAATATCCTAGTTTATATAAATACCTATTCAGCATAAGAAACGATCCTGACTAAACATAATGTAAAATCAGTAGACCAATTTAGACATGAATAAAAGTCAACTATGAAAAGTGTAAGCAACAACAGAAGAGGACATAAATAATGAAAAGAATTTAAGCAAAATACAGAATGCTATAAAAAGAATGCATTAACCATGCCAGAAGAACTAAAATTAGACCTATAGAAACACATATACAAGACTTCTTGTAGGTAACAAAACAGAATTCACTGAAGAAAGAAATTAAAACATTAGATGAGGGGATTAGAAAAGAAGGTGGAGGGAATGGTAAAGCAGACAATTACATGGATGCTTCTCCAGTGTATGTACTTGAGAGATCAGGAAAAATATGCCATCTGACACTATTTGTATATGCAGTATTCTGAATGATTTTGTGACCAGTGAGGAAGAAGCATTTAGTGATTTAGCACAAATGAAAGTTATCAAGTCTCCAAACTAGATGGAATTTCTTCTAAGGTTTTATTAAAGAGGCTATGGAAGAATTATGCAGGGCAGTGAAAAGCAGCATAGAACAATTGTCAGGATACAGTGGGTTGAGAACAAGATTACAGTAAAAACAGTAAAAAATATTGTGAAATTCATTTGTTGTCCTTATGTGAGGTAGATCTCAAATTGAACATCATAGTGGAGTTTTGTTTGAGTTAGGATATCTAGTGGATTTGATCAGGGTCTGAACCCATGATTTGCAAGCCAAAGGAGGGCTCTAATCTGGTGGCTATAGTGAAGCCTGAAGGTGGTTTCTCTGAGGTTCTCCTACTGAGATTACTCCATTGATACAAATAAAAACATTTTCAGAGGACAAGAAAGGAGGAGAAATTGATTTAGCCAATACCTTGGCTTCATGCTGGCACAAATAAAAAATCCGTTTTCCATATAGCTTGGTAAGTTTAAAAGATTGATCAGAGCAAGAGTGAAGAGGACAGAAAGGCTTGCTCTTCCAATGAAGAACATAGAGCAAGTAAGTAAAAGGAAACAAGCTGCACCCATTTGCTTGAGTTGAGCAGACTGGCCCAAGCTCTCATGCACTGATCTTGGAAAGTCTTCTCTCTTCATCTCTATGTACAAAACACCTCATGAGGGGAAGGTCTGCTTGTGCCCTAGGCTGTTCCTGTTCATTGGGTTAATGGAAAACTGCAAACACTAGATTTTAAATCCTAAATATGCAAAGCACTACCTCTGCTTTACATCAGCTGCACAGTTGTCTCCTCTGACAAATGATACAAAAGGAGAACATGATCCGGTTTGGTTTTTTTTTCCTCCAGTAGCTTGTTTCTAGTAACTAATAAGCAAGTACACATTGCTCATGTTACCTCATGTCTCCAGCTGGCCCTTTCAAAACTCCATAGTCTTCCTGCAGCTTTCATGACTGTGGCAAGTGTATACTTTCTAATTGGAGTTTCAGGACCAAAAAGTTCAGATATATCACTTTTTCTCACCTTTGTGACCACCTAATGTTTTTATTTTCACATACATGTTTTCTTGCCAGCTTGAAGCTGACACCTTGTGGTTCCTTGCTACACACCGTCACTGGCAGAATAGAAAGAGCTGTTTTACAGAGAGTTTGTTCATCACTGTCCAAAGTAAATGTTTCTGCATATACTTCTGTTAATTTATTTTAATTTTTACATGTGAAGAGTGTAATTAAGAAAATATGACACTATCCTATAATTGAGACTAGATAGTCATAAGTCCATTTTACTCTCTTACTTCCGTATGTTTTGTTATTAATTCTGCTGCGTAAATGTGTCATTGAGAAATGTGTTAGAAACTTTCAGCTCATGCATCACCCATCCAATTTTTAACAGAAAATATTAGCCTGGGAATGATACTGCAGCAAGAAAGAATGTAGTTTAAATATCAGATCCTGGACTGAATTTGCAGGTCAAACAGCTCCATGGAATCATATTTTTAGTTCTAAATGCAGCAACTTTTTCAAGACTTAAGAGATAATGCACAGTTATGCTTTTTATGTGGGCATTTTTCAAGAGAAATGCAGACTTTAGCATCTTCCATAATAAAACTGAGAAGGAATAAATGTTAAAGGGGATCTAAGCCTCTAAATTGCTTAATTTTGTATACGAGTTCCTTTTGTATATAAGGCCTGATCTCCTGCCTGTTTGCCTTGTATCCTGGGAGTAAAAGAAAATTGTGAGGAAGTGGGATATTGCGTACATTCATACAATTTCTTTCATTTGGGGACTGTGACATTTCATTACAGGCTGGCAAGAATTGCAGTCATACATATTGCAGATTGGATGGGGTCTCCTTAAGTTCATAGAGAAGTGCTAAATATTTTCCAGGCACAACGGCTGAGATATTGTCAGAATTTCACAAATGTTTCCTTGAGCATGAGGCCAAGTGGGATGTTGAACTGTGCCAAGGACCTAACTTTATGTACAACTCTAAACCTCTAGCCACAATGGTCACATATTTTCTCCTGAGGCAAAGCAGCATTATTTTATAGGTGGATGTCTTTTATTATTACAAAACTTTGATTTATGAATTTTAATGTTAAACAAAACAGTGCTTTCAAGTGAATTGATCTTGAAATAAGCAAATATGTTGTCATTTAAAAATATGTTTAATGGTATGCTACTTGTAATGATTTTTTGCCAAGCATAGTTTCAAATAAAGAAAGAAATGCGCAGATGGTTTTCTTATTTAAGTGCATTAAAATGCATACAGAATATTTAGAAATGCAAATCCTTTAAGTCAACTACTTGACAAAATCAGGCTTTGTTCCAAGTTGTTTTAATAGTGTCTCTTGCATATAAATAAAAGACTGTGTTACAGAAAGAAAATAAGTCATCTGTAGAACAGCAGTCAAGAACTAGAGTCTGAAAAGGGCAAAACCACAGGCCTTTTATAGTACTGAGGAGTTAGAAGGGTTGGAGAAGTATATTGTCTGCAGTTATTTCTGTGGCTGATCGTAGAGTAGTAGCAAGATTATGTTGATGCATTTGCCCTATTACAGTGACTTAGAGGGAATTTACTCCTTTTAATACCTCAGCACCAGAAGCAAGCATTGTATTATTTTGATTTATAGCATTATTAGCACAGTTATATTTCAGTGCCCCCTCTTAATCATCCCATTCATAGTGTTACACCAGTTTCTCTTGGATTTCAGCAGTGTAGTCAGAAAGACAGTCGTTTTCCAAGGGAAGAGATGTTAAACCAATGCTAACTGTGATATATGATGATCAAAACATACAAACATGAGGGCATATGGATAGGCGGCCCTGTGATGGAAAGCTTGGCACTTATTGTGCTGGAAATACTATTTTTTCTGGGAAATTCAGAAGGGCTATGTCAGAGACTGAAAGAGTTAATGTCTCAAACATTGTGGTGGGGCAAGTTCTGCATAACGACCAGCTCTGCACAACAAGGAACCCTGCACAGCAACTAATGGCAGGTGAGAGGCCCCTTAGCAACTAGCAACAGGCTGGGGAGGGCGCGCTGGAGGGTGTGCAGTTCCTTGCTGTGATCTGCTGAGCAGGGCACCTCACCAGCAAAGAAGGGTCATGCCTGCAGGGAGGGAGAAGTTTCATGGCGCATGACACCTGATTAGCCTGATGAGTTCGAGTGCCTGCCCGAAGGAGGGGCAAAGAGATTATAAAAGGGCACGAATTATAGGCTGGGGTGGTGTAGGTACACACCCCCCCCGCCCCCCGGTATAGTACCTCGAGGCTGGCTGGACCAATGCTGGACCCGGGACTGGTGAAATCTTTTCTCTCCCTTTCCTTCTCTCCCCGCTCTTTTCTTTCCGTAATCCCTACACCTCATCCTTTTAGACATAAAACAGCTGACCAAGTCTGGGACTAGGAGTAGATCTAGCCGACCCTAGACTCCTCTCAGAGAGGAGACTAGAATGCAAGGGGGTCTGCGCTGAACCTCGTGACTCAGCAGGAGGGCTCTACTCATCGTCTTCCCTGAATTGATCCCCAAATAAGCAAGGCTCGCAGGACATGTTTGGTAATCACGTGTTATAGTGCCAACTCCTGTTGTAAGAAACCACGCCACCTAATGTTAACCTTTTTGAGTTGAAGTTGCTTTTGCCATGAATAAAATGTTGAACTGATCATTTGGTGTCACTTCACCTTAATTTAGCCCGAGGGAATTTCAAACTCTCCACAACCCCTCCCTGGTCTGTCCGGGTTGGGTCGTGAAAGGCTCCACAACTGGATCACAGTATCAGCAAAGATAAATCTGAAGGTGACTATCTCCCATGATGAAAGAGAGGTTTGAGGAAGCCTGTGCGGAAAGACTCAGGAAAACTTTGAGAATATAGTAAGTGGGAAAGTTGTTCTTGGCAGAAGGAGCAAAAGCACTAGAAGACAACGAATATGAAATGGAGAATTTGATGAGGTTGGAGATAGGTTTGTGATCACCAAATTGACTTGGTTTTTATTGGCAAAACTCCAGTTTTGCTTTATGGTATCTCTTCTTTCCTATGATTATAGAAATCTAGGTCCTTCTAGGAAGACTAATGAGCAAATAAAGAAATATTGGTGAGTCAGACTAAAAGGGAGATTGGCCCTTTTAGTGGGGAGTTAGTGTGGAGATTATTAGTTAGGGAGATGGTGTGAGAAACTGCAGTGGTTCTTGGGCCAGAGGGGTGTGGTTCGGTGTTTCCGGTAGATGAGACACTTGACATGAAATGTTTGCAGTCATGATGCGGAACAATGGATCATTTACTAGCTCAGTGGCCTAGCTGTGAGGTTGGATTTGAGAAGGTTTCATTTTAATTTCCCTATTTTTTCTTTATGGTTGAGTAGGTGGAATACTGAAGACAGCTGTTCAGGAGATAACTAGTACACCTCTCAGGTGTCTCAAGGAGAGTAATGAATAGTCTTTGCTGGTACTGCAAATGCAGAAAGTGGAACAGTATCAGAAATACCTGCAGTGAGGAAAGGCTTACATCAAAGACTACTTTGTAATACAAAGCAGATGAAATAGACAAGAGATCTACCTAGCTGTAGCTGCCAGTCTTCTGGTTGGATCATTTTTTGATCCTCCTGTTCTAGCTGGTGACCATGATAATATCGGGTGTCGCCATTTAGTGCTTTTGCAAGCAGGGTAGCTAGTGCTGTTTGCCTGAATATATGGGATCTAGAGACTAAAAAGCATGCTTGTCATCTCTTTTGGTGACTCTTTAATAAAAGTTGCTTATATAGCCAGTAAAATTAAAAATTTACTCTCTGACAGGGTAATTGTTGTATTGCTGCTCTCTGTATTTAATGCTAAAATAAGAGACAAATAATGCAACATAAAGCTGATATATTACAATGGTATTTAACAAAAATGAGTAAATTGTAGCAACTTTCTTATGATTCATACAGCCTTCAGGGGACAGAATTTGCTCTACATCCTCCAAAGATCTGAGTTATTATATAGAATGACCAATAGTGTAATGAGATACTGATTTTGCTAAATTAGATGTATGTTAGCTAGACTCAGGAAGAGTGAAGACAAGAACAGTCATTTTGTTCTATATTCTAGTTTTGTTGTGTCTACCTATAATAAATTAATATTGGTACAAATGAAAGTGACATTTATTTCTGACTGATTGTATTTTATATTCTCTTTGCTCTCATACAGTAAGGTTCAGAGGAATAGAAACAGATCAAAATCTTGACAGAATAAGCCTTCGTTTAAAAAAATTTCATGTGCCAGTGGTGCATGAACTTCTTTCCTTCCCACTGTGGGCAAGTGTGTTTCTGCTGGGAGCAGAATTTTTCATTCACAATAATGTATGCATGTATTTTTGCATACATACTTAAACTTGAGCTTGGAAGCAGACTTCATAGGTATTACTTTTTTATCTTTTCAGGTTTGGGATTCATCCAAGAAGCAGAGGTAATACCCTGTGAGGCCAGTGATCGAGGACAGATAACATGTACCTAACTGTGAATAAAATACTCCTCAAATTGCAATTGGAAAAAGAGCTCTACTAAGTTAGACCAAAAGATTGTTTCCCCCAGTACCCTGTTTCTGACAGTGGTCATGAACATCTAGAGGAAAAGTAAGATTAGGCAGGCATACTTTGTTTAATACTCCTCTAGACTCCTGACCTAGTTGTTATCTGTATCTATTCAGTAGCTATCAATAATTTTTTTCTGTGAACTTGAGCCTCTGTATTCTCTCTCTAACATCCTGTTGCATGAAGAATTTCCTCTTTCTCTTGGATTTGAGCCTGCCTGATGGCTTCCTCTCAGTTCTTGTCCTCGGAGAGAGCATGAGCAGCCGGCCCACCCTAGCACCGCAGTTCTTGCCACTTCTGATCACAGAAAACTCCGTTGTCGCTTGTCTGATCTGAAGAGTCCCAATTTACTACCTCCTCATCCAGAAGCCATTCTGTACCTTGTAGACCTTCTCTGAACCTTTCCATTTTAACCTCAGATATGAATAGATGTATAGAGTAGCATAAAGATATTCTCTCTGCTCATGTCATAATAGGACTAGCCTTTTATATAGTGTTTCATCACTAGCACAGCATAATCTCTCTTCTGTTTCTTGTACCTTGATATTTCTGTGTAACAGTGTTTTTCTTCCACCAAGTTTCCAGCATGCTTATTCGTTCTTGGCTAGACATCCCATTTCTGCTCTCTTCTTTCTTAAATTTTTAGCACTGGTGTTAAATCATGCATTTTGGTCCTCTTGGCATCCCATTTAAATGGTAGTCTGGCATTTCTTATATGACTATTTCTTATCCTTCATGAGTTAGAGAATTTGTATGGCTTTCTCTGTAAAAGATATGCTCTTCTGTACACCTTAGCTTTTCCCCACTCTTCAGTTTAAAAGTTCACTTACAACCTTCTTGTCTTTAAAGGCCAGTAGTCTGGTTTACTTACAGTTCAAATTAAATCCATCCTTCCTCTTTGGCCTTCTTTTTCTCTGGAAGCATTCCATCTGAATCACTGATGGGGAATTAATTTCTGATATTGTCCTGGTTTCGGCTGTGATATAATTAATTGTCTTCCTAGTAGCTGGTATAGTGCTGTGTTTTGGGTTTAGTATGAGAAGAATGTTGATAACACCCTGATGTTTTCAGTTGTTGCTAAGTCGTGTTCAGACTAAGTCAAGGACTTTTCAGCTTCTCATGCCCAGCCAGCAAGAAGGCTGGAGGGGTACAAGAAAGTTGGGAGGGGGCACAGCCAGGACAGCTGACCCAAACTGGCCACAGGGCTATTCCGTACCATGGGATGTCATGCCCAGTATATAAATTGGGGAGTTGGCTGGGGGAGGAGTGCTGCTCGGGAACTAACTGGGCATCGATTGGTGAGTGGTGAGCAATTGCATTGTGTATCCCTTGTTTTGCATATTCCAGTCCTTTTATTGTTATTGTCCCTTTATTGTTGGTATTAGTGTCATTGTTAATTTCTTCCTTTCTGTTCTGTTAAAATGTTCTTATGTCAACCCACCTGTTTTACCTTTTTGCTGATTCTCTCCCCCATGTTGCTGGGTGGGGGGGAAGTGAGTGAGCAGCTGCATGGTACTTAGTTGCTGACAGGGGTTAAATTTGTTTACAAAACCTATTCTCTGAATAGGTTTAAACAAAAAGCAGGAGAAAAGGTTTTAAAATGTAACGGGGTATAGAAATTTGATATAACTTTAAAAAATGTTGTTACCAGTTTTTAGATATTTTGTGTAATATTTCAAAATTAAAGAGGAAAATTAACCTATCCTTTATCTAACTAGTCTACAAAACAGTTGTGACAAATTTTCAGTGAGATCAAGACTGACTGTTCTCTCAAGAAATATTTAGGAATATATAGGTGAAAAATAATCACCGTGGTCTTTACTGCCATTTTCATAATACAAGGCGTAGTCTTGTTGTCATGAAACATCCAAATAATACATTAGATAAAAATTCTGCCTTTTGAAGAAATATAGATTCTGACTATAAGAAGAAGTATTTTATTTGCATTCAGTCCTGGCAATAGTGAAACAGAATTTCAGTAGACTTTCTGAAAAGTCTTCTTTTTATGGGAGAAGCCCATATTGCATCAGAGCTAGTGGACGGTCACCTTAGTGACCACTCACCCAGTTTGAGCGGGGAGCTAGAGTGTAGAGAAAGTGGCATCTAAATGTTGTGCCTACCCTTTTCATCGTAACAATTTTTTTCTAGTTTAATGAATTCACAAAACTATATCGGGTCTTCATCTGTCAGAAATTAATGGTTAGCCTTTTGACTTTAAAAAAGCCAATAAAGCTGAAACTGAACCAGGTTTCAACAGTTCTTTCACATCAACAGGATTTTTTACTTGGATCATTTTCACTGTCTAGCCAAGTTAGTACCAGGAAACTAGTTTCCTGAGGCTGTAGATGATAGAAAAAAAATCTCTTCCAGGTTATGAGTTAGATTAGGAATTTAACATTGTCTGATTTACCCACTGAAGGCTACTTCTCTTGTCTACAGAGGGAGTGAAATGACTGCTGGTGTTGGAAGAATACAGCCAATAACTGTACATTCACAGCAGTTTTTGTGATTGAGATTTATGAGATTTTCCCAAGTGGTGTTGTTTGCCCTTTGATATGTATCTGTACTAATAATGACAATATTTGGACCAAAATAAATGACTGGATGTGGAGAGTGTTCAAAGTTAGGAAATGCTTTTGTGTGTGAAATGAGCACTTCTCAGTATGGAAATCAATTGCTGAGAGATAATAAACAAAGTAACCAATAAGAAGGCTTTCTTTTTGCTTTTCAAAGGAGGGTTGCAATTAAAAACAAATAATCTTTAATTTTATTATAGAATTACAATTAAAACAAATTATCTTTACTTCTATTAGACTGGATTTATTAATATCTTGTTATCTTAATACATTCTAATTTCTCTGTAACAATTATTGGCTTTTGTTTGAAAAATCTTTCTCTCAGTAAGCTTTAGCGCACTGGTTATTTAGGCACCTACAGGATTGTAACTAGGTAAACAGTACATGCTCTCTGCTTGTTTTTTGAAAGAATTCATATAAAATCATGTGAGTGTATAAATGAAAATTAACACAAAGTATAAGCATTCTTTATGTCACATCGTGATACTCTTAGGAGAAACTAATTTAAAAAAGACACTACAAATGTAAGGTACAATATACACTACATGTAAATTCTGAACAAAAAATAGGATCCGAACTGATGATACATAATAAAATGTACAGAATTTCCATCCTGTTTGAGTAGTACCGGTGTTTGCAACTTCTTATCCTGCTCTTGCCAAGTCTTGCAAGGAATTTACTTATTTTTTTTCAGAACAGTGAAATCTGAGAGTTGGAAAATCTGCAGCACAGCCCTACTCTTCAGTACTGCAAAATAAAGTACATCATTTATCTGAGAATCTGACATGTTGCCATATGTGACCACATTTTGTTTCTTTCTAATTCTAGTTTAGTATGCTTTGATATCAAGTGTTCTTTGACAGAAGCAGCTGCATTTCACATTTTGTTACAGAGGTAGACAACTTATAGAAAGGAATCCTCAAAAATCTGTATGGTATACGTATGTTATATTGCTTGGTATGTGAGTCATCATACTCCTTTCAATGAGTGTTGGGAATCATAAGTGAAAATTATTGTAATTTTGCTTAGATAGTTTCTCTCTCTCCTTAAGAAAATAATAGACAGATTTCCTCCTCCCCTGAACTTATCACTCATTTCCCTTCTGATTTTCTCTTGGCTTTGGTATACAGTCAGTATATCCCAGAAGGTCAGATAGCTCAGCTATAATAGTATTTTTATTATCAAATCCACTTGCCATTGTTTCTCTGCAGTAATATTTGAAATGGGATATAATTTCACAAAGTAAATTAAGAGGTTATTAAGGGCAGATAACATCCCTTTCATAGAGCTCCACTCCTTGCTGAAACCACAAAAATAACAACTGTATATTTTCTGTTAAAGTGTTCTGTTCTATGAACTGTATACAAAATAATTGTTTTGGTTACTTCAGGACCATGAGATCTAAAATCCTTATAACATTTGCATAAATTACGACATTATAAGAATCATAAGAGATTGTTCTTTTTTAAAAAAAGCAATATAGATGCAGTTGCTATTACCTGTCTTGCAGTTTTCATGTGAAAACATACTTCTGGATGAAAGAAATCTTGACTTTTCACTATAATAATTTGACAATGGGAGCTAAGCTTTAAGAAAAGTAATCAGATGCCATGAGTTCATGGCAAATTACCTAATTTAAAACATAGCTATTGAGTTAGACTCACCCAGTGACAAGTAGAATATTTTCTGAGTGGGAATTAGTGACTTGTGAGTTGCCAACAAGATAACATACATTATCTCAGTCCTGGAAACAGAGTGAATAACCAAGGTCTTGTTGTATTTACAACTGCTTGAGATTTTTCCCTTATAAAACATGGACAGACGTTTCTCCTTTTTCGAGCTGAAGGATGAAGACAAGTAGTCTGGCTTCTTCTGAATAGACTTGGATGGCTGGCAGCCAGAGGAGGAAGAAATGTAGGTTTAGAAATTGTGATACACAAGCCTTTTAATCCACTAAGACAATTGTTAGACAGGTTGTCTTCATCTTTGTTACTGCCCCTGGCAAAAAGATTACCCACAATTTCCATCAATGTAAAACTGATAAAAGACCCTACCTAGGTGGCTTGGAAGTGCTCAATGTACTGCCCACTAGGCCTGTGAAGTCTACACAATGCACAGCAGCTCAGGTCCCATAAACAGGAAAACGCCATTAATATAGACTCACTCAAATAATTAATAAGTTAATAGATTCACCAGATCATAGATCTATTAAGAGTTAAAATATATTGTCATGGATGGAGTGTCGTAGTGACACTCATCACCACTTAGTGCCTCTGTGTCCTGCTCTCGTGCTATACAAGTGTGCCCAAAGGAGAGCCCCTCATGAGAACCCAAGAAAAAACCATGCACCTCAGATGCTTCATGGGCTCACTATTTGTCTGTTCTTATAGAACAGTTTTAAAATTCAAAAGCCTTAAAATCTGTTTTTAAAAGCCACCCCTACTCAAACAGGTATGCCTCCCTTATACTTCTTTAGCTGAGTTTATATTGCAAATAATATCCACACAACCTTCTTCTGCAATAAAGAACAGTTTTTCCATTGATGTAAGTGGGTTTTCTCTGGGCTGTAGTTCTACAGAATGTGCGTCTTGCGTCTGAAGGAAAGCAGATATCCTTGAGTTTTTGTTGCTTATTTCTGAGCAAACTGTCAGCTCCCCCTGGATGACAGACAACTGTGTAGATAAAGCATTAGTAAAACTCTTCTCAAAGAAAATATTGCAAGTAACTGAGAATTAAAATAATTTGTTTTGGCATTTACACTACATTGCTCATCTGTAGTTTTGAAAGGTGGGTGAGCCATACCTGTGGAGTCAGCACAAAGAAATCCCTCACATGAAAGTCACAGAAAGATGATATGGACTGCATTAGTGACAGGAACTCTATCCACCATAGGTGATTTCCCCACGGTCACTTGAGAAGTCTGGTACAGAACCAGAGAGAACCCCTTGATTCCCCACCTGATGATCTGTTTTTGAACCTGCTAAAGAAGTGTATTGCCTATGGTTCTTTATTTGAAAGTCATATGGATATGATATGGATATTATATGGATATGTTTCTTTAGTAGCAATGTGTGAAGAGATTATTGAAATGTGTGTGTACGTGTGAGAAAGGTTCTTACAAAAGACCAGTAAGTATTGATAATAGGTATAATGAAGATAATATTGAATGACGAAAATATTCCATGTGCTCTCTGCTCCTTGATGCTTGTCACAGATATATCCCCAGAGAAACTACTTTCACTGTTCCTTATAATGAACTGGCAGTGCCACACAGTTGAAACTTCAGTTTTGGTCAGAAACAAAATGAATGCAGGAAAGTAAAAGAAGCCCATTCTACTGAGAAATGAAGAAAAATGTTTAGGTAATTGAACAATTATTCACAAAATAAAAAATTACTTGGTTTGTTCTGCCAAGCTGAGGATCCTCATACCCTGGTTATACAATGTTTTCTAAAGGGCAAATGACAGAGGGAAATCAAAGCTGAACTAGTTTTATACATAATACTGCTTCTTGGATTAATAACCAAACCTATTAGGGAGCAAACTTAGGGGGAAAATGTATGTGGAAAGAAAGAGATGATTCCACTGGGCCTTGTGTTTTACCTTATTAATTCCCTTAAGTTACCAAGGTGTCTGTCGTTATTACCACTGATGGTTACTTGGAATGCAAATGGCTTGAAAGGATAAACATTGCCCGATTTCCTAAGTAGGATACAGGTCTGCTCTCCCAGATTTTCTTCCCTTGTAATTATTTTGTGTCCATGGTAATGATGTCATTCAGATTAACTGACTTACAATTTTACCTCCAAGCCTTTGTCTTTATCCTAACAGCAGTAACCAATAGTAATGGGCAAGAGATCCTAGACACAGGATGCTATTTTGCACACCTGAAAAGTATTTCTTTTTTCTGCATTTGTGTAACAGCATGGGGAGAACACTCCGTTATGACTCGGTCACAATATTTTTGACATTAAATCCTTGGCATTTTATTGTTCTAGCAATGCCATCTATTCTCAAATGCCTAATGAATGTTCATTAAAGGTGTATTTCAGTGTAATTCTATTTTCCAGCACAGTCTTTATCTCAATAAACAATTCTTCATCTTGTCTCTCGGCATTGGAGGTCCTGTCACACTGATGAAAGAAGCGCTAATGATAGATGATGGGAATGTCACTCAGCAATTATTTGCATCTTTTATCTCTCATTATATGAAAAGTCTCATAGAAAGATCTGAATGTAGCTGCAACTGCCACATGTGATATCTGTCAAAATATGATAAACTGAATTTTACCCTAGCCTTCTGTTTGGACTGAACAACTAGAGGAAGGCCTTGTTTTCTTAATAATTACCATCCCATTTATGAGGTAAAATGTGTTAACTGTGATCTCTTTCATTGAGATTTAAGCTAAGGGCAGTGTCAGAAGCTACTGCTTAGCTTCTAAGCTTAAGAAGTTACTGCTTTTCTCACCAATCTGCTCAACTTCACATTGCAGTGGACTAGGTAGGAGAGCATACATGGTCACTTACTGTGTCTGGATGCCTGAGGGGTGCAGGTTCAATGTTACTTCACTTGCCTTTTCCCTAATTATTTTACCTTGTAACTGAGATGAATTTCCATTCTATGATAACCAGTTGTCGCCATTCAGTGGGTAGTAGGAAATTCTTACGCATCTGTGGCTCCACTGTGCTCTGCCATGTGCTCTGCCCTACAAAGCTTTGCTGACTCTAAATTCTGCTGATTTCTCAGGTCTTGCACAGAAAGCATTAATAAGGAAAATGTATCCCCTATGGCTTGTAATTTCCCCCACCAGTGTTAACATTTAGAATTGTTTTCTAAATTGTGGAAAACTCTGCAGTTGATTAATAATTAAATATTTTCAAGTGGAATCTTTGTTCACCCATGAGATGTTCAGACCTTAGAAAGGTGTGAATTGCCTATTTCTGAAATATTGATTGAAAGTGTTTAGGAGAAGAAGTGAAGATAAATATCACAGACATTTGAAACTGCATGGGGAATTGCAGGGAGGGAAAAATGAAACTTACAGATTACATACTTGATTGAGATGCTGGAGGCCCTTTTTAAGTCATTATGCTGTATCATTCTTCCATTTAATGTAATTTATATTCTGTCCCTTGAATCTGGGTAAAATAGATTTATTAAGATACTGTATCTATTCTGAAATAGGTACACATTTATCTGCAGTAAAATTGCATTTGCTATATACCATCCCAGGTACTTAATATAAATGACATAGTCCTGATTTTGATTGCACATAACCGAGTCAATTTGCAGTGTTGCTGTGGTAATGACAAAATTGGAGGTCTTTTTTTTTAAATTTATTTTTTTTAACCATTTAAAAGAAGCTTGTTCTTTAAAACTACTCCATACAGTGCTTTCTGCAAAACAGAAGTGGAGAGGAGCCAGTAATTTCAGATATGACTGTAATTGTGGTTAGTATAAATTTTAGGACAGATTAGTTACTAATAAACATGTAGCCTCTTGTTGTTTGAATATCCTGTGCTCATCTGGTAATCTGTACCCTGTTTTAGTCTTAAGGTGTCTAAAAATGCAAACAGTAAATCATCTCTGGCTAGTCTTGGTTTCAAGCTCATCCAAACAGGTACAGGATTCAGAATGTAAAAAAGGAATATCCTATCCTAACCCAGTCTATGGTGAAAATATCTCCTAGGGAATATAAAGTCAGTGGAAACTCATGATCAATACTGGAGTAGCTAATGATGCTGACATTTTACTTTGTCTTAAGGGGCATTTAATAAAATATAGAGAAAATACTTTAGGGAACCTGATACATCAGTGAGTTATGTATTCATTGCCAGCTAAAGTAGGAAATGTGCTATTCATTGAGTCATCAGGTGCATTTCTCTAAACACATTGGAATTTCTGGACTGAAAAAGGAAGGCATACATTCAGCAATTGCCTCTTCCCTTTATTTGCAAGACCAGTCAAGAATTGCAGTACTTGAGATACTCCCTGCTTTGTGAAGTTTTATTCCCACATTCTGGAAGTTTCATTAACCAACATATTTTTCAGAAAGCCATTTTGAGGCAGTTCCAAAAGCTTTAGTTAAGAGTTATGGTTTCTCCCCTGTCTGCAAAGCCTGTTACTCTGCAGTAGAAGTAGATAGTTTGGCTTGACATGAATGCTGTATTTTTGTGTTAGTTACCACACATTTCTTTCTGTTTTCCAAATGGTCTCATATTGCTCCAGAATTTTCCCAGACTTCTCAAATTGGATAAATTTTATTCAATCAAATGATTACATATTTATGTTTTTAGTTAATTGCCCCAGAATCACAGATGAGAACAAGTGTAAATTTCTCGTCATTGCCAGGAAATCAGTCTGGTTTTTTGGATTTGCCTACTGGTCTCTGTAAGTCCACATAAAGGGAAGTTTAGGCACATGCAAGAATGTAGATTTAGTATTATTATCCTGGCAGAAATACAGCACCATTCTTCAGCAGAACTTGTTCTAATTATACTGCGGTGTCAGCAGATCTGGGTAGCTCAAACTGTAGTCAAGTGTTGTCACAGGGACAAGGGCAGAAAGCAAAGACCTCAAATTACCTGCTAGTGAACCGCAAATTCCCTCTTTCTTCCTCTCCTCAGGAGCCCAGAGATGCATATTCAGAAACATCCCGATGCCCTTGTTCTTAGCTGCCACTCCATTACACAATTGCTGGTTTGGCAATAACTTTCCCATAACTGATATAAAGACTGGAATGAGGCAATGCTGGAGTTGATTCTCCTGTGTTTTAAACAAACAGCAAAATCACTGTCTGAATACCAGACTGGCAGCATTCTCTTTACTTAAACATTGTTTTCCATATTAAGGGGAACGGATCCACACAAGCAACTAAATAAAAAAGGGAGTGAACATGATCTCACAAATGCTAAACGGAAATCTTAGATGGAAAGTTCCATCCTATGAAGAGGAAATACTTGCATGATTTTTTTATAGCTATATCACTTTTGTTCCAGTTCTCAAGATAAAGCCATTCAGTGCATGTGATAAGACTCCTGAAGCAAAAAGAAACACAAGGGAAAAGTGCAAAAATTCATGTTGAGCATTATTTGTAAGTGTTATATAAAGAATTAGATTGTTACTGATATTTTCTTCTAGTCTGGAGTCTGAAGCAAGCAAGCAAGCCTCAGACACCATGGTGGTCTTCAATCCTTTATCTTTTTTCAATTACATGTAATTTTTAGAAAGTGCTTCCAAAACACCAATGTCCATGTTTCAAATAATAAATTCCAGTTCCTTTTGTAATGCTGAAATAACGTTGTCTGTGTCATACTTTAGTTGCACAAAAATTCAGTGTGGGACCTAACTCCTTATCTCTAAATTGGAGAAATATGGATTTGAAGGGTGGACTATTCTATGGATAAAGAATTGGTTGGATGGTCACAGCCAGAGGGTTGTGGTCAATAGCTCTATGTCCAGGTGGAAGCTGGTGATGAGCGGTGCCCCCAGGGATCCATCTTGGGACAGGTGCTCTCCAACATCTTCATCAATGACATAGACAGCAAGATCGAGTGCACCCTCAGCAAGTTTGCTGATGACACTAAGCTGAGTGGTGCAGTTGATACACCGGAAGGAAG
>JAVKLA010000047.1:22121233-22136027 GCA_034782735.1 Sagittarius serpentarius | reverse complement strand
ATATTGTTGGGTTGTGAGATTCATCTAGAGGACAACTTTAATTTAGGGCCTACAGTTCAGGCCCCAGCACTTCAGTTGTTTCAAAGTAGAAAATAGATTCACAGACTCAGAATTATTGAGGTTGGAAAAGACCTCTGGAGATCATCTAGTCCAGCTCCCCTTCTCTGTTCAAGAAGGGTGAGCTGGAGCAGATTGCTCAGGACAATGTCCAGTTAGATTTGAGCTCTTTAACAGATATTTTCTTTTTGGAAGTATTGGGTTGTCACAGAAAATTGCACTTTTTCTTGAAAAAAAACTCCAACACTGAGAAAGTTTTTGAAGTCTTTGCTGATTTTTCTTTTCATGTTTGACTAAATCCTGAGTAATGTCATCCATTTCCTAGTGCAGTGGTCTAATTTTTTGACCTATAAATCAAAATTCAGTGGGTAAAAAACCACTGTAGCAGTTTTTTAATTTCAGTTTGATGCCCTTGTAGTGGGTTGACCTTGGCTGGATGCCAGGTGCCTATCAAGCTGCTCTATCACTCCCCTTCTCAGCTGGACAGGGGGACAAAAATATGACAAAAGGCTTGTGGATCAAGATAAGGACAGGGTCATCACTTAGCAGGTACTGGCAAAACAGACTCAGGGAAATTAGTTTAATTTATTACCAATCAATCAGAGTAGGATAATAAGAAATAAAACCAAATCTTAAAACACCTTCCCCCACCCCTCCTTTCTTCCCAGGCTTAACTTCACTCCCAATTTGTCTACCTCCTCCCCCAAGTGCCGCAGGGGGACGGAGAATGGGGGTTGCAGTCAGTTTACCACACATTGTCTTTGCTGCTCCTTCCTCCTCACTCTTTTCCCCTGCTACAGCATGGAGTCCCTCCCATGGGCGACAGTCCTCCACAAACTTCTTTAATGTGGGTCCCTTCCATAGCATGGAGTCCTTCAGGAACAGACTGCTCCAGTGTGGGTCCCCTATGGGGTCACAAGTCCTGCCAGCAAACCTGCTCCAGCCTGGGCTCCTCTTCCCTTGGGGTCACAGCCTCCTTTGGGTGCATCCACCTGCTCTGGCATAGGGTCCTCCACAGGCTGCAGGTGGAGATCTGCTCCACCGTGGACCTACATGGGCTGCAGGGGAATCTCTCTTCCAGCACCTGGAACACCTCCTCCCCCTCCTTCTTCACTGACCTTGGTGTCTGCAGACTTGTTTCTCTCACATATTCTCACTCTTTTCTTCCAGCACTGTTGCACAGCAACTTTTTTTTCCCCTTCTTAAATATGTTATTACAGAGGTGCTACCACCATCACTGATGGGCTCAGCCTTGGCCAGTGGCGGGTCCATCTTGGAGCTGGCTGGCATGGGCTCTATGAGACATGGGAGAAGCTTTTGGCATCTTCTCACAGAAGCCACCCCTGTAGCACCCCCACTACAAAAACCTTGCCATACAAACCCAATATAGCCCTATATCTTTCAGCCAGCCTACAAATTCCATGGTGCACTGTGGCACTAGAATGACAATGATGAACAACAGTGTGTTGGTAAGAAATAAAAGCTAGAGAGGGAACCCACACAGAATCCACAGAATTGCAGTACAAATTGCTTGAAACTTTATGATGAGCTCAACTATCAGCTGAACAGGGACTGAGAAAGGGATTATCTGGGAGAGCTGTACTCACACAAGTTTGTAAAACCAAGTGGGCTGTATGCAAGGATGCCAAGACAGCTGTCTGCTGCCATTGTAAGTCTATTCTCTATCATCTCTGAAAGGTCATGGAGATTGCAGAAGGTCAGCGATGATTAGAAAAAAGCAAATGTCCCACCCATCTTCAGAAAGAGCCAAAAGGATGACCTGGGGAGCTACAGATTTGACAAGCTCAGCTCAGCCAGTGGGAAAACCATGCTGCAAGCCCTGTTAAAGCACCATTCTGGGAACATTAAAGAGAAGGTGACTGGGTGTAGTCAACATGGATTTGCCAAGGGTATATCATGCTTGACCGAGCTGATTGCCTTCTATCACAAAGTGGCTGGATTTGTTGGCAAGTGGAGAGAATGTAATTTACCTCAAATGAAGCAAGGCTTTAGACTCAGTCTCCCACAATATTTTTGTATCTAAGTTAGGATATTATAGTCTGAATGGGTGAACAAGTAGAGAGATAAAAGAAATGGTTGGATGGTTGGTCTCAGCGGGCCATGGTTAATGGATCATACACTGCCTGAAGACCAGTGACAATTAGAGTATCACAAGGATCTCTAAGATTTGTCTGGGGACCTGTTCTGTTGCACATCTTTCTTAACGACCTAGAGGAAGCAACAGAGTACGCTCTCGTCAGTTTTCCAGATGACAACAAATTGGAGGGACAAGCTAAAATGTTCAAGGACAGAGCTCCCATAAAGAGGGACCCAGAGAGGCTGGAGGAATGGGCCAACAGGAACACCATGCAATTCAGCATTGTGGGAAAAATGCCCAGGACCCACACCGGAGAAAGAAGAGCTCCTGCAATGATACAGCCTGGTGATGAGCTTGCTGGGGAGCAGTTCTACAGAAAAGACCCTGGGTGTCATGGCAGACAGCAAACTGCACATGAGCCAGCAGCATGCCCTATCAGTAAAGATGGCCAACAGCATCCTGGGCTGTATGAACAGCAGTGTAGCCAGGAGATTGCAGGAAGGGATCATACCCCTCTACTCAGTGCTCTTTACACCACAATCTGCATCCAGTTTTGGTGCCGTCACTCAGTACAAGAAAGGCATTGGTAAACTGGGGTGAGTTCAGGGAAGTGACCCCAGGATGGTGGGGAGCTGGAGCACACAGTCTGTGAGGAGAAGCCAAATGATTGGGGCTTGTTAAGCCTGGGGAAGACACGGCTTTGCTGGGGTTTAACCTGTTAGCAGCTCTTCAGTACCTATGAGACAATTATCAAGAGGATGAAGCCAAGCTCTTCACAGAGGTACAGAGTGTAAGGATAAGAGACAGTGGGCGTAAGTTGAAGAGAGGATCTGAGCAATCTGATCTGATCTCATAGCTGACTTTGAGGAGGAGGTTAGACTAATGACCCAAAGTCCCTTCCAACCTGAATTTATCTATGATTCTTAAGAAAAATCCTGCATAAACTGGGGGAATGACAGGTGGGAAAAACAGTATTCTTAAAATTTCTGCTCAGTTAATACATTGCAAATAAAATTTCCTCAGCATTGTCAGTTAAATGTAGTTTCAATAGTGTATGATACCTTTCATCATTGAACATACTTTTTTTGCTTTTATACAGTGGTACTAGTTGTTTCAAACAAAAGTGTCTATGTTTCTTAGCATGCAAATCTTTCATGTATCTCATAAGGGTTCCACGAAACTTAACAGCTAGTGCTTCTTTGACAAAAACACCACGGAAATATTCAGTGTCTTGGTTACAATAGTATACTTTTTCATTAAAGTTTTTTTCTACACTGAGCACCACAAAAATTACTCGTTACTCTGCTGCATGGAGTTTAAGACATGCAAAGAAACCAGAGACTGTGTGGTGTAAGTTCTGAGAGGTAGTTTGCATAGGATGAAGCATTACAGGGAATTAGCTTAGCAGACCACTGAATCCTGCATTCAGCTCTGTTGTGGATAATGCATTGCCTCTGGCAGTAGTTAAGCTTTTTCTTAGTAGCTCAAGCAGTAACATCTTCAGAGCAGATCGCTCCTAATTTATACATGCACACTTAACAGCAGGTATTCTGTTTCTGTTTCAAGCATCTCTCCATCCCTAGGCAATGAAATTACTTTTTTTCTTTTTTTCCACAATTATTTTAAAAGCAAGACAAATAAATGACCTGATTCACTTATGTAAGTGGCTTTATATGTATTCAAGCATGCTCCAGAAACCATTGATGGTTAGCTCATTCATTATATTGATTGACAGTGAGACATTAGGAAAAGCATCTATGTGTGACTGCTTTGTCAAGAGAGGTACCATCTGTATGCTGCTGTCTGTGTGTATCTTGGCATTTTGGCACAATATCTAAATCACTAATGAATGAAATGCAATTCTAACGAGCACAGTAGTATGGGTTCTGACAAAGCATTTAAAAACAAATAGAGGATAACAGAACCTCAGCTCAAGAAGTAGGGTATTGTCTGGGTATTGTACAATATTGTCTGCAGAAGTTTTCTTTCTCTTTTTGCCTCCTCCCCCCCCCCCTCCCCCCCCCCCAGCTTCTCTCTGGTATTTTTTATTTCAAAACCTCTTGAGAAATAATGCTAACATTTGCTTTTTTTTTCTTTTTACATTTGTTAAATATTTATGAATCTAGAAGCCTTTCAGTGCTTCCTTTTTGTTAAGATTTTTGGTTTGCTTTGTTTTTTCCAGTAGGAACTATAAATCAATCAGGAGCCGTTCTCAGAATCATAGGATTTCAGGTAGGGGTTAAGCAGATTATGTTGTTCAGGATGGTTAGTACTGTAGGGAAACCAGTTTGAAAAGCAAGCTTGTCAACATGAGGGCTTACAAAATCATTTGTGGAGGTATACAATTAATAAGATAGAGTGATTAGTCTATTCACTGGCTTGAGAAAATAAGGCAAAGCAGCTTCCAGAAGATAATTTAATTTCACTGAAATCTACAATTGCACAGCTTCACCATTCATTAGGAAAAAACCATCAAGGCATTATTTATGAAAGCTCTGATAGCACAATGAAGAGAGTTCTTTACATTGGGCAATTGAGCAAAACAATAATTGACAATTTAAGTCAAGGCCAAGTAAAATTGCAAGCAATAAGTGAATCACATGGAACTGTAGAATCACAGAAATTAACTCTATTTATTCAGAGATCTGAACTATGGTGATCTCTTTATTAAATCTGCAGGAAATCTTGGTGCACAGTCAATTGAAGTTACAAGGTGTAAATTTTCATTTCCATTCATGTTAAGAATTGTACTTGCCATGAACATCAGAGATCTCATAGGACTGCATGTCAGCTAGTTTTGAAACACAGTTCAGTATTAGTAAGGCTCTTTCTCATATAGTACGAAGTGATAAATCTGTTGCAGTTCAAGAAAGTAATAGCAGCTAACAACCCAGAGAAATAGTGTTGATGTAGATCAACATGTTACTTGCCTGTACTTGTGACTCAAATTTTAGAAGGCTAAGTGTGCAGCTTCTAGATATATCTGCATACGCTGTTGTAGTTACTTATTCATAAAAAAAATGCAGAATATTTGTGAAAAACATGTTTGATTTGCACTCAGCTTTGGGGAAGGAAGTATTCAAAAATAAAACAGCAAGTCCTCTGCAAATGCAATTTTGTACACAGGACTGTAATTTTAAAAGCTGCCAATGAGAGTAATCAAACCCTTCAGATGAAGGTTGAATTTAATAATAGGCCATAGTTTAAATTATTCTTAATATATTCATTTCCTAAATGGGAAGATGATCTTTTTTTGGAGCCGCTTGTGGATTATTTTTGGAACCACTTTTTCTGACTTCATGATTTTTTTTGCAACAGCTATGTAAAATTCTGCCATATGGATATGCTGGGATAAAACAGTCTGAAAAGACCATGCCAGATGAGAACCTTGAAAAACAGGAGATAAAAAGCAAGGCTCTGAGGTAGAGATACAATTCCTTGTTAACTTCCTTGTTTTCTGTCTTCCAAAGCATTGCTTGTCAGTGGTTAGTTGTTTTTTTATATAAATGTATGTATGTTTATCTTTCAAAACAGTACTACAATGAAACTGTCTGCATTCTTCATAAGCAGTATATGAACCAAATCCAAATTAGCGTCAAATAGAAGTTTTGGGTACTTTAAGCCTCTTGTAACTATGTTCAGATCATTCACATCCAGATCAGCTAGACTTTCAAAATGCCTGGTGGAGATAATCTATATTTTATTTTCTGTTTCTACTACATAGTGTTGTGGTGGAGACAGAAAAAGACATGTTGGCCTGCCATCATGCAGGGCTGTCCTAGCTCAGGCCAGGCATGATTTAGGCTCAGTGTGACGTATTCAAATCGCAGGCTAAGAGGAGTCTAAAAAGCAAGTGTCTATTCCAGAAAACAGTGCAAAGTAGACTAGATGGCATGTATTGGTTGGTATATCATATATATCATATACGGTATGAACAGGGTTGGGAGGGTGAGCATATCTTCTCAAATTGTCAGCTAATATGGTATACTACAGTTTGGTGGGTTTTATCAGCAAGGAGACACGTATGATATGTAACCTTCTAGTCTGCTGCTTTGTTCCTGAGTTCAGTTGAGAAAAAAAAAGTTTAATTTTTCTTGTGTAGTTTTGTTCAAAAAGGCAGAACTATGCAGGCAGTTATGAGGGGAAAACAGCAGAAAAAATACACATTATTTTAGAAGCCTCTGTTGGCAGTTAAAGTTATGAGTATGCTGTCTGTTTATTTATTGCAACATCATTAGCTTTTTGCAGTTGCAACAAAAGACTTGAATGAGAAAAAAATCATAGTTAAAGCTCTTGATGTGGGATAAATGTACATAGGTCCACTGAGCAACACCCCCTGAAATATACATGAGTAGCCGTAACTGCCCATAAAAACTGAAGAATTACCTGGACTTGCTTTGTGCAGAAGCATGTACAATTAAACACTTAATGAGTTAGATGCTCAATAGGACTCTATTCATCTGTATTCATCCCTCTAATATTAAGGACAGCGCAATTAAAACAGAGGAGAAAGTTAAACTGTTTAATATCAGCCATGTATTTCTTCTGTTCACTAAGGTGTGTTTTAGGTAACAGCTCAATTGCTTCTCCAGACAGTAGGTAGCTATAAAGCAAAAATCAAGAAAGACACTGAGGTGCTGGAGCTTGTGCAAAGAAGGGCAATGAAGCTGGTGAGGGGTCTGGAGCACAAGTCTTACCAGGAGCAGCTGAGGGAACTGAGGTTGTTTAGTCTGGAGAAAAGGAGGCTCAGGGGAGATCTTATCACTCTTTACAACTACCTGAAAAGAAGTTGGAGTGAGGTCCGTGTCGGTCTCTTCTTCCAAGTAAGGTGATAGGACAAGAAGAAATGGCCTCAAGTTGTGCCAGGGGAGGTTTAGATGGGATATTAGGAAAAAATGTCTTCACCGAAAGGGTTGTCAAGCATGGAACAGGCTGCCCAGGGAAGTGGTTGTGTCATCATCCCTGGAGGTTTTAAAAGACATGTAGATGTGGTCTTAGGGACACGGTTTATTGGTGGACTTGGCAGTGCTAGGTTAACGATTGGACTAGATGATCTTACAGGTCTTCCAATCGAGGCAATTCTATGATTCTGTGATTAGAACTGGCAAGTTTAGGCCTGCTAGTGGAACACCAGCAGCCCAGATTCCTTGCCTCCATTGATGAATTCAGGCTATACCCTTAGCTGGAGGGTAAGCTCTACTGCATAATTCTGTTGAAACCTTATGATGCATTATTTGCAACTAACATTTTCCATAAGTTTAAGCCTTGCTTGTAAACAGTATGAGGTTTCTGTAGCACCTGATGAGCCTGTCCTTGGAAAGCATTAATTCAAGTGAAGTCAAATCCCTATGATTCATTTTATAGCCTGGGCAAATAGTATTGTGCTGCAAACTCTTGTAAAAGAGTCTTCTACTTCCAGATTATGGGCAAGGCACAAGCTTAAAGCCACAAGCATATTATTCTAAGCTTGGGTTTCAAAGCCTGTATCCAAAGAAGAATTTACTGAAGTTACAGAATGTAATTCAGAAAAAGACCTTTGAAATATGTGAGCCAGGGACCCAAGCTTGATTTTAGATGCAGACCACTAATAAACATACAGCTAAAATGAACATGTACTAGATACATGACAACTTAACTGCTTTTAACTAAAACTGAAGGCACAATATTGTCAGAACAGTCAGGAGAATTTCACTGTAAGATATTAAAGTTTTATAAGTTCCATCAGTACAAGAACTACTTTGGAGTAACATGCAAAAGTTACCACAGAATTGTTTCATAAATAATTGCTTTCATTTTGGTAGCCTCTTACTAGCATTTCAATAGCAGTAAAATAAGAAAGATAACTTATATCAATTATTCATACACCAGTCAACTGTCACATAAATCAAATATCAAATGCAAACCTCCAACTTCAAAGTTCTCTTTAAGTGACTTTGACATCTGTTGCTCTGTGTGTTTCTTAGGTTTCATTAATTTTAATTATGATTATCATGCTGTATGAGCAGTTTAAATAAAAGCTGAACAATGACTATAAGAAATTATTAATGTCACTGTCATAATTCAAAGACAGCTGGAAATGCACATACATTTGTTCTTTCAATTTTCATGCTCTAGAATCAAAATGTAGATTATGCTAAGTGTTCCTTTGGGAATTATTAATTAGTGCAAATCCCATCAGTAATAATGAAGTTAAAAGTCTCTAATTATATGAGTACTTTGGGATGATTACATTATACTAAAAATGCAGTGGACTGTAAAGAGTGAAAGGAGGGACTCTGAGTGCTAGCTGAGAGCAAAATACTGTGCAACAGAATACCTGATTTCTAGTCATGGCTCTTGACGCGTAATCACTATACCATCTTTTGCCAGGGTGATGTTTGGTTTTCTACTTCTGCCTCTGTCAAATGAGTAAATATCTAGCTTAGAAGGTAACAAGATGCTTTAATACTTGCTTTTTTACTAAGTATCAACAGCACTATTATGCATGTAGAAGGGAAAACTGACAAAGCATGCAGAAAAACATGAAAAATAATATGTGATGGGGAGGTAGTTTTCAAGCATTAACTGTGTTTTAACCTTTGAAAATATAAGCTAGCAAAAGAAGTGTTGTCATCTTCATTCTGGGAAAATGCTTAGTTTAAATTTGTAAGCACAGTCATCACAATGCAAATATACTAATTTAAGC
Organism: Sagittarius serpentarius; assembly: GCA_034782735.1. Taxonomy (NCBI): domain Eukaryota; kingdom Metazoa; phylum Chordata; class Aves; order Accipitriformes; family Sagittariidae; genus Sagittarius; species Sagittarius serpentarius. The sequence continues at coordinate 22,127,187 of JAVKLA010000047.1, read as the reverse complement.
AACATAATCTATTGTTAACTGGAAATCCTTTGACTGAGTGGCGATTTGTGAATGTCTGAACACCTGTAACATAACTTTTCTGTTTAGGTGCTTAAATACAGATTTATTTAGGCTTGATCCTTGCATTTTAAAAATCAGGCTTGTGTGGATGACACTAAATAAAATTTCAGTAGTCTCACTGACTTAAAGTTTTTATGGGTGTTACCTGGTAGTGCCTACCCTATTGTATCTCAAAGAATTAAATTATTAGCTTTTATTGTAATGGCTATTGTATATGCTGTTTGGTGCCTAAATGAAAGATCATATCACATGTAAATGTGACATAAGAAGGGGTATTTTTGCCTGCTCAAACTTTTTCAGCCCATCAGCTGAATCACTAGACTGGTTTTAATTTAAATGTATCTCTACTCTGTACCATCTACCTCTAAAAAAATGAGCCATAATCAATACATAGGCAACATATAAGATATATGACAGTACAAAAAAGAATTTAAGGGGAAGTGGTCACAAAAGGGAAGTAAAAACAATAAATGTTTTTGTAGATAACTCAGATTTTTTTTGCACAATTAAAATTTTGCTTGCTTTTTTAAGAGATAATTTATTCTGCATGCACAATTTTAAATAGTGAACTAGAGAAAAAAGCAAGGAGTGAAGCAACTGCAAGATTTTCCAAGTCTTTTATACAAAGTCAGTCTGTTTCTCTCATTTGGATTGAAACAAAAAAATAGTTTTTAATTGATTTCTGGAAAACCTGGACAAACATTACAGAAACAAATTCTTGTCTCTAGCTTTGGAGGGACTTATTTTCAAGTCATCTTAGTTACTCAAAGAAATGGCTGTGAAGAGTACTAGATGCAGTGCTTATATTTTGGAGAATTGGAAGTGTATTGATAAAATGCTATTTCACTACTAAATTAATGTTGATTTATTATGTACTACACCATCTTTCTTATTTTTCAATATGCAAAGGAGTTGCTCTTATAGCTTTCATGGAATATGAGTCATATCCAGATCATTAAGAAACATGCAAACATTCACAAAAACGGTGGTGAAATTTTTTATTTGATGCAAGTTATTTCTAATAAAACTAAAATTTGGTATAAATAATCTGATTTTTAATGAAATATTAACTACTTTCAACCCAGATATATGACTAGATGGAGCTGCATTTTAGTGACAGATGGCATTTCTGAAGCATTTTGGGAACGTACAAGGTGAAAGTTACCATGATATGTCTGGGACTATTATTAAAGTATTATCTGAAGCATGGCTTAAGAAAAAGGTAATACTCTAGTATATTCATATTAGGCAGAAGAATGACAGGTGAAAGGTATTAGTCCTGCACTTTATAGTGTCAGTTGTGTACATTACCTTATGCAATAGCTGTATAAAGTCATGGCTGCTGTTCTCCCACAGAGAACCAACTTCCAAATCAAACTTGCACTCTGAGCAATTTGCTAACCTTTCTGAGCAAGCCAAAGAAGGCTCTTACCCCCCACAGTTTACATCTGTAGGTGCCTTTACAAGTCTGAGATGTAAGTGTATGTGAGTACCCCAGGTTAGCTGCTGTTGTACTTTCTACCACTGCTGCTTAAGATTTCCACTGCAGAAAATGAAAGAACCCAAGTTTACAAGCCATTTGCATCAAAAGGAGGTGGTGTGACATCTTCCTCAAATAAGGATACCAGACAATGATTTTATAGAGAGGAGGACTTCAGTGATTCATGAAACTTCAGGTGCTTCTATACTAGTTCGGAACGAAAAACATGTTCCTATTTTTGTTGTTGTTGTTTGAGTGGGGGTGGTGCTGGGTGATTGGATTTGGTTTGTGGCTTCTTTTTTTTTTTTTTTTTTTGTTAAGAAGGGAAAATATTAAGAGCTATGTAATATTATGCACAATGTCCATAATCAAGAAGTAGTCATAGTAACTGCTGTAGTGAATCCCCTCACTACTCCCAGTTTCTAGTCCTATTGAACTCTCTCTGAGAAAGCAGACCCTTTCCCTAGCTTGTCTCACGCTGTGTTTGGGGGAGGTATATTTGTTACACAGTTTGAGTATCTGGTCATATATATTTTGTTCTTAGCCCATATTTATACTTGCCAAGACTACCATGAACTGTTTATACATATTTCGAGTGTATGTGCATTATATATTGAGAGATAGTTTGCTGTATATAGGCCTGGCCTGCTTTTGATTTAAATACTACTTAGACAACATAGAATTCTTCAGTGCAGCAAAAGAGTAGGAAGAGGTTTTGTTCCAGGAAGCATATTCAACCTGAGAAGGAGAGGAAGTAGCTAAAAGAAGCAATCTCCATTTCACTGTGTAGATCGATTTCATGTTGAAACTGTTATGCACCTCCTTCTGTATAATGCCAAATTTATCTCCAGAATTTTATATCTTTTCCTCTCTTTACTCTGTTTTCAATTTATTTGTTTACTCTTTGTTGTTGTTGTACCTACTGGATTTCAAGATAAGATTGCTTTTTATCCATAGAGGTGGTCTCCACAGATTAATCCAAACACAAGAACATTTTGTGAAGCTTCTGAACAATTGAAATCTCAGAGTTTCGGAGGTGGAGTTTGGATGAACATGCATCTTCGCCACTGTTGTTGCTGCAACTGTTACAGTTGCATATAAAGAAAAGATTTTTTCCCATTAGGGTTTCAGTAAGGAAAGGCCACAAACTTCACTTTGAATTGACACTGAAAAGTCTATCTATCGAGAGACGTATTACAATATGCATTTGATAGATGTTATTAAGTTGTGCCAAGCTTTGAGTTTGAATGGAGGCTCTGCTCTCTGTAAACAAAGAGAAACAAAACCAGTTTTCCAAATGAACTGCAAGAGATACAGAAATCACTATGTGTTGTTCTTAAAAGAATAAAATGAAAGAAAACATGAAAGAGAAAGAGATAAAAGACCCAACAATGTGTGAGTCAGTAAATATTCTTGCACGCTGTTACAGCTGTGCTTTTATTTTATGGGGAATTTTGCTATTTCAGGTTTTTTTCCCCACTTTGAAATATGACTTTTAGGTAATGTTGATTTTTTTCTTCCTGGAAAAAATGTATATAGGAAATTAAACGTTAGTTAATGAAACATTTCCAGACAGCTCTGGTCACTACAAGCCTAATCACAATCCTAATTCTATGATTCTATGATTCTGTAATTGGCAAGCTGAGCTGCTTAAATCATTCTAGTTACTTGCACCAGGGCAGAGAAGGGTGAGCCCACTGATGTTAGAAGGGAATTGTGCAGGAATCAGGTTAAAAAATTTCAAATTTACTTAAAAAAAAAAAGATTTTTAAAATCTAAAGCTCACCTTAGCTAGAATCTTGCATAAACTTACATGGCAAGAGAATGAGTGTTAAGCACTGCTATTTTAGTTATTTCATACCTTCTGCATAGCCTGATCCAACTATTTTTCCACTCTTTGGTATGCATTTTCATTTCTTTTAACTTCTTTGGAAAAGAGTGGGCTTTGAAATGACTGCCTGTTCTGCCTAACTAAGTCTCCCATGAGATCTCATCATCTGTTGTTGAATTTCTTATGTTTTTTAAAATTTACGGATAGAAGTCTTATTTGACTATTTTACCATCACAGTAACTTGATTTGAAGATAAAATATATTAAAGGTACAAAGTCCGTTAAAGAGATATTTAAATCAGGGTCAGTGTATAATCTGTCTATAAATCCGTAACAACTACTTATAGATCTATTCTCTCATGAATTCCCTATGCCTCAGGTCCCACAAGTTAAGCATCTTCCCAAGGTTACATCCAAACGCTTTGACGGAATCAGAAATTAAAAGCTTGTATTTAAATTAATGTTGATTTTTTGGAAGTAAATGAAATCTGTTTCAGAGACTTTAGAGCTTTGATGCATGTACAGATTATTGTGGGGTTGCAAATTACCTGGCATTACCTACTCTGCAATGCCTACCTAAGTGCACATTCTTGCCCAGCAGCATCCTGCAAATCACCTGAGTAAATGTATAAATCTTTCGCTAAAAGGTAAAATTACCTCAGTATACCTGGTATTTTCTATGGGAGCCACAGACCAAGCCCATGCCCAAAGGACAGACCTTGTGTGTTGCTACTGTGGTGTAACTTGCTACTGTGTGGGACATTCTTTGGGCGTCCAAACATGTAGTGATATGATATATGCCCGGGTTAGGGTGGGAAGAGAGAACTTGTACTTACTCATTTGTCAGTTCTGTGTGTAGCTTTTCAAACTACAGAACAAAGGACCGACCAATTTCTGTCTTTGAGACATTGTTATTGGCAGTCTTCTATTCATGGGAGATTCTCAAGGAGTAAGTGTTTTGAAAACAGTGTGTTAAGGACTAATGAAAACATAATGAGATGCCTCTGGTCATCCATGTTAGGTTTGATCAGAGATATAAATGTAGAGAGGAATAGGTAAAAAAAACCAAAACCACTTGAAGATAAATAGTTTGGCAGTTATATTGATTAAATGTTTTATGGGGATGTCGTGGTTTGAGCCCAGCCGGTAACAAAGCACCACGCAGCCGATCACTCACTCCTCCCCCCACCCCCAATCCAAAGCGGTGGGGAGGAGAATCAGGGAGGAGACAAAGAAGGTGGAATCTTGGGCTGGAGATAAGGAGAGTTTACTGGGACAACACAAAGAGAGAAATTACAATAGTAACAATAGTACAAATTAACAAAAATACAAAACAAGTGATACAGAATACAATTGCTCACCACCCAGAACCTAATGTCCCACCACCAAAAATAAAAGAGCACATGCTGCACTACCTCCCCCAGTATATATACTGAGCATGATGTCACATGGTATGGGATACCCCCTTGGCTAGTTCGGGTCAGCTGTCCTGGCTGTGCTCCCTCCCAGCTTCCTGTGAAAATTAACTCTATCCCAGCTGAACCCAGGACATTATCCACCCCTTATTCCATACCATCTACAGCATGCCCAGATCCTACACTCTCCAATTAATCACCACCATTTTCCCTGTCTTTTGAGAGAGAGAGAGACAGATGATACACATACACCCACCCACACCGATATAATTTCCTTACTCTATGGGCTATCCCTCTAAAGTGTCCATCGATTATTTGATCCATAACTTTGGGGGTCCATCTGTCCTAACAGTCCTTCAGGATAGGAGAGGGTGTGTGGTGTTGGATCATTGCGTACTGCCTCCAAAGCTTGTGGCCGGTGTATGTGGCGCCACCCATGCCTACAGTCTGCGGGTTGAAGATGTTGATCTTGAGGAAGTTACTGGGTACCAGTTCAAGTTCCATCACTGCTGCACTTCGCTCGGTTTCAAAGTCCATCCTTCAATCATTTGTGTGATTCTTACTGTAATACCATTGATATGGTATATAGCCACTATAGATGTAATGACATACAGTATCAGGGTTATTTAGCAATTAACCTCATACAGTCTAATTCACTGGCTGTTCTCTCCCAAAATCAGATCTCCTTGAGGTACACATCACACTTCCCCATCCTCCTGCATCACCCACCAAGTGCACCCAGGTCCTTGGGCAAAAGCAATTCCACGGAAGGATTTGTCTCTACCTGAGGCAGGACTAACCCAGACTGTCTTCCCTAACATATTCTTCATGCGCACTACAGCGACTTTATCTCCTCCTACAGTAGGTGGAAGTTCTGATTGGGCAGGGCCAGCCTGATTGGCAGATCCTCTAGTGTTGACTAAGCAGGTGGCTTCTGCTAAATGTGTATCCCAATGTTGAAGGTCCCACCCCCCATTGCTTTCAGTGTGGTCTTTAACAGTCCATTGTATTGTTTGATTTTCTCAGGGGCTGGTGCATGATAGGGAATGTGATACACCCACTCAATGCCATGCCCTTTGGCCCAGGTGTCTATGAGGTTGTTTTGGAAATGAGTCTGGTTGTCTGACTCAATTCTTTCTGGCATACGATGTCACCATAAGACTTGGTTT
>JAVKLA010000047.1:22091542-22103970 GCA_034782735.1 Sagittarius serpentarius | reverse complement strand
ATACCACACTGAAAACACAGCACTGTACCAGCTACTAGGAAGACAATTAACTCTATCCCAGCTGAAACCAGGACAGCCAGTCAGGCTGATCTGTGTGTGTCTTCCTTTAACAGCACCTGATAAAGTATAATCTAGTTAAAACTTGTACCATTGTCTTCTTTGAATATTTTATGGATTACTCCAAAGCAAATGGTATGAGTACTGGAATTTGTCAGGCTATGCATGAAAACAGAGTTGATTTAATGACAAGAACTTTTAGTCTGCTGCAAATAGTGCTTTATCACAATGAAGCAGATGTTTTCATTTTAGAAGCAGTTCATGTAGCTCTGAAAGGATATTTATATACTTAGTAGTTATTACTATAGTAAAATTATTAATATTGTAAATATAGAATACTGTATTTAATAATATGGCTGCTGATATTTATGCTGATCAATAGCTTTGTTCCTGTCTTTTTCAAAAAGATATCAAAGTGAGTAAGCTATTTGCTAAATCTAACACCCATGCCAATAGAGAGGAAATATTATTGCAGAAATAGAATATTGTACTGCAGCAAATAGCAAAAGAGAGCTAACGAGATAAAGTGGAGCTGAAACTACAGCGAGGATGAAAAGTCACCAGCAGAAATAGAAGTTGAGTAACAGGAGAATTAAACTGTCTTCACTCTTGCATATCTTCAATTTTTGCGACAACTCATCACATTTTACTCATCCTTATAAAAAGTATATTGTGAATAATCTAAAAGGCACCTGCAGCCATTGCTAATTTTTTTTTTTTCTGAAAAGCCAGTCCTATGGCTTGCATGAGGAGTGTGCAAAGTATACCACATGGATCAAGAGCCTTAGGAGCTTCAATGAAAGCAGACATAGTTGTTGGATACTGAAAAAGGTGTGTTCCAAGACAGATGAGAGATGGTATTTGTTGCACTCCTGCATATACACCAAAGTCAAATGTGGGCACTTTGCAGAATTACGAATGAGAAGTAAGGGAAAGGAGGGGAGGTAGGTGCCTCAAGAGTTAGAGGTCAGCTAAACAACAGATTTCAGGACTTCTATAGACAATGTAGTTACCTAAATTGTGTCAAACCATGCATTTCAGCATTTCAGTACTTTGGGATTTGGATCTGGTCATAATGGAAGATCCCATTCTTTTACTTGTTGCGTAATAATAAGATTTGAGGACAATGATTTGTTTGAATATTTTAAAATTCCATAGGTTCAAAGAATACAATTTTTCCAGTAACACTACATAGTATATTGCTATGCAGTGATGAGAATGATTATTCACATTACCATTTACATTTAAAAGGGTATATCCAACCAGCCTAAAAGTTAGGATTATAATGTTCTCCTGTTCAATCATTGATATTTCATTTGAAGGTAAAGGATACTTTATTTTACCACGCATTTTTTCCATGACAGAAATTGTTTGCATATTATTATTTTATACCTGAATTAGTTGTGAATGTTTTTATTACACTATGACAACTTCATGGCTGAGCTTGCTTTGGTGGAAAGTGTAGAGAAAAGAAGCAATCCATATGCCAGCTGATTTAGGTTCAGAATTAGTAGCATTCTCTAAGCAGAGGCTCTTATTTAAACTTTCAAGTAAGCCAATGAGCTCAATTCCCTGCTGAGTAAGTCCCTGAAATAGGAATCAAAATACATGAGAATTGCTGAGTTATAATTTCTGAATCATAGCATGTATAAACCATAAAGCTGACAGACCTATATTATGACAGCAGTTATAAAAACAATAGATTCAAAAGTCTCTATAGTCTATTTCAGTTAGAGGATCTTAAAAAGCCTTGAATAAGTAATCTCAAGTAAAAAAAAAAAAACCTCCAAAATCATATTGGATACTTTGTGTTATGTATCTACACTGAAAATAGTTAAGACATTTTCTTTAAGGAGAATTTGAAATTTGGTAGTAAAACCGGTAAGAATAAAATAAAAATGGCCTCTTCCTGAAAACACAATTTTTTGTTGTTTTTGTTACAAAACTTTGGTTTTTATGGTACACTTTGCTTTTTGCTGCTATCTTCCCTCCCTTTCCAGATTATAATAATAATTATTAAAATGATAGTCCTTAATTAGTTGTTTAAATCTTTAAAATCTACTGATTTTTTTAATAGCATGTTGATAAATGAATTATTAAAGTGTATTAATTAAGAATGATTTACAGGAAGCTAAAATCTAAACCTTGTAGAAATCTTAAGTGAGGTTACCATCAACCTTTGGCTTCTGTAGAAGTAAGTCAGCTCCTGAGATGGACATTTGCTGAGTCTAAATGGTCAAGTTTCGTGCAGTGAGCTAATAGTGCGTTATGCCTAACTATCCATTTACACTTCTAAAGAGCCATTTTCCTGCCCCTTTTATATAAGTAAGGAGTACACAACTTCAACATCACTTTTAAGTATGAGTCATATACAAGAATATGCAGAGTAGGGATGGGCACGTACCTGGGGTATGGAATAGTATTTTTAGCAGTGGCATCAGTAAAGCCAAGTTATTCCCATGGGAGATGTGATTCTTTTGATCTGAACATTACTTAGTATGCAGAGAACTATGGATAATGTATAAAAATAAAAATGTAAAAGTATCATTAACTTCATAAAAGTAGCAGCAGCAACCAAGTTAGAAGGTAGGCCTAGTCTAATATAAACTAGCTAACTTTGTCTTGATTAGTGATTGAACAAAACAATTTTATACTTTCTCCTTATAGTTTCCAGCTGCAGTGAATGTATATTGCTATGCTGCAAACTGAAAAACAATTTTTGTTACCACATGAAAAAACTTCATTGGGGATGAATATAGAAAAATTCCTAGCAGGAGAAAGCTTATATATAATATATGCAAATGTTGAAAACTCCAGACTTCAGTGAATGTAGTTGAAATGTTTTGTAGGGAGATGAACGAGAATATTTTTAACTGGCAGTGGTGATGCATAGTCCTCCTGGCTAACCCTAGCTTCAGACAAGAGCCTCTGAAGTTGAGCAGTGCAAGCATGAAGTATAGCCTAATTATAATCATGCATCTATGAACTTTGGGTTTTTTAGCTGCTAGAGGAAGGACATCTTTTTTTCAAGTTAAGCATGGGTACTTACCAAATCCCTTAATACAAATACGCGGCTGATATTGTTAAAGAGGTTGCTCAGGTGATCATGGTGGTTTACAGTAGTGACAGAAGAGTCTCTCTTCTCCTCAGCTACCAGTAACAAGAGATTTTCCGCTCTCTGTTATGTTAAGTGCATACTTTTATGCATTCAGGAAAGTACCTTGATTCCATCCATTCAGTATGGATTGCTCTGCTTCTGCAGATCCAAGATTTCAAGGCACAAGTATAATAACAAACTTGGTATAAATTTGAGCAGTATCTTGAAAAGTTGTTAGGATCAGTTACGTTTTTATTTTAGCCAGTATTTGTGTTGTATCCATCCAGTCAAACTTACATAAGTTCTAACAGTTTTGATCAGCTCCTTGTGACTGACAAATTCCTCTCCCTGCAGAAAGAGGGTCATCCTCACTTCTGCTAATTTAAATTGCCAAAAGAGAGCATGAACTGAATGTGACAGTGTGCTGTCTGAAATTCCACTGACGGGTTTGTGAAAGTCCCATAGCGCTGTTTAAAAAACTGGGTTTTGAATGGAAAATGCAAAAGATCTGGTAATTTTGGGAGGATGTACAGTTTTGAGATTCCTGTTAATCTAGCTATGTGTAAAGTCTTCAGTTTGAGATATTGGTATAAGAAAAACTAGGTTATAATTATTTAACTATATTTGCCATGAAGCATATGCTCCTAAAATATACAAAAATACTTTTTGTTCCAGTATACATATATATTATATATATATATGTAAATATATATATAAAAATTGAAATATATGTATTCTTGATTGGTTCTGGATAGGGATAAAACTGCATGTTTATTCACTTACAGGTCTTTCTGCTGAGATTTTTCAACATGGGGTGTTGTGGTTTATGTGGACAGCTGTCTAGTAGGAAGGGATTGTCATGTTTAACTAAATTAAATCTGCTTACTGATAGATGGCAATGAATTTTGGTCACAGTCAGCAGTAGCTGAATTATTTAAAGGTAGTAAGCTCTATACTGTACTATTGTTCTCTTTAGTATAATTTTTCTGCTCTCTGTAGCCATCTTTATTGGCAACAGAACAGAAGAAAACATGGGATTAGAGGAGAGATAAAACTGTATACTCTGAATGCATTATTTGATGAAACATATAAGAACAATAACAAGTTTAATATGACTAAGTGCTATCAGTGCTTCAGGGAGTGGAGTAAGTGTTCCTGACTGAATACATAAAATACTACCACAGATAACCAATAAGGGCTTTCCTGTACAAGAAAAATAACCCAAATGCAAACCAGGTCTAGGGAAACGTATTTGTTTGTATTAGCTGGAAGTGATTTTGAGAAGGTGTTTTTAGAAGTATAAACGTACCAACTAGTTAAAGCCCCATTGTTACTTTCTTGATTTTCCTGCAGGAAGGCAGCTAACAAACATGAGCCCTCTGCCTGTTATTTTAGGTGGTCTCATTTCTATATTTTTGGAGAAAACACAATGAAATATTTTTCAAGGAAGCAGCTCTTTGTAAGTGCAGACTCTAAAGCTCAGTCCACATCAGGAGCAGAGCATAGGAGACCTGACCTGTAATAACAGGGAAATGCCTCCCATAAAGACAAAATGTGCTTTCACCATTTGTAACTATCAGAAGGTCCCTCGCTTCTCCGTAAGAAAAACCATACAAAGGAGGAGGTGATAAATTCATCTATCCTGCCCTCATCTGAGAAACCAATGCCAATGTCAAGATCTAGGACACTATGCTTCAGCCCCTGTGTCCAAAGTCATATAAGGGCAAAGATCCCAAGGAAATAAATTGAAAATGAAGACATTTCTTTTTCTTTTCCATCTCTTGTAGGAACACTTTTGTTCTTTCAGTTTATGAATGAGAACAGCATGTATGTATTTTTGGGGGAAAATGGCACCATTGGCAGTTTTCTCAAAGTAGGTTCAGTCCTTGCCTTTATCTCCAGTTCTGTTAACTGTGTTAGAAGCAGTGTTGTACAAAAGGTGAAACTGCGAGTTGTCCAGTAATTATTTGTTACTGTGCTGATGAGTAGGGACAAGACTAACAGACAAGGTTTGATAAGACTGGAAGAGTAGGTGTACATTCTCCTATTGTCCCACCTTGCCTGCATAGTAGCATAAATAACTGTAGTGATATTTAAGAAGTATTCAAGTAGTAATTCATAAAGAAATGGGAAAAATCTTCGTAATTTCTTATGTGAAATAAAATAAAATTTCCACTACACAGAGATGTTTTTTAAGAAGCCATACTTTTTTAGTCTACCTAATCATTTGTTTTAACATCACAATTAATTTAAAAAAAAAATATTTTTTAACTTATGACAATACTATGACCTATGTTCATCACAGTTTATGCAAGCAGTTTATGCAAGTCCAAATTCGGTATCAATACCCAGGTCTATTTTATTAATAGATGGAAATTTCAGCCCCAATAGAATCAAAATACATTTAAGTCACAATGGATAAAGCCGATTTCACAAAATAGGATACTTTGTCTATCAGTTCCTATCCATTCACTGTTTATCATATAGGATCTCAAACACTGAATCCTGGAGTATATTTCTTTTTGTCATTTTATGTGTCATCTTGATCACTTGTTCTTTCTAGTCCCTTTCATTTAGAACTACTAACACTATGGTGGTCCGTGTTGTTTCACTCTAAAGCACCTCAGAGCTATGGGCTGATTTTTCAGGGTGTTACAACCGTCAAGGTTTGGGTCAGGCAGGTGCAATCAGAGTGCAGATGGATTTGAGATGGGGAAATAGCAGTCATAAAGTGATATATGCACTGCACAATAATGAAGGCTGTGAATTTGTTAATCAAGAAGATAGACAAATCATCCCAAGCTTCCATGATCTTTGATGCTTTCTGAAAGCATGCCCCACAAACAGGTTGTGCTGCTGTTAGGGTTTTTTTCCATTTGGAGAGGGCTGACCCTCCTGTGATGTTGGGCCATACACAGTGTTCAGACACCACTGCTGGCCCCCCATGCTGTATTTTCTGTTCAGACTTGGTGAGGAAGTACAAGTATATTGAATATTAAATTACAATTACAAAGTTACTTTTAAAACAGGAAGAGCTCGATATTCAGACAGAAATCTAATATCTTCCCCACTATTTTAGGCACAGTACAAACTATGAAAGGTACAAAAAACTGTTCTATACACAAAACAATGATGATTTTTTTTGCATGCTGTAATTTGCTTCAGCTGTGAGTTTTATCCAAGCACAGTTCAAAGGGAAATGGACTTTGGCAACAGGCAGATGTTGTTTTCCTTTCAAACTCAAGCTAGCAAATCAATCAAATATGAATGGTATAAAATTATCTTTGGCACATGTATGTCCCAATACAAAGTCTTTGGATACAGAAAGAGAAGTGTTTTCATCTGATCAAATATCCAAATTTTTCTACAAGTAATGAAAAGAATCTGCTATTACTTAGAGCTAGCCTCTAGAGGAAAGTCCATACTACAAAGTAGACCAAAATAGTTATCACTTGTACATCAAAGAAGTAAATTAGAATATATAATAAGGTTTGTCAATAGTAAATGTGATATTTTGTGGCCATTAAACTCTAATATTAATGTACTAAAACAATATGTCACATATTCTTATAGAACTGTATTCTGATTAATCATAAGAAAGACATGGATCTGCTCTAGGGGGTTCAGAGGAGGGCCACAAAGATTATCAGGGGGCTGGAGCATGTCCCCTGTGAGGACAAGCTGAGAGAGTTGAGGTTGTTTAGCCTGGAGGAAAAAAGGCTCCAGGGTGACCTTATAGGAGCCTTCCAGTACTTAAAGAGGGCCTACAGGAAAGATCAGGAGGGACTTTTTAACAGGGAGTGTAGTGATAGGATGAGGGGTAACAGTTTTAAACTGAAAGTTTTTAAACTGAAAGATTTAGATTAGGTATTAGGAAAAAATTCTTTACCGTGAGGGTGGTGAGACACTGGAACAGGTTGCCCAGAGAAGCTGTGGATGCCCCATCCCTGGAGGTGCTCATGCCCAGGTTGGATGGGTCTTTGAGCAACCTGGTCTAGTAGAAGGTGTCCCTGCTCATGGCAGTGAGTGTTGGAACTAGATGATCTTTAAGGTCCCTTCTGACCCAAGCCATTCTATGGTTCTATGATTCTGTATTAAAACTATAAATGAGCTCTCCTGAATTAAGAAAAAATAATTGACTTACGACCCAAGTGTGGTTTCTTTCCTCTGTCAAATAGGTCCCTGCTGATTTCAAAACCTGTGTGAGAGAGAGAGGTCTTGGGCAGCGTGACACTTAGATGATACTGCAAATGGTCTGTATTTTCAGATAGCATGCAGAAGTGAGGTCTGCCTGACAGACCTGAGGCACATGCAGCTTACATAGGTCCACATCTACCAGAGGAGCTTGATTTGAATAGGACCTAGTAAACATGTTCTTGTATTTTATTCCATAATTCTCCGATCTGTTATTCTAAGCACATTGTAAAATAATAGCAATTATTTGTAAAACACAAATCAGGTTTGAGTTCTTAGTTATTAAAAAAAAAAAAAGGTAGCAAATGCTTTGTTTTCTTGGCTGTTACCAGCTATGCTTTTTGTTATGGCCTGGTGACTGAGACATTGTTGCGGCAATTTATCTCATCTTAAGCAAAAACTCCAAAGAATCATAAACTTAAATACACCTTCTGTACTTAATCTGCTTACATTTTCATACATGAAGCATTTCTTAATCAGACCTTTGGAATCCAGAGCTTATTTCCTATAAAATCAGTATTTATATTTAGATCAGATTTACCAAAGCACTTATTTACTGCAACAGCACAGTCATAGTTTTATTAAAACTTGGTGTTACAGATGGATTAGTAATAAAGTAATTCTTGCAAGCAACCAGAATATTCTATCTTAACAAAAACATTGTCTTTGTTTTCTACCTAATAAATAAGAGCAATATAAAATTTTTTGAGTAATAAAATAGCTTCCACACAGTATTAGACACACCATTCAGTTCACCTGTATTTAAAAAACTTGTCAGAAGTCATTTTCCCCAGCTTGTACTTCTGTAAATAAAATAACCCAACCCTCTCTAAAGTCAACATCACCATAACTCTATTTGTTTAGCTAAATCTCCTCTTGGAAATGCAGGCCAAATTCACAAAATTTAATAAATGATTGAATATAATAGGATGAGATTGAGGGAAAAATAGTTCTACTTCTTTCACATAAAAGTCTAACCCTAAAAGTCTCCACCAGGACATGAAAATATTTACCATTCATATTAATGGGAGGCTATCTATCATTAGCACTAGCTGGTTGCTACATGACTCACCTTGCAGTTTCTTACTTCCATTTTTTTCAAATTAATTAATTCAGAGATGCTACAGATACCATATACATATAATTTATATGATCTTCTGAAAAGATCTTCTGTGCTTCATCCTTTACTGAGTTAGAAATTTATTTTGTTAACAGTTGCATTCCCTTATTCATTGATCCTGTTTAAACTACTGTTTTTCTAGAGACATAATTCTGCAGTTGCAATTCACTTATGTTTTCTCCTGGCAATGTGTTGTAGCAGAAAAACTTTGGTGCAGTTCATTTCACAGTACTGTTCCCATTATACCTTCAGAAATCAGTCCCTCATATTTCTGGAAGATAGATGTACGAGAATAAGGTGTGGATCTTTCACAAGGACATAAGGGAACAGCGTACGGAAATCATAGAATCATAGAATCATAGAATGTCTTGGGATGGAAGGGACCTTAAAGATCATCTAGTCCAGCACCCCTGCTGTGGACCACCCACTAGGTCAGGCTGCCCAGGGCCTCATCCAACCTGGCCTTGAACACCTCCAGGGATGGGGCATTCACAACCTCTCTGGGCAACCTGTTCCAGTGCCTCATCACCCTCTGAGTAAAGAATTTCCTCCTAACATCTAACCTAAATCTCCCCTCTTTTAGTTTAAAACCATTCCCCCTCATCCTATCACTATCTGACCACGTAAAAAGTTGCACATCCTGGTGCTTACTTTAAAATTACAGGTTTTCTTCTCTTTCTCTCATTTTTAACAGGTTTCAACATGTTAAGCAGTCTTCATGTTACTTCAATTGCATATCCTGGGCCTTAAAGACACCTTGTCTTGAATCCCATAGTAGGGAAATGGCCTTTATTCATTGAATGTAGCTAACAATGTGAGAGAGTAATTCAAAATGCATGCTAAATTATAAAGAACTTTATAATCTCTGATGATTCTGCAGCAGTGAGATTCTCTCCAGCTAACTGGGTCACCTGTCTCTGTGAAAGCCGCTTCATTATAGTAATTCCAGAACTTCCTAGGTATTAATGAGGAGAATTTGTTTTAGCAAGCCATTAACGATTAAAAAAACTTACACAGAAAGAATGTCATAATCAAGATGAAATGGTAGAAGACCAAGTAATAACTTTGTACCTGAGTGACACCCAGCTTAGGCATATTTCAGTTATCCAACAAATTGTTCGTCAGGCAAAACAGGCATGGGCCACCAGGAGTACATTAACTAAACTTCTCAGGTTACCTTTTTGCTGAAAAGCTACCCCAAGTGGTTAAACCTGAGAAGGAAGCAAATGTGGATGAGAGGACATTGAATAAGATTCAGCCAGTATCTTCTGAACCATCAGCAGCCTTGGTCAAAGAAGAATGGTGATTTCCATGTGTACCTGTGTGTATGTGCACTTCCTGTGTGCCTGTGCCAAAGCTATTTACTCATAATTTTTTTAAGCAAAGAAATTAAATGAATTATTTAAATTTTTTCCTTCTGCTTTTGGAAAAATAAGGCTGTATAAATCCCTCAATGTATTCAGCTGGGATACAATCCAATAGTTCTGATGGAATTTAATTATAATAACATCCTAACTGAAGGTAAATTAAACAAGACTATGACCAAGTGCTGTCACACTAAATGAAAATTTAAATTACACCAGTAACAGACACCTCTGTCCTAGAATTATGACTTAAAGAGTGTGACATTTTCGTTTCAGGTTAATTAATGAATGCTTCACAAATATTTTAAAGCCTTCCTTGATCTATTATAGGCTAAATTAAATGTAAAATTCTGACAGCCACTGAGCAGGAGAGCAAAGTGAGTTCACTTCGGAGAGAACAAAACTTTGTTTGGGAGATGTGATGCCCTCACAGCTTGGGGTTTCCTCCGGTCCCTCCACCAATACATACAGAGGTGCACTTGGCTGGTATCTAATCAATTGCCCTTCTACTGTGTTTTTGAATTATCAAAGGAAACATTTTTTGACAGGAAGAGCATAGATCTAACAGACCAGTGAAGCTTACCGTCATTTCTCCTAGGCCTTATTTTTGCCACCATGTTTATAAGGGAGTGTGTTGCTATACTTTCCCAAGGGAGCACAGCCGGTGTCCCAGCTGGCGGAGGGAACGGCTGTACCAGCAGCTAGCTGCCCAAATCCAATGTGATTGCCCCATAGAGACTGTGTGAATGGAAAGAGGGACTCAGCACCTCCCCAGAAATTTTTGCCTCCCTCTGCTCTACCTGGGCTCAAAATGCAACTAAAATGTCATCATTTTATCACCATAGACGTATCTGTCACAATTTTATCTTGTACCAGTTACAACTCCCAGCTCCCCATAAATCCCTTTGCCTCCTGACACACAGTCTGTGCTATCCCCTGCACTGACCCAGAAAGAGCTCAGGCAGTTTTACTGACTCATGCTCTCCTCATGATCACAAACCTGGGTATTTTTTCAGCACCCACACCCCCAAAGCAAAAACCCTGATATGAATTTGTTTCAGTCTTACTTACCAGTCATGTCAATCTCTTATCTCCTTCCTGCTTCCTCAGATGTCTGGAAACAAGCCTCTGCAATAAACCAAGCCCTTCATCAATAGAGCCTGCCAACTGTGGGCTCTGAGACTGCATTTTCCGGCTCTTTAGCAGCAGATCTTAATATCTTTAAGAAAATGACTGCACAACTAACAGCCTGTACTTTTCATCCATCCATAAATGCACAGCTGGCATCCTTATGTGATTTTCTATTATGCATATTCAGCCTAGCATTTTCAGATCTTCAGATGGTCTGTGTTATTTCTTCTTATGGGAAAAAATACTGTAGAAGCAGAGGGCTATTCTCTTAGTCCTCTGGATTTAGCTGAGGTTAGCTTTGGGATTTGAATGGAAAGGGTTTTCATATTTATTCATTCCCATCTTCCATGGGCTCCCAGAATCTATGTGGTTGCTGGTAAAGAAAAGTCTCAGACTCACTGTAGAAAGTATGGAGCCTCTTTTCAGCTAGGGGTTGTTGAAAACACAGGTTCTAGCCATCAGATTAATGTTATGCCCTAACTGCCATTTTCTCAACAAGGAAAATTGCTTGTTGAGTGTTAGATTTAATGGTCCTATTGATGCAACCAGAGGGAAACAAAAAAAAATGGGAGCTGCTTTATCAGTTTGTTCCAATTTTACTCATTTTTGTTTACTCATTTAGACAGCACTGTCAAAATGTTGTCTTTCTGGAGATAATTGCAGATTTAATCTTTATGATTAAATTTTGCTCTTTTGCCTTCCTGAACTCTCGAAGAGTTACATTTGGCAGCATAATTTCTCATTTCTGGTGATGTCTTCATAGCTAGAGCAGCTCAGAAATGTTCACCAAAACAATTTGATAGGAAACATTTCTTTTTCCTTTAGACGGATAATTCTGTCTTATTGGGGGCCTGTGTTTTGGTTTTGATAGTGAGGGAGGGGCCTGCAGGGGTGGCTCCTGTGAGAAGCTGCCAGAAGCTTCCCTGGCTCCAAGTTGGACCCACCTCTGGCCAAGGCCGAGCCCACCAGCGACGGTGGTAGCGCCTCTGGGATAACAGATTTAAAAAGGGGAACCTGCAGTGGGGGAGGAGATTGGAATGTGAGAGAAACCCCATCACAGACACCGAGGTCAGTGAGGAAGGCACGGGAGGAAGTGGGCCGGAGGAGGTGCTGCAGGGGCATCCCCTCTATTGGTGCACCTCGTCCCCCCCTGCAGCCCATGGAGGGGAGCGGGGGAGCAGATGCCAACCTGAAGCCCGGGGAGGACCCCACGTCTGAGCAGGTGGGTGCCCCCCAAGATGACCGTGACTCCATGGAAAAGCCCATGCTGGAGCAGTCAGTGCATGAAGGACTGGAGGCCATGGTAGGGACCCACACTGGAGCAGTTTGTGGAGGACTGTCTCCTGTGGGCGGGAACCCAGGCGGGAGCAGGGGCAGAGTGAGGAGTCCTGCCCCTGAGGAGGAAGGAGTGACAGAGACAAGGTGTGAGGAACTGACCTCAACCCCATTCCCTGTCGCCCTGTGC
>JAVKLA010000047.1:22076624-22091442 GCA_034782735.1 Sagittarius serpentarius | reverse complement strand
AGAGGAGGAGGTAGAGAAAACCAGGAGAGAAGTTGAGCTGGGAAGGAGGGAGGGGTGGGGGGAAGGTGTTTTAAGATTTGGTTTTACTTCTTATTATCTTTGTTTTGATTTGATTGGTAGTAAATCAAAATGAAATTGATTTTTTTTTCCCCCAGGTTGAGTTTGTCTTTTGCCCATGACCATAAGTGGTGATTGATCTCTTCCTCTCCTTGTCTTGACCCACAAGTGTTTCTTTGTATTTTCTCTTCCTCATACCACTGGGGCTGAGGAGGCAGGGGAGGAGTGAGTGAGCGGCTTCATGGTGCTTTGTTATTGGCTGGGCTTAAACCACAGCAGCCTGTCCTGGAATTTCATTAATGACTACCAAGAGAAAGAGGGATTGTCCAAATCTTTCCAACTATATGTAAGGATGTATTTGCTAGAAGCATGATGAGTTACATTAGAACAGTTCCTAACACTTATGAATCATAATTTCCTAACTCTGTTGCTGACCGGTTCTTTTTTAACAGGTGATATGTCGTATATGGCGATCTGCACAGTTTAATGTCAGTAGAGATCAACAACCCATCCAGAAACTAATAACAATACAACTATTGCAGTTCAGAAGAAGTCATTAGCACTTTTCCATATCATGGGGTAGATCGTAACAATGCTTTTAAACAGCTATTTCATTTCCCTCTCATGGCCAGCTGGGGCCAGAATCACTTTACAAACCTGTGTGTCAAAAAACAGTGATTTATTTTATTTCTTTGACTGAAATCTCTGGATGCTCATAGATTTGTCTAAATTCTGGGAAGATTTTATGAGGTCTAGAAAAATTGGAGGGTAACTATGTTACCTTTGCACCTGCTGACTTGGAACTTGAGCTGCTGAAGGAAGCGGCACCCTATGGCCTTTGGGTCAGGCTTGGAGGGGATTGCAAAATCAAAAATTTAGATACAACAACACCACTCTTTCAAATGCCTGACCCAAATAGAAGAATCCAAAGCTATAAGTTATCTCCTAGGCCTCTTATATAATGGGAGAATTGGATGCCTCTGAATAGGATCCCCAAAAGGCAGCATATTCAGTAGAGCATCTAGTCAGCTCACTTGGTGAATAGATACATAGCATGAGATAGCATAAAAGCCTAAGGCTCAGGATTTATCTTTGAATATTGCCCCTATAAAGAGTCATATAGGAAAGTAATATTATTCTTACCATGGCCCTGAACTCTCTCCTGAAGGCACATGTCTTATTTCCCTTTTTTTAGTGGCTTGAATTAGGCCACTGGAGTAGGAAGTATGGCCATTGGAGTTAGGAAGGTTAGCTCCATTTCTGTTGGTGTGCTGTGGTCTACAAGCTGCAGCACTGAATCAGGAGACAGTAAAGGATGATGCATTCTCCTTCTTCTGCAAGAAGATTCTATGAACAAATATGGTCATGAGGTAACCTGCAGAAACTGTATGTTTTAGAAGGGGGATTTGTCCATCTCAGCTGAGTTATGTCTTCTGTTGCATTGTCTTCCTGCTTCAGAGTTTTCAGTTCTTTGTTAGATCTTGGAAGAGTGCTGTTGGCTAGAATATTCCATAAAATTGATTGTAACCTTTAATTGGATTATTATTTCACCCTGGTGGGCTGAAGGAGATGCCAGTTTGCCTCTTTAAAGGTAAAGAAAAGAGCTGAGACTGATTTCTTCAGGAAGACTGAAACCAGTGTCCTTTTTCCTTAATGAGTACTCTAAGGAGAGGGAAGAGACTCCTACTCTAGTATTTTTAAAATAAAGTGGAGGCTGCAATTGCATTTTTGAGGACTTTTGATTTTGTTGGTGCTTATGTTTACAGAATATGGAATAAGCTATGCAGGGAACAGAGGCAGACAGTCATACAGTTTCTTGATCCTCTGGAAATTACCAGTGAGTGCTTTTGATGACATCCTATTTTATTATTTGCTCATCATGCAATTTTGAGACTCAAGCCAGTAAAATGTTAGTCATCTATCATAGTGTTTATGACAATGTTGAATGTTAAGGGTAGTTAAAACACTGGGGGCCAATTATCTGCATATGCTTTGTTAATTCTTATTTTTTTCTTTTTTGTAATTCCTGGGATTACAGAATCAGCTATTTACACTCAGTTACAGAGTGAGTGATAATGGTAGAAACACTAAAATTGGCTATGATGCCAAAGTTTGCTTAGTTGTTAACAACTCCCTGGTTAGAGCAAATGGAAGGTCAGGAGACTGATTCAAGAAACGCATTGTTTCCTGGAAATTGCAAAGTTTGGTGACCAGTAATTCAACAGATGGAAAATTACTATTGTTAGGGCTCATATGAAGTTATATAGGGCCAGGGTTTTACTGAGATATTTGCATGGCTAAGACAATTTGGTCCAAGAGTGTGCAGGCACTTTATAAATATGCATTTCTAAAAGCTCAGTCCTGTGATTGCAAATTTCTCAGGACTGCTGCAGGAAGCTGAGAAGTTAATGTCATTTATTACTAGCAGTTACCAAAGCATAACCTTTTAGACATTTGAAAATATACATCTGTTTTCAAGTAACCAGGTGTCTCCAGTTCCCCATAATGTGCTTAATAAAAGCAAATTGCCAGCAATGTACTGATGGGTGTCTTAAAACTGCTTTCTTAGTATGATTTAGACTTTTCATCAATCTACATTTACGAGATGACATTTGCGTATTATACATGTGCTAAATGATAACCAAGCGCATAATACAGCCTGTGCTCTATGTTGCTTAAAGGCCTTGTTCATTAGTTAATAATTCCATTTCATTTTGAGCACTTTGGACAGTCTGAGGGAAAAGTGACTCCGTAACCTTGTTTGTGAATAGATTTTCCAAAGTTAAGGGACTGACTGTTTTAGCAACTCTCCTCTCAGCGCCAGGAAACTTCGTTGAAGTTTTTTTCCTATGTGTTGGATTTTTTTTTTCCCCCCCCAGCTAAAACAACATATTCAGCCCAGTGCTTTATAAATGCTTCCTGTTTTGCCTTTCTCCTAGGAGAGGAATGAAGTGTCCATCTGCTAGGAGGCAGTGTCTGCAAGGAACTGCAAGGGAAAGAGGAGGCAAATGAAGTGCTTGACAGCAGAGAGAGGAAAAAGCTGGAAAGTTCAAACATGGAAGCAGTGATAGTATGAGAGGGCAGTTTGTTTCCAAAGTGGAGGGGTAGCTTATACATATTCTTGGTTTGCTATTATATCTATTTTATCTGGAACCTGGATGAATTTTAATAAGAGATGAGAAAGTGAGCAGAGCAAGAGATAAACATACATCTCAGTGCTGTGAGGTTTATCCCAACTGACAGAAGTCATACCTCTAATTACAGAGACAATTGCTAGATGGAAAATTACATAAACTGAACAACTGATATTGTACGGTAACAGTGACAGTCCCTGTCCTATTAAAAGCCCTTTCAGTCTACTCCCTTATACCATTCTGTCTCTACATTATTGACATTTAATCACTTTGAATAAGAGAGTGTAATACTGATAATTTAACAGAGCTGTAAAAGCTTATCCAGGCATATAACAAATTCTGAGACATTGCAGGACTAACTCTGAATTTTTTTCTTGCAGAGCGAATTCCTAATGAAGTCAGGGTGACTTCTTTGCTTTTGGATGAATGTTCAGTTATTTCCTGAAAATTTAGAGGGGAAGTAATCATCATAGAGAAGTCTTTTTCATTATCATATACCACCTTAGCCCACAATTTTTTTTTTTTTTAAAGCAATCAGTAATCCCAGAGATTCTAGGTGCTGGCATTTGCAAAAAGGGTATGGGATTGTCTGCCCTGAGGTTGAACAAAGTATTGAGATACACAACTGCATGAAGCCTATGGAGAACTTGTTGATAAAATAACAGGTTTTGGCCATAAGTGAGTGATGTTTTGGTAACCAGTCAGAGGCTAACACAGCTTTACCAATCAGGATTCACACTCTGAGGAAATGATCAATACATATCTGATTATAGTAGCCTTAATTAAATCTTTTCTGAAAGTGCCAGGATGCCACTGGCCATTAAACTGACCTTTTTTTTGTTGTTTAATAGATAGGAACATACCTTTGGACAGACTCAGCCTTAGTAAATTGGGCCTATGACCAAAAGAAGAGAATGAATTGCTGTCACAGATTAGAAAGTTGTCACTCTGTGGCAATGCACAGACAACAGTGGAGGGTTACTTGCATGCCGACAGTGTTCCCTGACATGGGCCAAATCCCAGCCAGCTCTCTAACCAGTCTGCCATTCTTTATATGCAAAATATATAATGCACGTGCAGCAACATCCTCTAAAATCCTGCTGCTGCCTTCACAGTTTATGAAATAGTAGTGTCTGACTGGGATAAAACTGCTAAGTGCTAGGTACGTATCTTGACAATAAAATATTTAAAGAAAGGTTTCATAAGCTTGTACCTGCAGATATGGATATTACTAAGGCACACAAAGGACACTATAACACACTTCCTCCTTTTGCTTTCTTCCCTCTAGCACCACCCATTTAGGTATATTTGCTTCATGCCCTGTTAAATAGTGCTTGCATGACCTCTATACCATGTGCTGGTTGCAAAGCAGTGTCTACATAACTTCCTTTCTTCCCAAGGAGGTTATGACTCTGCCCTGGTTTCGGCTGGGACAGAGTTAATTGTCTTCCTAGTAGCTGGTACAGTGCTGTGTTTTGGGTTTAGTATCAGAAGAATGTTGATAACACCCTGATGTTTTCTGTTGTTGTTCAGTAGTGTTTAGACTAATTCAAGGACTTTTCAGCTTCTCCTGACCAGCCAGCAAGAACGCTGGAGGGGCACAAGAAAGTTGGGAGGGGACACAGCCAGGACAGTTGACCCAAACTGGCCACAGGGGTATTCCATACCATGTGATGTCATGCCCAGCTGGGGGCGGGGGGAGGAGCGCTGCTTGGGCATCAGTCGGGTGGGCAAGTGGTGAGCAATTGCATTGTGCATCCCTTGTTTTGTGTATTCCAATCCTTTTATTATTATTGTCACTTTGTTGTTACTATTGTCATTGTTAGTTTCTTCCTTTCTGTTCTATTAAACTGTTCTTATATCAACCCACGAGCTTGACCTTTTTTTCCTGATTCTCTCCCCCATCCCACTGGGTGGGAGGGAATTGAGTGAGTGGCTGCATGGTGCTTAGTTGCCAGCTGGGGTTAAACCATGACAGACTCAGTAAGCAGGTAAGGGAACTTTGTAGCACACCAGTGGTTCTACATTTCATAGCACACCAGTGATTCTACTTTTCAAAGCACACTGATGCTACTTAGCACAGAAGATCTGTAGTTTGCACGTTGAGTTTGCAGGCTTGTCTTGCAGACAGTAGAGAGCAACCAGTAAGGTGTATGTTTGTGCTCGTTTAGTGGGCCATAGCTTCCTTGTATAGGAGACATAAGACAAGAGTCATTATGACTCTGCATTTATAAGGCTAGAAATAGGCAATTTATAGCAATATCCTGGAATGGTATCACAGCTGCCATTTCTGTAGATTACCATACTAGACAGTGTTTTACCTGTTTTTTAGATAGTGACTTCTAGAAAAATGTATCTGGCATTTAGAGAAAGGAGTGTTTGAACCTTTTTTTTTTAGAGGAGAAGAACTTTTTTGTTTTATTTGTTTTTTTAATAAACTTCCTTGTAAATTCATTTTCAGTATACTCATTGCCTATATATTTAACTTTTTTTCTCTGTCAGGAACAAAATATTTAATCTCTGAAGGAAAATATTGAACTTGACAGTTGTGAAAAATAATCATCTTTGAAATTGTTTGTGGCAATGATGTTGTCTTGAAATCTGGAAGATTAGCCCATACCCCCCTAGCTGCAGCAACATTTGAGCAAACAACAGATGGGGACAGTATCAGGGCAAATTATGTCTGTCTGCTTCTGATGATGTTTCTACAGCTTAGGATAGAACCACAGGTCTCTCTTAATGGTTACAGAAATCATCTGGTGCTGCAGATAGATAGACATTTAGAATACCACTTAGATTTAGTAACAGAGGAATGTAAACTTTCTGCTGACATGAGAACTGAACTCTCAGATACTTCCCTTTCACTTTCTTCTTACTTTAGGTAAGGGGTTATCACTATGACTAGAATAAACAATTTTATCTTACGCCATTACTGTTTATAAACAGAGGAGGGTTTTTTGCATGTGTGTGACAAACTTCTGGCCCCATCTACCTTTCCCTAAAAGAGGATGTGCATAGTCCCATTAATAATCATAGAATAGGACAAATGGGACAGTTATAACATTGACAGGAATGTCAAGGAGTTTATCATCAGGAAGCTAGAATCAGAGGGCTAAGTATGCAAATGGTTCTGTATATGGCATGAGTCATATAAAATGTTGAAAACAGGTACACAAATATTCTGCAGTCGCCCTTCTTTTCTTCCAGTTGATCACTGTTTTCCTGTTGTGCAGTTACTGTTAGATGTGATACAGATGCTGACCCAAGCTGTAATTTAAGTGAAACTCTCAGCTTTCTTTGGATCTGTACAAAATATTAACCCACAGAGAGTGAGTTATGAGAGCTAAATGGGGAAAAAGGGAAGCAGGAAAAAAATAACAGGTGGGGGTTTTTTAATAATTCAAGGTTTCAGGAGGGGTTTTAAACTGTTAAAAATTTTCATCCCATTTTCTGACTCCCAAAGATATTTCCTGCTATTCAGGCATCTAAAATGTGAGGCAGATGATGGTAAAAATAATATTATGGAGGGCAGTTGTCTTTTTTTCACCTTTAACACCACTGTAATGAGGATGACAGAACAAGGTGGAACTTACAAGGAAAGAAAGAAGTTAAGAGATTTCCTCCCTTGCTTTCTTTAGGTAAGTCTTGTGTTTCTTCTAAAACTGATATATGAAACAGGTGTGAAGTGCATGATTTCCTGCAAACTCTACCACCACATTGTGAAGAGTTTTGCCATGTGTAGAAGTTCACCTTATGCGCGTATTCCTCTTTTTAGGATAAAAATCTTGGTACCCATTTCATTAGATCAGAGCAGTAAGCTTGGATTCGATGGCTATTCTATGAAGTTTTTGCTTCCATTTAACAGATTGAATAAGCAAAAATAGTGCTATCAGTGACCCTTTCCAGCGTAAGTGTTTAGTGTTTGTTTAATATTTGTGATGCTCAAACAGTAAGAGAGTCTGGAATTGCACACAGTGCACCAAAACCACAAACTGTATGAGAAAAACAAAACAGTCTGGTTTGTCTTTGGGCAGTGTATTCATGCCGACAGTGTATTTCGGTATTGCCTAGCATGGGAGAATTGGTGGAATTTTCCCTTCTTCTTTCTCACCTTTCCTGTCTCTGAACACTAGAACATACATGTATATGCCCTATCGTTATTTAAACGTAGTGATAAGGAAATACATGCTAAGGACTCTTTTCTGTTATGTTCTGAGTGTGACTATAGCAATGTTTTGTGACAATTTAAAAATTTCCTGTCTTTCACTTTTAATTGCCATCAGTAGGTCTAAAATATATAGAGATAAGATAATGCTGAATACCTTGAGGTTCTGTTACGTACAGAAGAGTACTGTGTGCACAAAGTATTGGTACTAGGCAGTGGGCTTGGGAGGAAGAAACTGGCAGATGGGTCAGAGGAAAATAACAAACATGCACTTCAACCAAGAGAGAAGCTTTGCATGCTGCTGAGGTTAAGGTCTGTTTCTAAGAGTTCTGTGTCTACATACTTTGTTTTAAATCATCTACAATTTAACCTCTGTTAGCACCCATATAACTGCTCTATTTTCTCCATATAAAGTGGTGACTACACCTTTCATGGTGACAGGTTTTTAAAAAAACGAAAAGGAAGACATTTCCCCCCCTGGATCTTCCAACCTGTTACTGCTGTCCTTTGCTTTTTTTTGTGTTTATATACAGTCCTTCTATGCACCCTGAATTTTAGTCTGTTTAGTCAGAAGTACAACAAACTACATTCAGCCTCTTAAGAACAGATTTTATTTTTTTTCCAAGATTAACATTCAAGAGGTGGGTTTGGAATATTTTTTGGCCTGCTTTTATGAGGAAATGCG
Organism: Sagittarius serpentarius; assembly: GCA_034782735.1. Taxonomy (NCBI): domain Eukaryota; kingdom Metazoa; phylum Chordata; class Aves; order Accipitriformes; family Sagittariidae; genus Sagittarius; species Sagittarius serpentarius. Next base: position 22,083,401 of record JAVKLA010000047.1, on the reverse strand, counting down.
GCATATGGAATTGTACTGTCCATCTGCCAGCTTTTGATTCTTCTGCTTCTCCTGCAGGGACGTTTATGCCTACTGGCCAAGTTCAACCAGGATCAAAGACACTGAATTCCTTAAGATCACTGAAAACTGGTGGTGGATAAAGGAGAGAGACTAACATCACTGCAACCCCCTGACATCATAGTGGCAACATGGTGAAACCAACAGTTATCTGATCTTCTTGGCCTGCTGACTAGCACACATATAGTAGCTGTTGAATTAATACACATATATCTGCAAGCTGATCGCAACACATGCCACCTCTTCCCCAGCTGGTTACTGTGTGATTCAGGTACATGCCACTTCAGGGAGGTGCTAATAATACAGAGGGGCTTAGAAGGTTTTCAGACAGCTGGAATTGTCACAGTGATACGCCTAGATGAAGGGAAATAACGTAAAATCAGTAAGCAACCAAACTTCAATTGTTTTGCTGCTCAGTATTTTCTATTGGTTTGATACTCTTTTCAGAACTTCTTGGGAGGGTCTGTGCTACAAACATCCTTACTGTATCTGAGTAAGAATATCCCTGCCCATCTTCCAGAAGGTAGAAATGACAGCAGTTAACTGAGACTATGCATATCTCATCCATTTTATTTTTTGTCCTTTTGTGTCTCTTGATGGTTTGTGAAAGTTGGAGCTCTCTTAAGTGCTATGAAAAATAAGAGATCATTTTCATAGTAGGGGATGCTTGTGCATGGAAGAATGTTTAGCTGTGTTAGTAACTGGAAGTAATTAGAAGAGTATTTGCTCACCAAGTGGCAAGGAATATCTGCATCCCTTTACAAGAAGTGGAGCAGCAGATGATAATTTCAAAACAAAACAGAATGGCTGCTCCCTGCTTTTTTAAAAGTAAAAACTTTAGAGCCATGATTGTCAGCCCCTGTCAGGTCCACCTTTGCAATGATCTGCCAGTCTATTTCCACAGTAATTTTTAATACAGAGATTGCTCTCTTCCTTTCTTAGCTAGAACTTTAGGGATTCTACCGACTTCATGATGTAGTTCAAATGCTGTGCTTTTGTCAGATGCCTGTTCCTTGTGGTTTCTCTCTTCTGGTCTTAGATTGGCTGCCAGCTCTGACTTATTACAATTCCTTGCGTCTGTCCAAGAGCCCTGCACTGGCTCTTGTATTTGGCCTTATTTTTCACCTGAAAATACACCCTACTGCTTAACTCCTCTGGCTCTGCAGTCTTTAGCCTGACACGACATTTACCTTCAACTAATCCCTTCAGTAGTTCATGAAGACTCTCTCAGTTTTCCTGAAGTCCAGGTCTGATTACATCCCTAACAAACAACTTAGGCTTGAATACTCAGTATTCTGGTTACGGGTCCTGGCCTGTCCTGATTTCATGTATCTATCTGGCCTAAGTCTGAGCTTGGTTGGTCAGCACTACCGAGAAGGCACAGAAATCTTATTTCCTGATCAGGGCCACAGACTTCATGGGAAAGATTTAGCTGAACATGCAGGCTGTAATAATGAAAATCATACAGAAGTAAAAAAAAGTGGATAAAAAAGAATCAGGTATTAGCACATGGGAATCCCACAATATTTGCATTGTTTATAAATGGAAGAAGAGAGGAAGAGAGTTGGTTTTCATATGTGATCCACATTTTTACATTAAACTGGCAGCTACTTTTATGTAGTGTGTTCTAATTTTCTCTTTGGAGCTTTCCTGGCAATCTGATTTATTTCTGAGATTTCAGCAATGTTCTTAAATCCAATATCCATTGGATACTGTCAGTTGGACTGTCAAGAACAGTGTTATTATTGGTGGCAACAGTAGTTTTGATTGTGATAATTTAGAAATGAAACGTGCAAATAATAATTGTGGAAGGACATATTGCTAAATTGGATACACGTCTTTGCAACAAGGAAGCTAGTTTTCCTTTTTTAGAATTAATAACTGTGTGTGGAGAAAAAAACCCCACTTCTTTCCTGTAAATACAAACAAGAGGAAAAATCAATGATTTCTGCTGATTTTCAAATTGCTGCAGATATCTACAAAAAGCATGCCTTTAATATCAAGCAAATGCGATTAAAAAGACTCTAAAAAATAAGTCACTACTCTTAAAAGTCATGGTGGCATCCCAAAAGGTTAGAGGAACAAAGAATTGAACCTGGCTCTGATTTAAACAGTTTCCAAGATTTCTTTTTTTTCTTCCCCCCCTCCCCTCCAGCAGATGCTGCTGATTTCCTGAAGAGGTTTTGTCTGGTTTTAGTTCAATCGGCCAATGGTTTTATTCCGATGTGTAAACACAGTAACTGGGAGATAGACAGCCATCAAACATGGTCCATGTATTCTAAATCTTGGCTTTAGAGAACATCAAATATTACTTCATGATTCCATTTTAAATGCAAAAAAACAGCTGAGTCTTGATTGCTTTTAACATTACAGCTGGAATATAGAAGTAAAATGTTACATAGTATGAAGGGATTCATTATTTCATTATTAAAAGTTATCTATTTTGGTGTTGGAAAGTAGTTATGCCTGTCATTCCCTTATTCCATCAGACAGGTCATATTTTTATATAAACACAAGAAATAGTATCTCTGGAAAATACTTCTGTATATGAGGGAGCAAACTAGAAGGAGCTGAAAAGCCTATTGTGTAGCAGTGACACCTCTGCCAGTTCTGCCTCAAGTGCTATAAGAAGTGGTGTGCAAGAAAACTCACAGAGCAGAAGCGATTAAGATTGAAAGAGAGAAAAATTGAAAATTATCAGAGAAAACATTGCAAGGTCAGGATGCCAAGGCACATCAAGGAATGTTAATAGAGACAAAGACATCTGAATACTGACTACAGGGGAATTTTGTGGCATTTGAAAATAACGTTTAAAACGTTGAAGCACTACATGGTTCTTGGGATGGTTTTATATCTTCTCAGAAATATTTAGTAAACTAAATCATCAGCAAATGACCTGTAGAAATAAAAGATGCAGTCAAAGAAAATTATCTGTGTCTACACTGTTTTGACAATATTAATAGCAGCACAAACACTATGTAATTGTTTGTTAGGGGAGCATTTTGTAAAGTATAAAGTAATCTTTGTTTGCGACCATGCAAAATGGAGGGCTGGGATTTGCAAGGACACTTAAGCTAGAGATTCTTTTTCCTTTTGCTGGAGGAGAAGCTGGGGGTTTTTTTGTTTGTTTGTTTCCTGTAGTCATTGTTTTCTACTCTACAAAAGCCGAACAAAGCCGAACAGTCCCCTGAATTCCACTTGCAAGGGTCTTAGTGTTCCTGTGTTAGTTCTGGTTCCACGTCAATCTGTAAATGAGACTTTTCCCCCACCAAACCCCACAGATAGAGACTCTTCCATACTGCAGAATAACTAAGTTCCAAGGGATTAGGATACTTTTGTGTGTTGAGAGCCAAGTGAAGTTTTTCTTCTAAGACTGACACTCCTATCAATGCATATTTAATTGTTAGCGTAAAGCAGAGCTATTCCAGCAAAGAACATTGTACAAAGCCAGTTCTTCAGCACGTTGACTACAGCTTTTTCCTGGGATTTTGGAGAACTGAGCTGGATTTTCTATTGCAGGGATACAACAAGCACTGTCCTCTCGTTTGACCAGAAATTTCACTTCCAACTGAGAAAACAATGTGATGGAAGTTCAGTAAAAACTTTGAGACAGTAGTTTCCAAAACAAAACCCAAGCAAACACACCTCAAAAAGCTTCCTTCAGATAAGTCCTGCTAGCTGTAATCTGGATAAAGATTCAGAAAACATTTTTTGCCTTCATATTTTTAAAGGTATGCATGTGTGTTTGTAAATTCAATCATTTATTTAAATTTCTCAGGCCCAGATGACAGGCATGTCACGAGGCATGTGCTATAATACATTTCAGGATGCAGGCTTAGATAATAACAGTCAAACCAGTCAAAGGAATGTGTTCTTCAATTTCAAGTTTGTTAAGAAGATGTCTGCTCCATTCATGAGCTGGAAAATTCTTTCAGCTTCAAAGAATGCTTTAGAACCCCTGTGACTGCCCCAGCTATGGTCCTGTTGCATTTCAGAAACTGAAAAGCTATACCTCATGTATACATTCACCTCAGGAATGAAAGGTTTCCAAAACAGATCCAGGGTACAACAAAAAGTCAAATCAATTATGTATTAGGTAACTTTTGTTTTTAGATCATTATTGAGAACAAAACCCAACATATCATTATAGGACACTATGCATATGACCATAGAGTTGGATCAAGGGACATTTAAAAAACAAACAAACAAACTTCGTCTACTTGCAGTACTAAAAATCCTCTATTTGGAAATTTTAGCCACTTTTTTTTCATTAAATGCTGAATTATTGCACGCAAAACTTACTCTGCAAGACTATAACCATTTGACAGAGAAAGGTTTCTAAGATCTAGGGTGCCATCTGTGGTCAAAATTTAAGGAGAAAAGCATTTGAATCACATGTACATTTACCTGGCATATGGAATAACTAAGTTTGAGTCTTCTGTGGTATGTGCTCTGGATAGAGGGAGGAATTAAACCTAGGCCTCTTACATCTTAAGTGAGTATCATATTTGAAACTGTTACACAATTGAGACGGAAAATAAAACCAATTTGCTTTGCTTTGCTCTGCTAATGACTAACGTGCGTTGCGTGTCACTTTCTTATTAAGAATATAGATATTTAAGATATTTAGGTATTTAAGAATTTAAGTATTAATCTTTGGAAAATATTAGTCTTTGGAGAAGGCTAGTTGTGACATGGTGAGAGGGTAAAAATATTTTTTTAAAGTGTTGGTTTAATCATAATGCAAAACGAAAAAGGAATAAATTTCATAAAACTTCAAGGAATCAACATCCCTTCCCCAAACAATCTTGAGGTATAGTCTCAAGATTATTTCTCACATTCTTCTTTATCATATTCAACTTCTAGCAACTTTTATATTCATATTTCATGAGCATTGCTGGATTAGGTTATTGATTTAATTTTACTATATATTGTTTAAAGCTACAAAATTCTAGCATAGCACCAATGGGTCAGTGATATTGTTAGATAAAAAAGGTTATTACTATCTTAAATAATACAGTGTCTCTTAATAAGAATGCCAGTATTTAAAGGCTTAAGAAATGAGTAAGAACAAAAAGGACATTTATCCATTGTATTTACAGCTTCCTTCAGAAAGGCAAAAATGAAAGGAGCGTGATGCAAGCATGAACAATTAATACAAGAGATCATTTCCATTCTGTTGTGTTCTATTTAAATGCATAAAGACAATTAGCAAACAAATCAAGCAAAACATTTAAGCGTAAACTCTATGAAATCTGTGATCACAGACTGCATAGGAGTTGGCTAAAAAGAAGAGGTATCCAATTTAATGTGTGGATTATAATTAGGAAAAAAAAGAAAAATATACATCAGAAGCATGCTGTTAGTGGTTACAACATGCTGAGCAATGGGACTGTAACATAGAATTCCAGCATGAGTCATAGGAATTAAAACCAAGGTTATATGATTTTTAGTCCTAACACCAAAATCCTAGTTTCATCATACCTTTTATAGTCAAACCTGGATTTTAATTCTGCAGAACTGTAATTTTGCTCCAGTGTTAAATCTTTCTAAAACTCACTAATTTTACAAGAGACTCAGATTTACATTGAAAGTTGATTAAAAATCTGGAGTTTCTAAAGTGTGAATCTTCCACTGAGACTCTTGTGTTTTGAATCATGCTTGTGAAGTACAATGATCAGATGTGCTAAGCATTGTTTATCTGATGGCAAGATTTAAGGATCTGTGTTAGGATAGTATTTATTTCTTGTAAGGTGAGAAAAATGTATTTTTAGCTCATTTGAGTTCATGAAGAGGTGCTTCTATTTATTCCATTTAAAAAAAATAAAAGGAGAAATAGCAATGCAATCCCCGGGCTTTCTAGAGAAAAGCTCTCTGTGCAAACTTCTGAACAATACTTTACATATTCCCTGCTAATGTATGGCAAAAGCTTATAGACATGCAAATTGGTTCTTGTGAGGTGCTCTTGTCAAGAGCCAACAGTGTAATACTCACTCTAAGTAGCATGGCTAGCTGTAGATAAATGAGATGCATAGCAATACTATAACATCAGAGAGTACTGTGAGTTCTTTACCTCATGCCATTATATCAAAAGTCATTATTCACGTTGGCTCTTTAAAACATTACAGCACAACTCTCTTAGCTTTTACCATGCCTGAGTGAAGCATGACAATTTCAAACAGTGCAACAGAAGTGAGAAACTTGAACAAATCAGACTGAGTTCACAAGATTTCAGCATGCATTGCCTTTTGTGCCACGTTCACTAATGCATCCACAGTGCAGCACATTAATCGCATTAGATTATGAATCAGTACAAATCTAGTGCCTTGAAAGTTTATTTTCACAGACAAGCATTGGCAAGGGGCTAATGACCTTCCTGAGCTTCATCTAGAAAGGCTATCAGAGGGCACAGATCAGTATTATGGGACTATTACGGCAGCAGTCACTTCCTGATGTTATAAACTAGGTTGGAAAAAAATCCCAGACTAACCTAAAAATCATAGAAGCATAGAATCATGTAATCACAGTGTCGTGGTTTAACCCCAGCCAGCAACTCAGCACCACGCAGCCGCTCACTCACTCCCACCCCACCCAGTGGGATGGGGGAGAGAATCGGAAAAAATAAAGCTCGTGGGTTGAGATAAAAACAGTTTAATAGAACAGAAAGGAAGAAACTAACAATGACACTAATAACAAGAAAAAATGACAATAATAATAAAA